>LPNX010046779.1:173869-343524 GCA_001517045.1 Pseudotsuga menziesii
CAACACCATACTAAATAATTTTTCCTTAGTAAATTAATAGGTTCTAGCCCCCTTGGCTTCGTTAGGAGTTGAGCCTAAACGGAGGAGTCAAGAACAAAATGACAGCCTTGACTCAAGACTTGCCCCCAAGGACACACCGAGTGGCTTGAAGATTTCCGACATGTAACCCAGGTGTGTGAAAGGCGGAAACAGCCACCAAAGTTTTGGTCTGAGGCCATAAAATATGCATCCTATAATAGGGTGCCTCATAAGTAGCTTTATGGTATGACTCCTTTCGAAGCTTGGAGTGGGCATAAGCTAGATGTGACCCATTTCAAGATTTTTGGCTCAAAGGCTTGGGCTAGAATTCCAGCTAAAAAGAGAAAGGATTTGCAGCCCCAAAGCCAAGAGTGTCTATTTGTTGGGTATTCTGAATATTAAAAAGGGTACAAGCTGATCAACTTGATCACTAACCAAGCTTTCATTGAAAGAAGTGTTCAGTTCCAAGAAGAGCCTTTAGTAGCAGTTGAAGTTGGAGAGTCTTCTTCACCACCAGATCCATTGATTGTAAGTGGAGAGAATAATGAGTTTGATGATTCTGATATATATGATAATGATGATTTGATTTCAGATCTTGATATTCCTACAAGACCAAAATGGGCAGCAAAGACTATTCATGCAGCTGGGGAACTAGATGGAAATCCTAGTGATACTAGGAGGACTAGATCTCAGTTTGAGAGTGCCCTTTGTGTGAAATATCCTTTATTTCCTAAGAAGTGCTATATGATGGTTAAATAATATCCATAGACATATGAAGATGCAGCACATGATACAAGATGGTAAACAGACATGAAAGAAGAATTCAGATCGCTCCAAAAGAACAACACTTGGGAACTGATTGATCTTCCCCTAGGGAGGAAACTAGTTCAATGTAAGTGGGTTTTCAAGACTAAGTTTGCTGCTGATGGTTAACCTTTGAAATATAAGGAAATATTTGTAGCCAAGGGATACTCACAAGTACATGGTATTGACTACAATGAAACCTTTTCACCAGTGGCAAAGATGGACTCCATAAGGCTAGCTTTAGCCATTGCAGCTTCGAAGCAGTGGGAGGTACATCACATGGATGTGAAGTGTGATTTCCTAAATGGAGATCTCACTGAAGAGATTTACATGCATAATCCTGAAGGATTTGTTTCTAATCCATCTTTAGTGTTTAGGTTAAAGAAATCATTGTATGGGCTCAAGCAAGCCCCCAGGACTTGGTATGCCAAGATTGATCGCTTTCTACTATCATTGAGTTTGTTCGATGCAAGTCTGATACTAATGTGTATTTGAAGCTGATTCATGGTTCTTTGATGATTACTATCTTGTATGTGGATGACATTATGATTACAGGAAGTTCAAAGAAAGAGATTTCCTCCTTGAAGGATGCAATGAACCATGCATTTTCTATTACAGATTTGGGATTGTTGAGCCAATTTTTGGGTCTCGAAATTGCTCAATCCCAACATGGAATCAAAGTAAATCAGTCCAAGTATGCCTTATATTTTATGAAAAATTTCAACATGAAATATTTCAAGCGAAGCAAGAATCCCTTCCTTTCAGGAGTTAAGCTTGAAGAAGCAGGTTCTTCTCCTATAGTAAATAATACACTGTATAGGTAGTTGATTGGTGTTTTATTTATCTTACACACACTTGACATGATATATTTTATGTATTTAGTGTGGCTTCAATATACATGGATCAACCTCATGAGATCCACTAGAGAGCAGCCAAAAGGATCCTAAACTTTGTTCAAGGAACAAGAACTCACGGGATCTTCTTCTTCTGTGCATATTCAGAACAAGTAGCAGACATCTTCACCAAAGTTTTTTGTGAGAAGACATTCAGAAATATTAAATCACTACTGGGGATTTTTTATCATGCTATGAAGCATGATTGATGACAATATTTCCAAATTTTGTTTTCCTATCCATGTTTAAGGGAGGATTTTCCCACTAGGTTTTTGCCTCTTTCCTTGGTTGTATGGACAAGCAGTATGTAAAGGGTGACTAAGCCTTGTTGCTAGGCCCTATATTTTTCTAACATTTACTCATAAATTTAGGATTAAGGGGGTGTGCTAGAATAATCAACCCATAGTTACCTACCTTAGACATTAATTAAATCACTTTTGTCTTATTACCTAGTCTCCTAGATTCCACTCTATGCTAGTTGCCTTCTACATGTCCTAGAAGTCAACACATGCCGAAAATGAGTCATGGAGTGCTTGGGAAACTTCTTGTAAACCAATTTTAGCATGTCTTGTTTATTCCATATCCTCCAAAGCGCGTATCTGCTTTTTCTGAAAAGCTTCCTGTTTTATTGAGAATTAAGGCAAAAGGAAAAGCTAGACTAGGTGTAGTTGACTTGTTTTTTTCCCACATCATCCTCCCTCATTTTATCCTAATAAAAGCATGTATTATTTATCTTCCATCCTTCATTATCTTTCCTACTTGACTTAGCCAATTCGTGAGCATCTTGGTGGATTTAGAAACTATTTTATGCACCTATGGGGGATTTGACTAGATTTAGTAAGCCTACTTTTTGAGCTTTTTGAATGCAATCCTTATGCATTCAAATATCTCATGCAATTATATATTGTATTAGACTATTACTTCACAAGGTTATTTATTTTACACCTATTCAATACAGATTAGTGTTATGCTCCAATTTCAGTCTCCTTTGGTGTTAATTTTGCATGTTTGATTAGCAATTTTGTAAGTGTAATTGTTCTATATATTGGGTTCAATTTACACACTTCTACTACATTAGCATGTGAATTCTAATCCATCATTTTCCAACATCAGTATGTGAATACTGAACTATCATCTGCAACTGAACATTATGTGCAACATCAGTATGTAGATACTGAAACATCATCTGCATCATTAGTATATAGATACTAAAACATAAAAAACAATCTCATTAGTATGTTAGTGCTAAAAAAACATCTATAATGCTCGATGATCATCTGCATTACCATCATAGATATGCTGGAACATCACCATCACCATCAACATCAAACAAAATCACGAGTATATATAAAAATAATGAAACAAACTCATCATCAGTCATTTCAACAATCTTCAATACGATAATATTGAACCTGCAACATAAGTATAAGAATATTTCAACTATGAATAATCTTATCAATCAACTATCATCAATATGAGAATGTTGGACCTGCTACATCAGTATAAGAATACTAAAACTATCCCAGCAATCATCTCAACATTCAACTATCATCATTGTAACAACATTGAACCTATCTCAACAATCATCTAACCAATCATCAGTGTAACAACACTAAAACTATCTCATTAATAATCAATCATCAGTGTAACAACATTGAAACTTTCTCAACAATAATCAGTATAACAATACTCGTGAAAACATCTCAGCAATTATCAGTATAGAAATAATGAAGAAAACATCTCAGCAATCATCAGTATAACAATACTGAAGCAAACATCTCATCAATCATCGGTATAAAAATACTAAAGCAATCATCTTAACAACCATCATTATAATAGTACTGATGCAAACATCTCAGAAACCATCAGTATAACAATACTAAAGAAAACATCTTAGCAACCATCGGTGCAGTAGTACTGGAGCAATCATCTCAGCACTCATCAGTATAACAATACCGAAGATACATCTTTCCCTCTAACTATCGCAGAGCATCATCAAGGTGAGTTCTCTGGTAGATCCATCTGGGCATTTTTGTCTAACTTGCTAACCCTTTTGAGCCAACAATCCTAGTTATATAGATGGAACTTCTTGGGGACCAAAAAGCTTTGTCTTGGCTTACAAACCCACTAGGGTTAAATTGATCTAGCCAGACATACTAATCCTTCTAGGATCAATAGGCATCGTCTGACTTATTAACACTTTAAATCCAACAATCCTAGCCAGACTTACCCTACTATAGATTGATATACCACAACTACATCCTTCATATACTGTCATTCCTTCTTTCGAGAGAGGTCCTTTTGGACTACACCAAGCTTGTCTCAAAAGTATTCAAACTTTACATGAGCTAGAGGCTTAGTTAACACATATGCTACTTGTTCCTCTGTAGGAAGATAATTGATCTTTACATCTCCCTTCTGAACCATGTCCCAGATGAAATGATATCTAACTTCGATATTCTTTGACTTATAATGAAACACCAAATATTTTGTCATCTTGATACAACTATGATTATCACAAAGGATATCAATAAAATCTATCTCTGCATCAAATAATACTGCCAACATATTTCAAATCCATACTATTTCGCTACAGGATAAACATGATGCAATGTATTCAACCTCTGTCGTGCTAAGTGCAATATTGTTCTTCTTTCTACTAAACCAAGAGATCATGCCTTAGCCCAGACTAAAGAAACATTTTGAGGTTCGTTTTCTATCTTTGGCACTTCATTCCCAATATGAAACTGTAAAACCATGTAATATGGTCTTGCCACTAGATGCATATTTGATACCATAATCTAAGTTTCCTTTTAGATACCTCATTACATGTTTTCCTCCAGTAAGGTGAATATGCTTGGGATTCACCATATACTAACTTAGTGTTTTTACAAAAAAACATATATATGCTCTTGTATTGGTTAAGTACATCAGAGAACCAATAATCTGTCTATATAAAGTGGCATCATTTTCTTCAAAAGCATCATCGTTCAATAACTTCAAACTTGTTCTCATCAGAGTATTCATAGCCTTTCAATCTATCATTAGAAATATTTTTAGGATTTCTACCACATATTTTCCTTGGTTTAGCAAAATATCATCTGGATAATGCCACACTTAAAGACCTAGAAATTAATGCATCATTCCAAGGTCTTTCATTTCAAAATTGCAGCAAGCTTCTTCTTACATTCGATGATAGGATTATATTCACCTGTCAAGAATAGATCATCTACATATAATAGTAATATCATAATCCCATCATCCTCAACTTTATAGTAGAGGTTGGAATCTGCTTTACTTTAGGTAAAGCCTAAGCTGATTAGAAATCCATCGATTCTTCCATACCATTCTCTAGGTGCTTGCTCTAACCCATACAATGCTTTCTTGAGTATAAATACATGAGTCTTTTGATCACTACTCTCAAACCTTTGTGGTTGTTCGATATATACTTCTTCTTCAATCAAGCCATTTAGAAACGTTGTATTTAAATCCATCTGATGCAACTTCCATTTCATGTTGGATGCCAAATAAAGGAAGGTTCTGATTGAAGTGTACCTAGATACTGGTGCAAAGGTCTCTTCATATTTGATTCACTCTTTCTAAGAGAATCCTTGTGCTGTAAATATTGGCTTCTACTTTTCTATACTACCAACTACTAAGTCCTTAGTTTTGAAGATCCATTTTGAGGATACCATTGACTTGTCTTTTGGTATTGGTACTATTTCCCAGACATCATTCGTTATAATGGATTGATACTCTTCGACCATTGCATCAACCCACTCCTTCTGTTTTATTTCTTCTTCAAAACATGTTGGTTCTTTATCAACTAGATTACACATCAAAGCCACATAACTAGGATATGGTTTTGTATTCTTTATTTCTTGGATGGTTCCTTCTAGGACACCATGTCTTTTGGCTTCTTGGATTACTTCATGAGCCTAGGCAGGTTTTCTCTTTTGATAAATCATTTCACTGGGTAAATATTTAGGTAACTGAGGTTTTGTCATATCATGATCCTCAGGAATCTGATCTTCTTCTTCATTCCTACCTGGTTTAGGACTTTCCATGACTTAGAGAGTTTCATGCTCCTGTTGTTACCTACTAAGTCATGCTTAGTTAGTCTTATTAAGTGAGCCTGGTGAACCGGAAAAAGATTATTTGTTCAGACTTCAGAAGACCTTCAGACTTGCTTCTAGGAAGTGTTTTTTTTATCTACCACATGTTCATACCCCCTTGGGGGAGTTGTAATAAAATGTTCTTGCATGACAGTGTCTGTAAAAGAATCGGACTCCTAGACTGTATTTTTCAATCCAATTAGCCCAGAGTGTTTTTTCCCTTGGTTATTGTTTGTGCCAAAAATTGTTCTCATACTACTAAAGAACAAGCCAACACAATCTCAATAAATCAAATTAAGAAAAATAGGTTTTTTAGGGTTTTGGTTGTGCAGTTTGTAAACAAGAGGGTAAAAAATCATAAGCCTAAGACAAAAACTAAATCATGCAATAATGAAATACTGAGATGTATCATATATGAAGCATAAACCAGAACAACATAAACACATTAATGAATTTCATCCACATCTCACAAAAATTTCATGAGAAATAACATTAAACAGGAAATGAATTTATAAACTGAGTGATTAAACCAATAAAAAATGAAACCAGTAGATAAGTTAAATAGGGCTTATAGTTTGCATATATACCATAATCAGTAATTCAAAATACATAAGAGTTTCTGAAACTTAGCTTTGAATTGTAGCTAACAAATTCCCCTTGTACAAAAATTCGAACCCTCAGTCTTTATTCAGTCTTACTTTTATCTTAGTTACCCAAAAACAATTACATAACTGAAAAAACTGCTTTTTAGGTCATACTACCGAATTACTTAACAAAAATAGAGTCATAGATATTAAACTAAATTTTTACAAAGACTACCTAATAACCACTATCATTTAAAACATTTTACAAATCCTTAGCAACCTCTGCAAAAAGATCTATCCCTTCCAATGATTGAGTCTTCTTTCTTGTTTTTCGATGATCAACTACTAGGTCTTTGACTCTTTTTGAAAGCTCTTGATTTTGCTATGTTAGGTCTTGAACAGTTTGCTTCAATTCTACATACAGACTTTGTGTCTGTCTTTTCCTTTTCAAAGCTTCCTTAGAGATTGCAATTAACTCTTGATAATGGCTATTGACCTCCTCTAAATCCTCTCTTAATATGTTGTTAACAGCTTGTTGAGGCCTGGAAATTCGCAGGCAGCAACAGTAAGGGATTCTCCCCAATCAACGTTCCCAACTAGCCCGTTGACTATTTGGAATAGGGAATCCGTCCGGTTTGCGGTCTGGCTACCATAGGTCAAGAAACAAAACAAAGGATTTACCGGTTGCGGCCCGGCCCACCGTGTTTTTGTATTTTGACTTTAATAAATGAGATGCAAGTTCCTAACTAAATGCAGAGCGATCAAGATGCAGGGAGCATTCACAATGTGATGCGTAGGTTCTTACCTCTCGTCTTATGCTCGCAAGCAACCAAATCAGATACAATAAGAAATAAACTAACTATCTAATCTATCCCTAGGGAGCAAGGTTATCATTCTGGGTGGGCAATACATCTTGCACATGCGTTATGAAGAATCACAGATAGCTGATATTTCTTTCAAGACACATGAACACTTACAGATATTTAAATAACCAGATAGCCGATCATTTTATAACAACAATAATTGCTCACAGTGGAAAATATCAAAAAGATGCCGAAGAACATTCAACAAGAACATAGGTTCAGGAAATTAAACATTCTCACAGCAAATGAAACACCGCTGAAAACGAAATAGTTCCTCTTACAAACAAACATTTACAAAATTTTCCAGGGGAAAAAAGCCCTGTCTCAATCCTACTTTCAGATATTTAAACTACAATTTGAGACCCTTCGGCTGCCTCCTCTCTCCCCCTCTCAGCTTCCCGACCCTTCAAATCCTTCTGCGAGCTATTGAGTAACTGACAGCTCTTCAAGCTCTAGCTCTTCGTTGCCATTCACGCTGTCTTCTCCTTCTAGACATTTTGTCAATCATTTTTTTGTGAGCATTTATCTTCTGGTCAATAACGGATAGGTGTGCCTCTGTCGTTTGCTTATTTTGTCCTTTTCTCCATTTTGTCTTCCTTGCAATTGTGCCGGTTTCGGTTCGAGCAAGCTTAGTCTTCACCCAGGGTCGCCACAACAGTATATCGAATTCCTCCTGCAAACAATTATGGTGCATTATTTGTTTCGAAATGGGGTTTTAAACATTAACATCTTCTGCCATGAATGATAAATTCATAAGAAACTAGCCAGGTGCATCCGGACAGAGTCTCGATTAAGCTTTGGGCAAGAAAGTCATAAATCGGTAGTCAGCAAGCTTTGCAATCGAACAAGGACAAGACTTTGGGAGCCGCAACGGCGGAGGATTATAGGGACCGGGTGAGTAAAACGCGGCGAAAAGGTTTAATCGGACATTGGCGGGAAACTTCATTAATCGGGCGTCGGAAGGATGATTCATTGGGAGCTGAAAGAATCTCCCAGCCGAAACGGTGGACGAGCCAAGGCTGAAGACATAAGCTAACCGTGGGTGGGGAAAGGACCAAATTGGATGTCGGCAGATACTCGCATCGACAGCTCACTAGCTCTCCCCAGCCGCAACGGCGGGAGTGTATAAGCTATGGTCTAGCGATTAAGGCCAAAACGAATCGAGCGTCGGAGGAATCCAGACTTCGGACGAATAAACAATCTTGGAGCCACAACGGCGGAGGGGCTGGAACTTTGTAGCTTCCGATCTAACAACGAAAAGAGGCCCGATCAAAGGAAAAATAAACAATTAAAACAACATTAAGGGTCAACTGCATCCAAAGTCATTTTTCCTTCGCGAAGGATGCTCTGAAGCACAAGATTTTACTTCTCCACGGCCAGAAATCCACGACTTAACCGAAAATGAACATGGGGGACATAAATCCGCAGGCATCCAACTTCAAAGTAAAACAAAAGAAGACACGCTCTAGAGGTCCAAGAGTTCAACGATCAAACTGTGCGAAACAATGAGGAGGGGCCCAGAAATTAAAACATTAATTTGGGGGAGAGAAGTTGTGGCAGCAACAACTGGCGATTACCTAGTGAACCTAGATCTCTGGGTGATTTTTCTTTGAGTGGTATACTATTTCACAACAAAAAGCATCAAATGAATTCTTCCAGCTATCCAGATGGATTTCCCAATCGACAGAAGTGTGGATCTTAATCATTGATGATGGTCCATTGGGGAAAAGAAAAACCGAGACTCTCAAGTCCAGATAACTATGCTGAGGCCAGAGTATGAGTTTCATTATTACCTCTATTTTCAGGTAGCTAACAGTGTGGACACCACAGGGTTATAGCAGACAGTAAACAGTAATATTCATTTGTTCCTCATTCCCATGCCATTTTAACACTTTTGTGCTTTTGGACTTTTGTCCCTTTCATCTGAGTCCTTCCATACGCCTTTCTTACTGAATTTTAATTCAGGATCCTCTATCCCATAGTGCCCTTTTGTGTGAGTGGTGTACTTTAAGTTTCAGCTCACGGATGGAGAGGATCTTTTGGCAATTTAGTATTTATGATTCAGCACTTGCTTCGATTTATGATGCTTTTATAGAAGTTTTGACTCTTTACTTGCCTTTTGGAATTCGTTTCTTGGCATGGGATCATTTATATTTAATACACTGTTCACCTTGCTTCTGCCCATGGGTCCTTTACTATCGCTCCTTAGAACATTTTAAATGTGATGTGGATGGAGCCCCGACATAGTACTCCAGACTCTTCGAATCCAGTCTAATTTACAGGGGTTAAGCAGGACTTCAATGCACACAACATTTTATTCGAGAAAACCGTTAGGATGGAAGAAATCTTTAGCAACACATAGGCTGACACTCAACGTATTTGCTATTCCCAAAAGACCTTAATATCCTCCAGACAACCGCAAGTTCATTCCCCTTATTGAAAATCAAAAACTTAAAATTAAATCGAATGAAAGCATGACTCGAAAACAAACCCACAGCTTATTTATATACAAGGCAGAAAAACTCAAAGAAACTCAAGAAAAGTAAGGTTTGAGAACCAAACCATTAACTGGAAAGTTCTCCTCCCATCCCTGTAAATCTTGCAGTTTATATGTAGTAGGGCCAAGTTTGGCTATAATCTGAAAAGGGCCTACCCATAACTGCTGGAACTTGGTATGCTTTCCTTTCTCATCATGGGGGTGATCCCATTTGAGGACTAAGTCTCCTACCTCAAAGTCTTTTTTCCCAGCTTTATGTTTGTCAAACCATCTCTTAACTGACTCTTGCTGCTATTTAAAATGTTCTCTAGCCTTGGATCTGACCTCTTCTGCCTTCAGGAGATTATATATTATTATTTGGAGAACCTCATCATCCGAACCCCTAGACTCTTGAGCTAGTATGGAAGATGGCAGCATAATATTGGGAGGCAGGATAGCTTCCTTACCGTACACAAGGGTATAGGGTGACACTCCTATTGCAGACTTGGGGGTGACTCTGTCAACCCACAGGGCATTGGGTAAGGCTGAGTGCCAACTTCGCTGGTTTTCTATGACAGTCTTCTTCAGAATTCTAATGAGGTTTTTATTGGAGGATTCAGCCAGGCCATTCCCTTGTGGATAGTAGTTAGTAGAATAATGTAATTTTATCCCTTTATCATGAGAAAATGCAGTCAATTTAATTGATGAAAAGTATTTGGCATTATAAAAAACTACTGAAATTGGAACTCCAAACCTGGTCATAATATGATCTTGTAGGAAGATGATGACTTCGTCCTCGTTGATCTTGCGCAATGGGATAGCTTCGATCCAGCGGGTGAAATAATCAGTCGCAGTAAGAATGTACTTGTGTAGCAGGGAAGAATTTGGTTTTATTTCCTCGATAATGTCTAACCCCCATTGTTCAAATGGTTCTGTGATCATAACAGGCTTTAGGGGTGCGGCTGTCTTGGCCTGTCTTCCACCACACCTTTGACAAATATCACATTTCCTGACATGTTCATGTGCATCCTTGAAGAGTGTAGGCCAATAGTAATCGGCTCTAAGGATTTTGTGGGCTGTAGTGTCGCCGGAATAATGTCCCCTGGCCGGACCGTCATGTAATTCTGCCATTACTTTCTTTGCATATTCCTTTTCTAAACACCTAAGGAGAACCCCATCATAATTATTTCTGAATAACACTCCTTCAACAAGATGATAGGAGGCTGATTTGAGACGTGGAGCTCTTCTTTGTTTGGAATTCCAATGTTCTGGTAATATCCCCGACTGTAAGTAATGCACAAGGTCCCTATACCAGGACTCAGGAGCTGTAAAGAGAGGGAATACATCCATTACATGCAATTCGCCTTCCTCTTCCAATGCTTGTTCTTCGTTGTTTCTACTTCCAGTCATCAATTTGCATAGCCCTTGACCTTTCACTATAGTAGCCGGTTTGAATTCAAGGTCGTATTCTTGAAGGGCTATTACCCAGTTGCCCCTTCTTTCTCCCAACTCTTTCTGAATGAGAAGAGATCTTACTGCTGGGTAAGGGACTATTACCTTGGTCCGATTTTTTAATATATAAGGCCTGAAAAGCTTCACTGCCTTAAATACTGCATAAGCCTGCTTATCAATGGCTGGGTAGTTTAATTCAGCCCCTTGAAGTGTAGTGCTCATGAAAGAGATTGAGAATTCATCACCCTCGTCCTCATTTTGTATAAGCACGGCTTCCAATGAATCATCGGATGCAAATGTGTACATAATGAAGTCTTTATCAAAGTCTGAAATTTTCAGGGAGGGCGCATGGGTAACATCAGTCTTGATTTTGTTAAAAGCAGTCTTTTCAGTTTCAGTCCACTTAAACTGTGCATTCTTCTTGACCATCTGCTGCAGTGGCTTGACAGTCTGAGGAAAATCAGGCACAAACCTACGCACGAAGTTTATTGTCCCCATGAAGTATTGCATTCCTTTTTTATTATGGGGCATGGGGATTTGTTCAATGGCCTTGATTCTTTATGGGTCTATAGATATACCTCTCTTTGAAACTATATGCCCCAGTAATTTGCCTTCTGTGACCGCGAATATGCACTTCTTAGGATTGAGGGAAATCACATACGTCCGACAGCGCTCGAAAATTTGCTTTAGGTGGAACGCGTGCTCCCCTCTTTTCTTTGAAAATATTGTGATATCATCAAGGTAGACCACCACACTTCGTCCAATCAGTCCACAGAAAGCTATGTCCATAGCTCTCTGAAATGTCACGCCAGCATTAATCATTCCAAAAGGCATTCTTCTATATGCGAAAGTTCCCCATTTAGTTCGGAACGTTGTCTTCATTCTATCTTCCTCGGCCACTAACACTTGGTTGTAGCCAAAGAATCCGTCTAACAATGAGAATAATTCAGAACCAGAAACCATCTGTAGCAATTGCTCCATGGGAGGCACCAGATAGTTGTCTTTGTCTGAGGTGCGGTTTAAGTTTCTGAAGTCCATGCACAGTTTGATTTCTCCCGACTTTTTTATGACCGGCACCAAATTTGACACCCAATCTGAATGCCGTACTTTAAAAATAATCCTAGCGTCCAACAATTTTTTCACCTCGCTTTGAATCAGTGGCTCCAACTTGGGGTGCATCTTCCTTAACGGCTGCTGATATGGATTGACACCTACTTTAATAGGGATGATATGATTAATAATGCTGGTGTCGTAGGTCTTCAAATCTGCGTAAGTCCAAGCAAAGACATCTTTGTACTGCTTGAACAAACTGACAAACCTATCCCTTTCGGCAGGTGAACAACATTTGCCGAGGTTCACAAACTTAGGATCCGTCTCAGTCCCCAAGTTTATCAGTTCGAACTGCAGGGTTGAGCTGTGCATATTTACATTAGCGGGTCTTCGGAATTTTTCATTCAAGTCAAACATCTTCTCTAATGTTCTGACTCCTTTAGGGACGAAATTGTCAAATTTCATCTCGGCTTGGTGTTTTTCATCATCGATGATCGCTCCTTTGAATACATCCTCATTGGTCAAACATTCTATGATTTGCTGGCCATCTTTGAACACCCTCAGATTGGTGATCATATTTGGTACGGAGGGCTTGGAAAGTAATTCAATAGAACATCTGTTATTAGTGGGTACCATCCTGGCAGCTGATGTGGCCAAAAGATCAGTGGCCGCATTTTTCATTCTTGGGATTGAAACAATATTGAATGCATGAAAACATTTAAGAAAATCCCATACCTCGCTTTGGTAAGCTTTCAAGTGGGGGGAAACATAATGTATTTGATTTCTTATCTGCTTTACAACTATTTCTGAGTCCCCAAAAACTTTTAAATTACTAACCTTTAGCTCAATTGCTTTCTTGAGTCCCTGCAGCAGTGCTTCATACTCAGTTGTATTGTTAGTACACTCAAACTCTAATCTACAGGACAGGAAGTGTTTATTTTTTTGTGGATCAATGAGGACGCAGCCGGCCCCTGACCCTTCTAAAGTTTTAGATCCGGCAAAAAATAAAGTCCAAAAAACATTATCTACTGAAAAAGAATCTACTTCTACTGCTAAATCTTCTATTTTACAATCAAAATCATCAGCCTGCGAGAATCGAAGGAGTTCAGGCTGGGTGTCAGATGTGTCACTGGCCTTCTCCGCTTGATAGTTCCCTGGTTCCAGTTCAAGAAAGTAGTTTCCCAACACAGGTTCGACTGGTATATTCTTCTCATCCAGTTGGGTAACATTGTACTTCATGTGAGGCTCTCTCAAAACCTTAATCTGATTGGGGCTTCCTTTGTACGGCAACCATAGGTGTGACCAATCTAAGGCAAAGTATCCATTCAATTTAGCTGACCAGTCTCTGCTTAGGACCAGGACATAAGCGTCTGGTATATCAGCCACCACGATGTTGATAACTTGGCATACTTTGTCGTTTGATGACAGACGAATTAGAACGTCCTCCATTTCACCAATTACCTTAACGTCTGTCTTATCCAATTGCACCACCCTCCACGTGGTTGGCTTAAACTGCCCATTGATTTTCTTACATACTGATATGGGCATGACATTAATTGATGCCCCTGAGTCTACTAGACAATTGTGAATGTTATGATTAAAAATTTCAAATGTCAGGAGGAAGGGTGGCTGTTTGGTTTTAGACTTACCTCCAGTGCTAGCTTCTCTAATTTCTTCTTCGTCCTGAGGCTGATTATCAGCAGGCCGCTCCTCTTCTGATGTTTCCAGTGCTTTCAACAATCTTTTTTTTTGTTGAGGTACTTTGCACATTTCAAACAGAGGGACGTTTTCCTTTATCTTTTTCAAATCCTCAACAATGTCATATTCTATTTGTTGTTTAATGAGCTGAGATTTATCAGCATTCACCTTTTCTTTGTTTAGTTCAGGCAGTGTAGAAGGAGCAAGTAAACATAATTCGACTTGAACGAAGACCGACTTAGTCAGTCGACTAAGTCGATGGACCGACTAGTCGATCAGCCGACTACGTCGGTCGGCCAACTAAACTAGTTAATTAAGTCAGCTAACTAACAGTCATGTCGGTTCACCGAACCGACAGGTAGTTATTTTGTAACTGTCTGTAACTTGTATATATTAGGCTGTTGAGCCACACAAGAACTCAGTTCAGTTCTGTGCTTTGTATGAACTCATTGTAATAAAGTATTCTGTTCTATCTATCTGTTCTTGTCTCTTGTCTCTGTATATTTATATGTTTTAGTATGTATTATTGGTAACCTTATGTGATCTATGAGATTACAACAGGCAGCGTTCTGTTCTGCTTAGGATCTTGGTTGGTAATAGTGAATTCCGGAGTCTCATCCGCCACGGATTTATCTTGAAATTTCTTCCTGATATTTATTTGCAGCCTTCTGATCTTTGGGAGTAAGAGATTGTCATTGCTAACCGTCCCTTGACTTCTAGTTGTCACGTTAGCCTCCCTGACATCTTCGTGTTTTTTAGTTATATCTTCTTCTGCATCGAGTAAGGAGACAGAACTCCATAATGCCATAGTCTCTTCTTCCTGTTCCTTTGTGGAAGTAGAAGCAACATTTTCTTTCTTTTCATCATCATCTTCTTCCGTTAGTCTCGAATCCAACATCTGATTCATAACTAACGTCATTGAATTTATCCATTGCGGACAGTTCCTTTCGGAATGAGGCTACTGGTGAAAGGTGCAGAAATTTTACATAGGCTATCTCTGTCAGGTTCATAGACGCAGTATTGTGAGGAGGAGGTTGGGACTGATTGTTCTCCTCCCTTTTCTTATAATAAGGCCCGTAGAACTTCTGTGTTTCCTTCTCTTTTTCCAAGTCTATGATCTTATTAGATAGATTTTGCATCATTTTGGCCATACTTTCATAATCTGGTGCTTTTTCCTCTTTAGGCTTAGTGAACAATAAAGTTTTCCTTCTCTCTCCTGATTGTTCGGGGTAATCTTCAATACTCTCTCTCTCATCCTCCACCACTTCTGCTTCTTCATAGGTTTCAGTTAGAGTAGGCTTGGCCCTACCTTTCGCAAACATGGCCAGATCAGGACCCAAAGCTGAAGTACAGTACTCAATTAGTACTTTGTCTGAAGGCTTGTCTGTTTCAGAAAAGTTCTTAAGATATGCTGCGAACCTTTGTGTGAAACTGTGCACTTTTTCCTTTTTCTCTTTCTTCAGTGCACATAGTCCTTTCATAAGGGCCGCGTGAGTCTTTTGGACTGCATACTTACTTCTGAAAATTCTCTCAAAAGTATCCCAATCCATGATAGAATTAGCAGGCAACCCAAAGTACCAAGATGCAGCAGCTCCTTTGAGGGTATGCGGGAAAATTCTGCACACTACATCCTCATGTTCCCTAGCCCTCAAACCTTTTATTTCCAAGTAGAAACTTTGTAGGTGATCGTCCACTAGGATCTTCTCATTGGGGTCAAATTTAGGCAGTAACTTCTTAAAGGCTTGAGGTAGGTCATGCAAAGGGGGAGTCAGGTTTAGGGGTGACCTGGATTTCCATGCAGGTGGTGGATTAGGTGGATTGGGAGGAGGTTGATTGGCGTTAACACCGGCCATGAGTTGAGGTGGAGAGTGAGGAGGTGAACCAACAGGGGTGTGAACAGGAGAAATGTGAGGGGTTTCTGGGCCTTCTTGATTCAAAGGTAGCTCAACTTCTTGCAAAGCAGTCTCTACAAGTTCTTCCCAGTCTCCAACCAACAATGAATCTTCTGCTAGAGGATGGTTTTTCTTCTTGTACTCTCTTCTAGGCAAGTCAGGGATAATTGGCAACCCTCCAAGATTCTTTACGTATGCTCGAGTGTGTCTTCTTAGGTCGTTAACTACTTCGTTACCAACAGCATATAGATGTTCTCTTTTTTCTTCTTCCGGAATTGGATTGCGCAGTCCACTACTTTCAGAACTGTAACCAGCGAAATAATCTCGGGAAAATAGGTTTCCTCGGCCAGCCATGCACTGGCGGGCCCTCCTTCTAGCGCCAAAACTGTTGAGGCCTGGAAATTCACAGGCGGCAATAGTAAGGGATTCTCCCCAATCAACATTCCCAACTAGCCCGTTGACTGTTTGGAATAGGGAATCCGTCCGGTTTGCGGTCCGGCTACCGTAGGTCAAGAAACCAAACAAAGGCTTTACCGGTTGCGGCCCGGCCCACCGAGTTTTTGTATTTTGACTTTAAGAAATGAGATGCAAGTGCCTAACTAAATGCAGAGCGATCAAGATGCAGGGATCATTCACAATGTGATGCGTAGGTTCTTACCTCTCGTCTTATGCTCGCAAGCAACCAAATCATATACAATAAGAAATAAACTAACTATCTAATCTATCCCTAGGGAGCAAGGTTATCATTCTGGGTGAGCAATACATCTTGCACATGCATTATGAAGAATCACAGATAGCTGATATTTCTTTCAAGACACATGAACACTTACAGATATTTAAATAACTAGATAGCCGATCATTTTATAACAACAATAATTGCTCACAGTGGAAAATATCAAAAAGATGCCGAAGAACATTCAACAAGAACATAGGTTCAGGAAATTAAACATTCTCACAGCAAATGAAACACCGCTGAAAACGAAATAGTTCCTCTTCAACATTATTCATTGAGTCGCATTGATACATTCCATTCTACTCTCTCCAACAGGTAAAAATTGCAGTTTCCTTTGCAAAACGAAGTAGTTCCTCTTACAAGCAAACATTTACAAAATTTTCCAGGGGAAAAAAACCCTGTCTTAATCCTACTTTCAGATATTTAAACTACAATTTGAGACCCTTCAGCTGCCTCCTCTCTCCCCCTCTCAGCTTCCCGACCCTTCAAATCCTTCTGCGAACTATTGAGTAACTGACAGCTCTTCAAGCTCTAGCTCTTCGTTGCCATTCACACTGTCTTCTCCTTCTGGACATTTTGTCAATCATTTTTTTGTGAGCGTTTATCTTCTGGTCAATAACGGATAGGTGTGCCTCTGTCATTTTCTTATTTTGTCCTTTTCTCCATTTTGTCTTCCTTGCGATTGTGTCGAATTCGGTTCGAGCAAGCTTAGTCTTCACCCAGGTTCGCCACAGCAGTATATCGAATTCCTCCTGCAAACAATTACGGTGCATTATTTGTTGCGAAATGGGGTTTTAAACATTAATATATTCTGCCATGAATGATAAATTCACAAGAAACTAGCCAGGTGCATCCGGACAGAGTCTCGATTAAGCTTTGGGTGGGAAAGTCATAAATCGGTAGTCGGGAAGCTTTGAAATCAGACAAGGACAAGACTTTGGGAGCCGCAACGGCGGAGGATTATAGGGACCGGGTGAGCAAAACATGGCGAAAAGGTTTAATCGGACGTTGGCGGGAAACTTCATTAATCGGGTGTCGGAAGGATGATACATTGGGAGATGAAAGAATCTCCCAGCTAAAACGGCGGACGAGCCAAGGCTGAAGACAAAGCTAACCGCGGGTGGGGAAAGGACCAAATCGGATGTTGGTAGATACTCGCATCAGGAGCTCACTAGCTCTCCCCAGCCGCAACGGCGGGAGTGTATAAGCTATGGTCTAGCGATTAAGGCCAAAATGAATTGGGCGTCGGAGGAATCCAGACTTCGGACGAATAAAAAATCTTGGAGCCACAATGGCGGAGGGGCTGGAACTTTGCAGCTTTCGATCTAACAATGAAAAGAGGCCTGATCAAAGGAAAAAATCAATGATTAAAACAGCGTTAAGGGTCAACTGCATCCAAAGTCATTTTTCCTTCGCGAAGGCTGCTCTGAAGCACAAGATTTTACTTCTCCATGGCCAGAAATCCACGACTTAACTGAAAATGAACATGGGGGACATAAATCCGCGGGCATCCAACTTCGAGGTAAAAAAAAAGAAGACACGCTCTAGAGGTCCAAGAGTTCAATGATCAAACTGTGCGAAATAATGAGGAGGGGCCCAGAAATTAAAACATTAATTTGGGGGAGAGAAGTTATGGCAGCAACACAGCTACTAACCCCTCATTTGTTTCATGTAGGTTTTCTATCTGATATTTATATTTTTAAATACTTCTCTACAAATTTTCATTCTCTGAATCAATACACTTTCCTTCTGAAACTGGATGCATTCCTTCTGTCATCCAAGGGATCTTCAATTTCTTAAAGGTCTCTTCATCTTCCTATTGCTGCTCTATCATAGCTATAGGATCCCCTAGAGATTCATTAAATTCAAAACTACATTGGGCTGATGGTTATGCAATCGCTTCTTTCTCTGCACAAAACTTGTTATGACTGAATGTTGCTTCATTGAATCATCTTGATGATGGTCTCAGACTAATTTTCTTCGAACTTCTTTTAACATTTATGAAATTTTACTTTCATTGAAGGTTGACTTATCCTCTGAAATAACTTGTTTCTTACCCTTCATCTCCTTTACATTTAAATCTTCATTCTCTTCTAACTCTTCTTGGGATGAAGAGTCTTCTATCATGGCAATTTTCTTTTGTGCTAACTTAGGGTTTAGCAATTTTTCATATTCAATCTTAATTAATTCTTTGGTCTGGTCTTAGGCCTCCAACCTGCCCCAATCTACCCCAACATGCTCAAAGTTTTTCCTTGATGTTTGATAGATGCTAGCTGAACTACCTTTCTTTTGATTTGTCGTGACATTACCCCTTCTTCATATTGTTCTTGTAAATCTTGTTCAGTGTCAGCCCTAGCTTCATCAAACAATGGACTTTCCTTATCTTATTACTGTACACCCATAGGGACTTGCTCCTGTTCTATCAAACTTTCATCTACTCCCTAGTTTACTTCTTCTTGAAGGTTATCTTCTACATGCTCCAAATCCTGCATTTGACAGTTTCATATTTCATCTTCCTCAACCTTATTCTGCTGTTCATTTTCAACATTTTCATCCCTTTGGGTCACATACTTTCCTTGCACATTATCTTCTTCTATCTCGACTATGACCTTTTTCTTTAATTTCTTGACTAAATTATGTCCTTTGTTTAGCTACCTTTTCTTTGATTGGTCTTCTTTCTCAGATTGAAACCCAGACCAGAATAGAAAATAGTCCTAGGTTTTTTCTTTTTGAGCACAATACTTATGATTAGCTTTATTAGACCATGATGAAATATGGACTGTTTAGTATGGTCTTGATGCTCTTTTACTCTGCTGGACATCTTTTGCAGACTATTTAGGAAAAATAAAGGAAGGTTCATCTTTTCTTCATGGTTTATATGTTGCAAAAACCTGAAATGATACTTAAATACAAATGCATATATTCCTTCACAAGTTACATAACTTTGCAGAATTTTAATTGGTTCTCTCCACTCTGGTTTGAACTTCTGGATATGCACTCCTTTACCCCAGTCTACAACAACATTTGGAAGCAAGTAATTCTATGAATAAAAGGTAAAAGGTACCTTCTTGAACCAATATTCACCTTCAATCTTTAGGGTGTCAAAAGTAACTATGTCCTTATCCAATCCCTAAGCAAACTTATATGAAACTTCTGTGTGATGTCCATCAATCTTCTCAAAATAGTTTGACCATCATGCTTCTGAAAATAACCTTGCACAGTCAGGGAAAGCAAGTACCCAAGACATATCTGAGGGTTCAGCTCTGTTTGTTTTCCCACTCCTCTTCATTCTGGATAATTGAACTTAAAAAATTCTTCCTTCAGTAAAGAACTTGACTCTATTCAAATATTTGCAATTTTAACAGTCAACCATATGTTGAGAAAAGTAAACCCTTGAGCTGAATTTTACTTCTCAAACTGATAAGTATTTTGACTCTATTGACAGAGAAAATTTGACATTGGGAAAAAATTGAGTTTATGCACTAGCATTCTTAGTTAATCTCCATAACTAATCTCCTGTCAGTGTGAACCTGAATACATGGAATATGATAGTAAT
Organism: Pseudotsuga menziesii; assembly: GCA_001517045.1. Taxonomy (NCBI): domain Eukaryota; kingdom Viridiplantae; phylum Streptophyta; class Pinopsida; order Pinales; family Pinaceae; genus Pseudotsuga; species Pseudotsuga menziesii. The sequence continues at coordinate 194,004 of LPNX010046779.1, forward strand.
TCTCTTCATACCTGTCTGAATAATGGATTCAGTTGCTAGAAATATGCGTTCCTGTCTTCCCAGGTGTCCAATTTCATTCTTAAGTCTTTCTTTGATTGCCACAACAGTGTTAAACAGTTACCATGCAAAGCCCTAAATTGATGACCTTCTTCAATCTTCAATCACAAACTTCCAAGTCTTGCCACGAATTCTATGGTATTCATGCGTTCAGGAAATGTGTAGCTAATGGTGAATTTTCCTCATCGTGCATAGTCAGTATGGTTCCACTACTCTGTATCTCATAACTTCCAAACAACCACAACTCACCCAAATGATTCCTTGCCTGATCTCATAACACTTATAACAATGATTATTGTGGATTGAAACGTGTATCAAAATCATCGACAGGTGTGAAATACTTCTCCTATGCGCGAATTTTGAAAATTTCAAGCCAAAATCATGATTTTTCAGATAGCATGATTTTCTTGTAGCGCGCATGTTTACCTTTTCTGAGCTTGCGCTACAAGAATATCTATTTTAATAATTTTCAAAACAAAACTCACAGCAAAGGGTTAAACTTTGGTTAAATGGATTTAAATAAAACCTTATGATATTTTTTAGAACCTTTCAGTCATATATACATTCTACAAGCCCCTAGAAACCATAAATTTCACTAAGTAAAACCAAAATTGGAAGAAACCTATTAAATCAACTATAAGTATATGCATAAAATCAAAGAAAAATTTAAAGTAAACTAAAGTCAAAACATAAAAATGAAATAAAGACCATGCTTTAAAAAATAAGCAAATGCTTTAAAATGAGAAACAAAAACAAGCTATAACATCTGGCTCCTGTTGCAGAATGAAGTCCTCCCTATGAAGCTTCAAGAACCTATAGATCAGTGCCTTCTGTGCTGTAACTGGAACTTCCTACTACTTTGCAAAATTTCCATTGGGCCATGGAGTCTTTATTCTAATCTTCACACCGGTATATACAATGAAGATCTAATCTCTTTCCTCAAAAGATATAAAAATGTTTGAGGAAATGTCCCTTAATTGGATCAGACAATTCATCACCATCCAAGGTCTGTAACACAAAAGTATTATTCTCCAGAATCTTTGATGCTATGAAAGGACCAAACCATAGATTATCAAACTTGCCATGCTTTCCAATATGCTCCTTTCTAGCATCCCATCTCAAAACCATATCTCCATTAAAAAAGGTGTTCTCTTTGATCTTTCTATTAAACCTTTTTTTGATCTTTGTTCTGTACAGCTGAGCTTTTTCTTCTACTAATTCATGCTCTTGTTGTAGTTATATAAATGCATTAATTCTTCTTTGAATGTCACCAGGTTCTTCTTGACTATCTTGAAGAAATTTCATCACTGGAATACCAAGTTGAACAGGAAACACTACATAAGTACCATATACCAGTTGAAAAGGAGAAGTTCCAATTGCCTTTTTAATTGTTATCCTGTCCGCCCACAATGCATATTTTAACATTGAGTCCCGTGATCGTTTATTCTGCTTCAACAACTTCTTGATACTCTGAATAATGATCTTATTTGTTGACTCATCTAACCCATTTCCCTGAGGATAATAATGTGTTGAGTGTTTCAAAACAATCTCATTCTTCTCACAAAATGTCACCATCGCTTTGGACTTAAAAGCCTAAGCTTATCAATCAATAACTTCTTGGGACATCCAAATCTGCTAAGAATATTTTCCTGAATAAAATCTATGATTACCTTGTTTGTTGCATTTCTTGTGGGGATAGCTTCTACCCATTTAGTGAAGAAATCTGTAGCTGTCAAAATCCATTTATGATTCCCTAAGGAAGAAGGATTTATCTCCCCTATGAAGTCCAAACCCCACTGCTAAAAAGGAGCATTCACTGCAATAGAATTCAATGGTAAAGACACCAAATTTTTCTTTCCAGCAAGATTTTGACATGGGATACAAGCTCTTACCTTCTGATATACATCGGAGAAGAAAGAAGTTCAATAGTATCCAGCTCTCAATATTTTATAAGTTATTTCCTTCCAATACTTATGTCGCCCACAAGCACCTTCATGTGATTCATATATTACCTCTTCAATTTATGACTTATTCTAACATCTAAGAAAAATGCCCTTTGGATCTTTCCAAAACAGCTGATGTTCTATCAAACAATATTTAGTAGTTTTCAACTTCAACGACCTAGCAGCTTTCTTATCTAGATGTTCTGGACATTGTAAATATAAAAGAAAGTGTACAATGTCTGCATACCATGTGGATTCTGCATAGTGGTCCATAATTATTTCCTTTTCTTGATCCACTTGTAATTCTTCTTGTATGGGTTGTTCTGCCATGAGATGAAGACCTAAAGCTTGACAATTTGAATCAGCTAACAATTTAGTCAAACCCTATCCCTTCACTAGATTTGTAGGCTTAATGTCCATGTCATATTCCATTATCTTTGCAATCCATTTCCCCCTTTTTCCTTCACTATCAGGTTGAGTTAATACATCCTTAATGGTAGAATTAGGAACATAAGCAATGACTTTAGAATGTAGAACATAAATTCTAAAAAAATTTAATGCTTTTACTAATGAGTAAGCTTGCTTCTCCAAACTACTGTACTTCAACTTTGAGTCTCTGAGGGTCTTGCTAAAAATTGCAATTGGATGTTCAAGTCCATCATTATTCTTCTGTAATAAAACAGTAGCTAAAGTATCCTCCGATGCAAAAGAAAAAGTCAAAAATTTCTTTGAAAAATCAGGACTTACTAGCACTGGTGCTTCTGTAAGATATATCTTAATCTTTTCAAATGAATTCTTAGCTTCTATAGTCCACTTAACTTCTTGATATTTTTTCAACATGGCTATAATTTGTTTAATGGTTTCAGCAAAATTTGGTATGAACCAACATAGAAAATTTATTTTTCCAATAAAATATTGCACATCCTTCTTACTTCTTGGTAAACTAATTTTCAGATTATCTTTTACTCTTTCTGGATCTATCCTTATGCCATTAGTTGAAACCAAATGACCCAACAACTTACCTTCTTGTACAACAAAATGCGACTTTTTGGGATTGAGAGACAGTCCATATTTTCTTCATTTCAAGAAAGTTTATTTTAAGTGTTTTAAGTGCTCATTATCAGATGATGAGAAGACTGTAATTTCATCTAAATAGATCACCACAAACTTATCCCTCTCTCCCACAAATGTTATGTCCATAGCCCTTTGAAAGGTAGCTCTAGCATTCATTAATCCAAAAGGCATTTTGTCGTACATAAAAGTACCCCAAGGGGTAGTAAAAGTTGTCTTTTCTTTCTCATCAGGGTGCATTGCAATTTGGTTATACCCTAAAAAACCATCTACCATTAATATTCTTTGTGCACCAACCACCTTCTGCAATATTTGTTCAATCTTTGGTAAAGGATAATTGTCTTTAAGTGAATACCTATTCAAATTTCAAAAATCAACACACAATCTTATTTCACCATTCTTTTTTCTGACAGGTACTAGATTTGCTAACCTTGAAGAATATCGGAGGGGGACAATAATATTAGCATCTAACAATTTTTTTACCTCCTTTCCTGTAATGGGGAATAAAGAAGGATTGATTCTCCTTAATTTCTGTCTGAAAGGTTTAACATTTGGTTTCAAAGGAACTTTATGCTATATAATACTAGTATCATACGTCTTCAAATCCTCGTATGACCAAGAAAAAATATCAACATACTCTTTTAATAACTTGATGTACCTGTTTCTTTGCTCTGTAGTGAGTGCCTTTGAGATCTTCACTATTTTGGGGTGCTCCTTGGTGCCAATATTACAATCCATTACATTTTCTTCTGAAGACTGCATAGTTGGTTTTAAAGGGGTATCATCCTTCGAAAAAATCCTCTCTAAAGGCACCAAACCCTTAGGAATAAAATTACTTTTCAGCTCAATGATTTTGTGACCTGGAATTTCATTTTCTGCAACACCCTCAATATATTCAGTTTCATCATCGTATTCTTGGTCAATTAAGGAATTAGAGAACTCACATGTCAGCTCTAAAAACCTTTTAATCACAAAATCATCCTAAAAAACTCTCCATTGTTTTATATTATCAGGCACAGAAGGTCTGTACCTAACTTCAATAGGATACTTCAGCTCAGTTGTTTTAGGAATCCTTAAATGTGTGGCTGCTAGGGAAAGATAATCAACATTTTGGTTATGCTTCCTAGGAATATAAGAGATATTAAAAGCCACAAAGAAATTTTCTATCATATCCCATACTTCGTTCCTCTACACTTTCAACAAATCTAACTTTACTTGATAGTTATTCCTTACTTGCTGAACAACCAACTCGGAGTCACCATACACAAAGATTTGTTGAATACCTAAATCTTGCATCTATCAAACCTAACAATAGAGCTTCATACTATGTTGTATTATTAGTGGTAATAAATTCTAACTTGTACATTAATCTTACCGGTTCACCACCAGGAGATATCAAGACAAATCCTGCTCCAACACCTTCTTTGGATGATGATCCATCAAAATACATTTTCCAAAGTTCATCCTCCTATTCCCTAGTACATTTGACTGATTTTTCTTTTTCAATCTGTAATATACCAGCAGCATCATTATCATCACTAAAGTGCAACATACAAGTACCCAAATCCTTTTCAACAACATATAATGGATGATTTGTAGGATTCCTGTCATCAGTTACAATATAAGAAAATTGTAACTCTCTATACAAACTTCTGTTCTCACCTCCAAAGATAGGAATGGTTGCATATATTAAGTCCATATGTAGAGTTCCACCTACCTTCTTGGCCCAAGATATAGAAAGGAGCATTCCAAACATAGGTCTGATATCCACCACTACTACATCCATAATAACACTTTTCATTGGTAGCTGAGCTAAGCTAACCACCATATCCTTTATCACTCCTAAACATTTTACAGCTCGAGAATCGAAAGCATACAAGTCATGATAAGGTTTTGTTATGCTCAACCCTAAAGCCTCCATGACTGATTTTGGCATTAGATTATGAGATGCTCCTGAATCCAAAAGGAAATTATGTATCATCTACTCATGAATGGTTAATGTGATGTAAAAAGGTGGAGATGCACTTGCATCATTTTCAGTTTTCTCTACCAAAGCTGATCCAATAAGAATTTTGGGATTTTCCTCTTGTAAATTTATTGTGTTAGAGGGTACTTGACTGCTTGCTGAACCAATCATTTTCAAAACTGAATTTTTGTAAGAAGGATTTCTTATCGACTTAGTGAAAGGCATGGGGATTTTAATTTTGTACAATTCATTTTCGAGATTAAAATTCTGCATATTCTTATTCACTTCTTCAACTTCAATAACCTTCTCCGGTTTATCCTAATTTTGTTTTTCTCTAATACTGGAATAGACTGTTGTTTAGGAGGAGGAATTGCCTTCTTTTTAGGGTTTTGAACCACTTGTTTTGGCCCTGATCTTAAATTTAGGGTTTTATTTGGATTATAATGATATATATCAGTAGTTAGTTCAAGGTTTAAATCATTTTCTATTTGAAAAACATCTGCATCATAATATTCAAAGTTTAAAAAACGTTTTTTAGTCACAAAACCTTCAGTCAACTGTTCTCCAAAATAATTCATGTCTTGATATGGATCCTCAAAAAACTCTTCTTCTTCTATTTCTCCTTCATCAGTGACATTGTTTTGAAGTGGGGGTGGCACCTTTTATCTTTAGCTTCTCTCCTCTCTCATTGTATTTCATTATTTCTTCTCTCTCTGGGAATGAAACGAGGTGCAAACTGTCTTCTGAACTGATTTGGATTATTATGGTTTCTGTCCCCCTCTTGAAGATGCCTATTGGATTTTTTCTCTAATTCCAATTCGTTTAGTTTTGTTGTTAGGATTTTCACTAGTTTTTCCATCTCATCAATCTTACTATCTGCAGAGTGTGATGTTGAAACTACTGGAGCTGCCTCTTTCTTACACTTTCTGTCATAAAATTGTTGAGCTGAGTTTCCCTTCAGTCTATTAGAAGCAAGAATATTAGATTTCATTTATAATGATGCCTCTTGCATATTAAGTAAAGTAACAGGTCTTATTTCTCTCAAGAGTAGGGAAAACTCATGGTTAAAAGCATTAGCATAAGTGAGCTTTGCAGAAGTTTCAGAAGGTTTAATCTCTGCGGGGTTTCTACCATACATTTTATTGAACCTCTTAGAGAAATCAGCTATAGTTTCATCTTTCTTCCTTCTTAGGGCTCCGAAATCTGTAATGTAATATGTGTGATCCTTAGTATCACCCCATTGTCTCATGAAAAGATCCCAAAGATCTTCTATTATAGTAATTGAGTTTGATGGTAACTCTCTGAACCATCTTCTGACCTCTCCATCTAGACTCTGTACGAACATCCTCATCCACACATATTTTGCCTCGATATTCTGATTATTTGCATAGCTGAGAAATGCATCCCAATGATCCTTAGTTGTTGTCTCACCTTGTCCATTAAACCTAGGTATGTACTTTTGGTAGTCTCCACCAGGAAGAGCATTTAAGGGCTGGGGTAAAATTAGAGGTGCATACCTAGCTACTACCATTTGATCCATCATATCTAATGGTTGATTTTGGGTTGCCATCTTTAAATTGACTGGTTTAGATGAAGGAAAAACTTGATTGGGACTCGGCTGAAAAGGATTCTTACCAAATTTGAGGTGAAATAAAGCGATTTTTCCAGGATATAAGGTTTCTTCTTTCTTGAAAGACTAAGGATCAGTAAAAATATGAAAATTACTATCAGGGATTGTAGGTTTCAACCGGGATGAATCTTGTTCCTCTTCCTTTGAAACATAAAAGGGTGACAATAAGTCGATTTGGTCAGGGTTACGTAAGGCTGGAGATGACTGAGACCTTTTGATTTTCCTAGCTATTTTCAGAATTTGCTTTGGGTCTAAGACACTCATTTGTAAAGGTGAACTAGGTCTATTTCTTGTTCCAACTCCTTTAGTAGCCACTGTTAACTATTTGGTGAAAAGTAGTCTTTAAAACTTGTTGGTTTAAGTCCACCTCTCAAAACCAGTTGAGTAATGAGTAACACAAGGAAAGTATACTTTAGCTTTATCCCCGGCAAAGGCACCAAATATTTTTGTGCCAAAAATTGTTCTCGGACTACTAAAGAACAAGCCAACACAATCTCAATAGACCAAATTAAGAAAAACCGGTTTTTTAGGGTTTTGGATGTGCAATTTGTAAACAAGAGGGTAAAAAATCATAAGGAGAATACAAAGACTAAATCATGCAATAATGAAATACTGAGATGTATCATATATGAAGCATAAACCAGAACAACATAAACACATTACTGAATTTCATCCACAGCTCACAAGCATTTCATGAGAAATAACATTAAACAAGAAATGAATTTATAAAATGAGTGATTAAACTAATAAAAAATGAAACCAGCAGATAAGATAAACAGGGATTATAGTATGCATATATACCATAATCAGTAATTCAAAATACATAAGAGTTTCTGAAACTTAGCTCTGAATAGTAGCTAATAGCCTCCCCTTGTACAAAAATTTGAACCCTCAGTCTTTCTTTAGTCTTACTTTTATCTTAGTTACACAAAAATAGTTACATAACTGAAAAAATGCTTTTTAGGTCATACTACCAAATTACTTAACAAAAATAGAGTCATACATATTAAACTAAATTTTTACAAAGACTAACTAATAACCACTATCATTCAAAACATTTTACAAATCCTTAGTAGCCTCTGCCAAAAAAGCTATCCCTTCTAATGCTTGAGTTTTCTTTCTTGTTTTCTGATGATCAACTTCCAGGTCTTTGACTCTTTTTGAAAGATCCTAATTTTATTGTGTTAGGTCTTGAACAGTTTGCTCCAATTTAGCATACAGACTTTGTGTCTGTCTTTTCCTTTTCAAATATTCCTTATAGATTGCAATTAAATCTTGATAATGGCTATTGACCTCCTCTAAATCCTTTCTTAATCTTATGTTAGCAGCTACTAACCCCTCATTTGTTTCATGTAGGTATTCTATCTGATATTTATAGTGTTTAATATTTCTCTACAAATTTTCATTCTTTGAATCAATACACTTTCCTTCTGAAATTGCATGCATTGCTTCTAGCATCCAAGGGATCTTCAATTTCTTAAAGATCTCTTCATCTTCCTGTTGCTGCTCTGTCATAGCTATAGGATCCCCTGGATATTCATTAACTTCAAAACTACATTGGGCCGATGGTTCTGCAATCTTTTCTTTCTTTGCACAAAAAATTGTTATGACTGAATGCTGCTTCATTGAATCATCTTGATGATGGTCTAAGACTACTTTCCTTTAAACTTCTTTTAACATTTCTGAAATTTTAGTTTCAGTAAAGGTTGACTTATCCTATGAAATAACCTATTTCCTACCCTTCATCTCCTTTACATTTAAATCTTCATTCTCTTCTAACTCTTCTTGGGATGAAGAGTCTTCTATCATTGTAATTTTCTTCTAAGCTAACTTAGGGTTTAACAATTTTTTCATGTTCAATCTTAATTTATTCTTGGGCCTGGTCCTAGGCCTCCAACCTGCCCCAATATCCCCCATAATAATGAAGAGTCTTCTATCACTATAATTTTCTTCTGAGCTAACTTAGGGTTTAGCAATTTTTTCATATTCGATCTTAATTTATTATTGGTTCTGGTCTAAGGCCTCCAACCTACCCCAATATCCCCCAACATGCTCAATTTTTTTCCTTGATGTTTGATAGATGCTAGCTGAACTACCTTTCTTTTGATTCCTCGTGACATTACCCCTTCTTCAGACTGTTCCTGTAAATCTTGTTCCGTGTCATCCCTAGCTTCATCAAACAATGGGCTTTCCTTATCTTCTGACTGTACACCCATAGGGACTTGTTCCTGTTCTATCAAACTTTCATCTACTCCCTATTTTACTTCTTCCTAAAGGCTATCTTCTACATGCTCCAAATCCCGCATTTGACCCTTTCATATTTCATCTTCCTCAACCTTATTCTTCTGTTCATTTTCAACATTTTCAACCCTTTGGGTCATAGAATTTCCTTGCACATTATCTTCTTCTATCTCGACTATGACCTTTTTCTTTAATTTCTTGACTAAATTATGTCCTTTGTTTAGCTTCCTTTTCTTTGATTGGTCTTCTTTCTCAAATTGAAACCCAGACCAGAATAGGAAATAGTCCCAGGTTTTTTCCTTCGTTTTGGAGCACAGTACTTATGATTAGCTTTATTAGACCATGATGAAATATGGACTGTTTAGTGTGGTCTTGATGCTCTTTTACTTTGCTGGACATCTTTTGCAGACTATTTAGGAAAAATAAAGGAAGGTTCATCTTTGCTTCGTGGTTTGGATGCTGCAAAAACATGAAATGATACTTAAATACAAATGCATATCTTCCTTCACAGGTTACATAACTTTGCAGAATTTTAATTAGTTCTCTCCACTCTGGTTTGAAATTCTTGATATGCACTCCTTTACCCCAGTCTGTAACAACATTTGGAAGCAAGTAATCATGTGAATCAAAGGTAAAAGGTACCTTCTTGAACCAATATTCACCTTCATCAGGGATCCCTGTAACCTCTGCTATTAGTTCTCTGGCCAGCTCAATCTTTAGGGTTTCAAAAGTAACTATGTCATTATCCAATCCCTGATCAAACTTATATGAAACTTCTGTATGATGTCAATCAATCTTCTCAAAATAGTTTAACCATCCTAATTCTGAAAATAACCTTGCACAGTCAGGGAAAGCTTGAACCCAAGACATATCTGAGGGTTCAGCTCCATTTGTTTTCCCACTCCTCTTCATTTTGGATAATTGAACTTAAAAAATGCTTTCTTCAATAAAGAACTTAACTCTATTCAAATATTTGCAATTTTAACAGTCAATCATATGTTGAGAAAACTAAGCCCTTGAGCTGAATTTTACTTTTCAAACTGATAAGTATTTTGACTCTATTGACAGAGAAAATTCGACATTGGGCAAAACTTGAGTTTATGCACTAGCATTCTTAGTTAATCTCCATAACTAATATTCTGTTAGTGTGAACCCGAATACATGGAATATGATAGTAATTAACTTCGTACCTATCTGAATAATGGATTCAGTTGCTAGAAATATGCTTTGCTGTCTTCCCAGGTGTCTAATTTCATTCTTAAGTCTTTCTATGACTGCCACGACAGTGTTAAACAGTTACCCTGCAAAGCCCTAAATTGTTGACGTTCTTCAATCTTCAATCACAAACTGCCAAGTCTTGCCACGACTTCTATGGTCTTCATGCGTTCAGGAAATGCATAGCTAATGATGATTTTTCCTCATCGTGCATAATCATTATCGTTCCACTAGTCTATATCTCATAACTTCCAAACAACCGCAACTCATTGAAATGATTCCTTGCCTGATCTCATAACACTTGCCACAATGATTATTGTGGCTGAAAACAAGTATCAAACTCATCGACATGTGTGAAATACTTCTCCTTTGTGCGAAATTTGAAAATTTTAAGCCAAAATCATGATTTTTCAGACAGCACGATTTTCTTGTAGCACGTGTGTTTACCTTTTCTAAGCTTTCGCTAAAAGAATATTTGTTTTAATAATTTTCAAAACAAAACTCACAGCAAAGGATTAAACTTTGGTTAAATGGATTTAAATAAAACCTTATTATATTTTTTAGAACCTTTAAGTCATCTATACATTCTATAAGCCCCTAGAAACCACAAATTTCACTAAGTAAAACCAAAATTGGGGATGAAACCTATTAAATGAACTATAAGTATAAGCATAAAATCAAAGAAAAATTTAAAGGAAACTAAAGTCAAAACTTAAAAATGAAAGAAAGACCATGCTTTATTTAACAAGCAAATGCTTTAAAATGAGAAACAAAAATAGGCTATAACAGTTATTATTGACTATTGAATAAATGACTAATAATTTCTATGTTTTTCACTCAATACCTCCAAAGTTGGGGTGGTCGGCTTGAAATTTAGGCCTATTGAGATTATTAGAATCTGTGTGTCAATGTATAAACATTCTAGGAATTATGGTTAAGTCATATGAACATGTTCTAAGTCCCCCCAAGTTTTGTTTTGTTTTTTTTTTTTTAATTTTAATTTTCCCATAAAACTTAGGCTATTTTTTAATAGCCTAAATGGAAAAATTGGTCTTGTAATCAAAGTGGGGTTAAAAGTCAGTTTCATTCATGGGGGTGCTCATTTTCTAACTCGAAGCACCCGGTAAACCCATAAACCCACTTTTCCTAAGTTTTGAGTGATTTTTCCATCACTCAGGTAAGAAAATCCAAAAAAAATCAAATATTAATTAATTTAATTAAAAATTAATTAAATAATGGAGCAAATACAAAGTCCTAAATCGGTGGGTTTTGCTCTGATTTGATTGAAATTAGTCTCATCGGCTTCAGATTGACCGGGAGTTATCATTCCTTGACTGAAGGCATTGATCAGGGCTGAAGAGGAGCTTAACTGGCTCATGTAGATTTGAGGGTTGTGCCCTCCTTTCTCTCTCCTCCACACGTGTGGATCAATTTGGCAGTGTTTTGATGGACGGGTCAGTTCACTGAGTGAGGTGTCACTCCAATTTCTCGTTCCAGTCAAGTTAGACTTAGTTCATCATCATATCAGGCTCGACTTAACTCTCCATTAGCTAGAGTCTCTCCTTTAGTCAGGCATGCACCCCTCTTGGCAAGTCTGGCTATAAACTAAAGCTGTCGTTCCCTTCTTGAAGCTAGTTCGAGTTGGATAGAATAGGTTTTCTATTGTAATACTGTTGTAATATTTTCATTGTAGGAATAAAGAAGCTTTGGAGGCTAAATAGTGTAATTCTATCATGTGTGTGGAATATTAAGCATTGTGTAACACCCCGGTTTTTACCCTGATGCATTAAAAATACATGATATAAATATATATTGTAAATAATCATGGTGTAGAGCTAAAGGCAAAGGCCCCACCATCGATTTGGTTGTGTTATGTTTCGGATTGGAATTATTGCAAATAGCATATCGGGATATACGACACATATTAAATTGTGGCATCATGTCACTATGCATTTTAATTAAATAACCCTGACCAGCTATGTCAATGCAACTAAATTGAAAAGGGAATGGTTTCCCAAGGATAGGGGTGCGAATTGTTAAACCTAGAACCCATGGAGAAAATCCATGTGTCAGCCACTAAACTACTGTTAGTTGAGGACAGTTATTTGCTAAGTAGTGGTGGGTGGCAGGCCTATCCACATGCACCCTCCTCCAGCTGGGTCGTTCCATTCACGTGGGGGAAAGGAAACCAATAGAAAATGCTTCCACTCTCCCACTCTCAAAAATTTTGGCTCACTCTCACGTAGACGTTCTTGCGGGTTCACCCTTCTCACGCACCTGAATCATCATCGTATTTCCTCATGCAGGAGAATTTTCTCTTCACTGTCCAACTCACATAGAGACACTATTCATTCCCCTTTTTTTTCCTCACTGATTGTTGTTCTGTGGGTATGTTCTTCCTCCAGCCTGTGCAGAGCATCGATGTTGCTTTCACATTATTGGACTTTGTATTGTCCCATCCTTCATATGTGGATCATTTGCTATGATTTTACTCACTCATCACTGGCTGTGGTCTCATCCACATCTTGTTGACTATGATTCCCATTTTTAAAGTGGTATCTGATGTAGGTTACCATTGTTGAATCGTTTGGCCACGATAGGGCCAAGAACGGTTCAGGTTTTGTTTCCCCTGTCAAAGCTGAAATTGTTGGTTTTGCTGCATGCATGCAGTGGTTGGTCTTCATACGGTAATGGATTTGTAATGAGGGACTTATTCGCTTGAAAAACCTGGTGTGTTTGGGAACCACACAGACAGAGCTAGAGGGCTGGCTTTCGGCTCCACAACCCCTGAATAGCACTGGAAGGGAGGTCAGGGCCTGAGGGACTGCGTTGCAGAGAAAGGACTAGTTTCCTTGTGTTGGGTGTGTGTGAGTGTTCTAGAAGTCAAGCTAGTCCTAGTGTTGGTGTCCTTAGTTGTTCAATGAGTTCAACAGCTTGGCATTTAGCCTTTCCCAGCTCCCGGATGGCCTGATAAACCCAACTGTGTTGGCTTGGCTGATCTGATGTTCGCTTGATAAACCCAATTGAGTTGGCTTGGATGAACTATGTATTCCTAATGTTTTGTGTATCCTTGGCTATGTGTAAGCTTGCTAGTTCCTTATTCCTTGGGGAATCATGCTTGGCTCGGGGGTGGCAACATTGCTAAGAGATTAAAGAGCATGCGGGCCTATGGTTGGGTGGAACGTTGTAGTGACATAGCTGGTTGCAGGACAATTCTTATAAGATAAGTATTCTTGTCTATTTTACTTCTGCAGTTATGTTACTATTAATGATTTATGATGAACATCTATATGAATGAATGTTGTTTTGCTTTCGCTGAATATATGTATGATTATGCATCTTAGTACTTTTGATGTTTTAAGCATTTACTTCAGATATTATACATATGTACATGTTCATGGGGCTAGATGCCCGAATGTTTGTTGTTTAGTAGCGTCCTCTTCACCGGTCGGAGGGTCGGGGACATTACAGTGTGGTATCAGAGCACTGGTTGCAGCATGGGCCTGAATGGGCAATGAAAGATCAGCTAGCAGAGGTAGGTTTCCTTCTTCATAGTAGAGATCAGACATTTATGAAAGAAAACTTTCACAAATTTTTCTAAGTGCCAAAATTGTCGGCTCATCAAAAAACTTAGTGGGAAGTATTCCAATGCCGCAGAAGAGCTAGTCTGAAGACCCCCCGACGGACGACAATCAAAAGAAATTTGCGGAAAGGTTTTGTGTTCGTCGGCCGTCGGCTCATCAGAGGACTAAATGAGATGGTCCTCTGACACAGTGGAATGTGTAGTCTGAATACCACCCGACGCGGACCATCAGTGATCGATGAAAGATAGACGAGGAGATCGCCGAAACGCCAGTGGAGAAGAGATGAAAGAGAAAAATTTTGAAAATTTTTCTAAGTCTGTCCATCATCCATCAGTAGAATTTAGTTGATTGCATCACCAATGATTAGACAATGGAACCGCCGATGAACATCGAAAAATCCTAGTTATTCATGTGTCTACCATTGCGGTTGGCTAGTGGACTATCCTTTCGACGGATAGAGTCCCCTACTGCCGATGCCACAGCAGATAGTTGTTTCGACAGCCGATACAGAGCAGCGAAAAACTGAAGTGATAAGACTATCGGTGATTGATGATGATTAAAGTATTGGATCACCGATGATTAGTTGAGGGAGTAGCCACAGTGTCGATGGGAAATATTTAATGAAATAGTCGACAGAGTGTCGCAGGAAGAAGAAAAAGAATTTTTTCACTGAGATTTTTCTAAGTGTTGGAAACCATTGGCGATTGGAAGAAGTTAGTTAATGAGATCGCCGATGGACGTCGATCAGAAAAAGTTAAGGGTTGTGAAACCTCCGTTGTGGATGTCTATGGGACTAACCATCCAATGCCACAGCTGGATGTTGCTTTGACCGTCGATGCCGCAGCATATAGTTGCTCCGATCATTGATCGAAAAACCTTAGTTGTTGAAGCCACTGACACCGCGGATCTGTTCAGTGTTGGATCACTGAAATGTAGTGGTTAAACCATCCGACACCATAATTGCTAGTCATTCTGACCGCTGACAGAGTTATGGCCATGGAAAATCCAGAAAGTTTGTTGGCTTCCATTGCGGAATCCTAGAGAACTAGCCTCTCGATGGGTAGAGGATCCGATTGCTGACGCGGTAGTGCTTAGAGGATCCGATCGCCGATAAAGGTTTTTGCAGCGCCGATAAAAGGCTCGGAAGTTTATATGGCTGTAGATCCGAAACAGTGGAAGACGTTAGCTGTTTGACTGCCGATAAATAGTCCTTGGCATCACCGATGCAGTGCAAGTCTTAATGGTTCTAATCGTTGATAAAGTTTGGAAGGTTAGATGACTATGGACCCGATACAGAGGAGGAAAATAGATGAACAAACCGCTGATGAGCAGCGGGGAAAATTAGTGGTTCTGGCCGCCGAAACATCGAAAAATTAGTTGGGATGAGACCCGATCCTGTACAAGGAAATTTGGGTTTTTTGAAGTGTATTTTTCAAGCAGTTTTCAACTGTTTTTTAGTGGATTTTTCAGCAGACTATCAGTAGATTATAGGGCTGAATAAGAAAGGAAATTTTGTGTGTTTAAGTAGAACTGTTAATTATATTTTTTCTCCAGGAGAAGGTAAGTAGTTTTGATTTATATCAATATGTATGCATCTAATAGTTTTCTATTTAACACGTTTGCAGAATCATAGTTACCTTCAAGGGTAGTATTTCAGAAATTGCAGTTTGATAAGCAACTGGTGGTTCAGTTATGAGAACCCATGATGGATATGATGCTCTGGATTCTTATGAGAGCACAGGAGATTCCATTGGAGAAAATGTCCGTAATGGAAATGATGACATAGAGTCTAATGGAAGGAGATTCCAAGAGACCCTGTCAAATGTTGCAGCCACCATGATAAGCTTGATTAAGGCTCAAGAAGAGCAGCATCAGTTGAATGCTTCCATGTTGCAAAATTTGACAAACTTGCAAAGAAATATAGATTCTGGACGGGGTATAGCAAGACCGGAAGGTAGTAAGAGCAGCACTAGGAGAAGGAGAAGGACTTCTAGTGGATCATCTGACTCTGAAGAATCCAGCAGGGATACAAGTTCATATTCTTGTAAAAGGAAAAGAAGAAGACACCATAGGGATCGCTCTTGGGATGAATTTAAGAAAGCTAAACCTCCTACATTTGATGGTGAGGTAAATACTGGCCAAGTGGCTGAATCTTGGCTTCTTGGGATAAAGAAGTACTTTCAAGTGCAGGACTATTCAGGAAACATGAAGGAAAGAGTTTCCATATTCAATCTGAATGGAAGAGCATCCATTTGGTGGGAACACTTCAAGCAAGTAAAGAGAATCAATGAAAGGAGACTGAAGTGGAAACAATTCAAGAAGTATTTCAAGCAGAAATACCTCTTTGACGGGTATTACGATGACACGATTAAGGAGTTCCATGAGCTGAGATTGGGACAGCAGACCATGGATGAAAATGCAAATAAGTTCTTGGATTTGTTGAGGTATGTTCCGTACATCAGAGATGAAAAAGTGAAGGTTCAATGGTTTCTGAGTGGATTGCCTCAGTCTTACAAAGATAGAATTGAGTTTTATGAACCGAGAACTCTTGAAGAAGCCATAAGGAAGGCTATGTATTTCTATGAGCAAAGAAAGGGTAAACCTGACTACCATAAGGCCTGGAAGGATAAGAAGAATGAGAATTTTGAACAAAGAAAGAAAGGTTTCAAACCTTCTAGATTCAGGAATCAGCAGAAGCAGCCATCCCAAGCTGCGAGTAATCTAGTTGGAGTGACAAGTGGAAAGCCTAAAGATCCACAATAGAATAAAGGTCCACTCAAATGTTGGAAATGTGAAGGACCCCACTTGTGCAGATATTGTCCACTTGAGAATCAAAGTGCAAGGCCACCTTATAACATTCAAGAAGCAGAAACAGTGGGTTAAGTAGCAAGGGAAGCCCCTAGAATTTATGCAACACTGGAGGACCACCAGGAGATCACCAATCAAATGTGGTTGAAATTGCAGGTAATATTGTTGAACAATCTGTTTCTATTTTGATTGACCTTGGTTCTACTCACAGTTATATCACTCCTAGAGTAGTGGAGATTTGTGCTTTTAAGAAGGTAAAGTATGGGAAATCTTATTTATTTCAGCTAGCCACTGGGACTAAGAGAAAAGTCAATGAAGTGGTAGAGAAATGTCCATTGGTTATGAATGGATTGATCACTTGTGTAGATCTGAATGTTCTACCACTTGGTTCATATGATGTTCTCATTGGAATGGATTGGTTAGAAGCTCACAGAGTAAAGCTTGACTATTACAATAACACTTTTGAATGCATGGATGAAGAAGGAAACCCAGTAGTTGTGAAAGGTATTCCAAAGGTAATTTCAGTAAGGCAGGTTTTAGCAATGCAATTGAAAAATTTATGTAGGAAGGGTTTCCAGTTGTATGCAACTCATATTTTGGAGACAACAGGAGATGAAACTCCTAGATTGGAGGACTATCAGGTGCTATAGGAATTCAAGTATGTGTTTCCTAACGAGATTCCAGGGCTTTCTCCAAAGAGGGACAATGATTTCACAATTGAACTTGTGTCAGGAGCAGCACCAGTGTCCAAGACACCCTACAGGATGAGTACACCAAAGATGCTAGAGTTGAAGATGCAGCTGCAAGAGTTGTTGGAAAAGAAGTATATCCGTCCGAGCGTGTCTCCTTGGGGAGCACCGTTTCTGTTTGTAAATAAGAAAGATGGTACACTCAGGTTATGTATTGATTACAGACAGTTGAACAAAGTTACTGTGAATAATAAATATCCCTTGCCTAGGATTGATGACCTCTTTGATCAAATGAGGGGAGCAAAGGTATTTTCCAAGATTGACTTGAGGTCTAGTTACCATCAGGTGAGAATCAAGGATGAAGACATTCATAAGACATCCTTCAGAACAAGGTATGGGCACTATGGGTTTGTAGTGGTACCATTTGGTCTCACAAATGCACCAGCTACATTTATGTGCCTTATGAATAGTGTCTTCAGCAGGTATTTGGACAAGTTTGTTCTTGTTTTCCTTAAAGACATTCTTGTCTATTCTAAGAATGAGGAAGAAAATAAAGAGCATTTGAGATTGAAATTACAATTGCTTAGGGAGCATCAGTTGTATGCAAAACTGAGCAAATGTGACTTCTACAAAGATAGAATTCAGTATTTGGGTCATTATCTCAGAAGAGGGTATATCTGTGGACCTGTTGCAGCTGCAACAATTTCCCAAAATTCTAAAAAAATTTAGGACCCTCCTTTGCTTGAATTAGTTGGTTTTTCTTCTTGGAATTGGTCTAAGAACTTTCAGAAGGACTTTGATTATGCTTGGATTAAGCTACCAATTGTTTTGATTCTGATTGCTTGAAGTAATCCACTATTTGACCTAGCGTTATTGCTTCCCTTAAGCGCATTTGAAACATGTTTGAATCAGAAGTTTTGTTGTTTTAGTCTTCCGTAGTTGCAGGTGGAATTTTGCTTTCGTCTTCTGCCATTGCGGATCGAATTTCACTTCCATCTACTGATCATTTGTTTCTTATGTCGGATGCCCTTTTGTTTTGATGTCAGGAGATTTTACGATATTTTCTTCCACCGTTACGGATGGTTTTAAACTTTCGTCCTCCGACCCAAAAAACCTTCCGACGTCCGATCTTTCATTTGTTACCCGATGTATAGCTGGAGCAGAAACTTTTACGATTTTTTCATCCGCCGTTGTGGGAGAGTGTTCGTTTTCATCGTCCGATACAAAAACCTTCCGACATCTGATCTTATGTTTTTCCCGCCATACGTGTCTCCGCGGCTGGGTCTACGCTTCGGCCATCCATCGTTGCGGGAGGAATACCACTTCCAACCTCCGATAGAAAGCCCTCCGATGTCCGATTTTCTCCTCGCACGTGTAAACAAATAATATATACGAGGACGGCGTTTTGGTTTTCTATTGTTATTTTTCGTCGCCAAAGCACTATTGCCGTTGAGATGTCGTTGTCTTGAGCCGGTGAAGGACCCTGCGGTCGGCGTACCTGTATCCAGGTGGCAGTCACGAGGCTTACCAAACCTCTTCACGCCGAATACATCAGTGCCATTTTGGTTAATTCACCTTCTCCCGTACCTTTTGAAACATCGGTTAAGGATTGAGGCAGTTAGTCTTAGTTACGGTGGTTTCCTTCGCCCCGTTAGGTATATGCCTATATAATGGGGGGGGGGGGTTATTTTGAATGCTAGCACTGGATTTTTTTTTTGACCTACAGAGAAATCGCTCACCCGCGGTTGTTGGTGCGCAACCTTGTGCGTGGTGGGTGGGGGTTTGGTGCAGGCGGTCATTACACCGCCTGCACCAAGACGCCCTGTGTATGATAATGAGGTGTAGAGGGAGGTTTTGTTGGGTTTTTTTTTCTGTAGTTTGGTAGTTCCTCCTTTCGTTCGAGGTCCATATTGCCCGTTTTCTCGAACCCTAGCCTGTGTTGCTCACGCCGTCCCGCGCAGTCCATTTGGGCTCGGTCGTTAGAAACTCTAGTCGGTTAGAAGGAATTTTATGCCGCTTTTGTAGTTCGTTAACTGAAAACAGCATGGTTAGTGGTTTTGGTGGAAGCGTCATGTGCAGAAGAGTGATAATAATACCCGCCGAGAGTGAAATGTGTAGTCGGCCTAATGTAATTTTTCTCCCACGAATTGCATGAGTCCTTGTTGATTCTAGTCCGGTTAGGCTATTCATTGTTAAAATGTTTGTTATTATAAAACGCAGGAGTCTCTCACAAGCATACTGCATATAACTACTCTCAATTATCTCCTTTGTTGAATATACACAGACTAAACTGCAGAACACTGCAGATTGCATTTTAATGGTTCTAATGGTTAAGGTATTTTTAGGCTGTACATGCATGCATTTGTTTCCCCGCTTGCTATCACATTAGACATAGGAAAATGGCACATTGCATATGGATGCAGTTTATTGTAGTCTAGAAGATGGTTGATGAAATAATTTAATATCATACAGCAATGCTTTGTATCATGCTAAGATATAGACGAGATCACTAAATAATGTGCATTTGGTTGTAATAGTCTTGTTAGTCAGGGCAGTCAGGTTATGCAAGCTTATATCTTAGTTTCATCAACTAGTGGTTGTAATAGTACACATAGAAAGAATAAAATGTTGCATAGTGTCTTGTGAATGCCTGCAATTTGAATTTATCAATATTACAATGTTATATATGGCAGGAATAATTCGAATCCACCATGTCCAAGAGACAGAAGAAGAAGGCCCCTATGGTCGAAGACGGACCAGAAGTAGAAGAGGTCACAAAGACTGAGTACATATATGAAGACACTCAATGTGTTTCTGGTGTGGAACCCGAGTACAAATAGGGTGAGGTATATAGATTGATGTCCCGTAGGGAGGTCCCTGTCATGGGCCTCGAAGAAGAATCCATCTATGCTAACATAGAAAAATATTCTCTCATGAAAGTTGCCACCAGACTAGAGCTGTTCCCATGCTCTGAGGTAATTGGATGGATTCTGCCTCAAGTAGACACCACTACAATGATCATGGGAAATGTTGAAGGACAGGGATATGCTGCATTTAGCCCTGGGTATGTGGCATTGGCTTATCACCTACCAGAAGCCCAGGTTTTCTTGTCAGAGGATTGGCTGAAAAGCATCAAAATGGACCTGGTGGAAACTCTTAGGAGAATGATGTTGCAGGGAAAGCATTTTCGACACAGACCCACTAGTGAGTATGATACGGCGAGCTTGAGGGCTCCCTATAGATTCATAGCCTTGATGCTCAACAGAATATTTGGGAGAGCTCATGGCAGACTCTTCAAACTTGAATGGATACCAATTATTTTTCATGTGGAAACTCAAGGCACAGTCTTCAATTGGGCCAGCATGGTGTCCAGTAGTCTTTCTTCTTGCGTGACCTCAGCCTTAAAGGGAGAGTCCAAGAAAATATCAGATTTTTACATGAGTTCAATATTAATAGACTGCATATTGTGCAACCAGGCTTTCCCCGGTCTCAGGTGCATCTGGGACAGGGAAAGGATGCCTATTTATGCCGCTTACATACCATTGTGGGCTCACCAGTACCATAGCCTTACAGAGAGGTCTGTGAGCACTTCATTATGCCTCTATACACACTCATCTTCAGGAAGGAGTGTGACTGTATGTCGAAAGAAGCCATGCAAGTGATAGGAGAATATGCATATTATTTCTTAACTGAAAATGGCATGTACTTCCTGATGCTCGGAGGATCAAGACGACCTTCACTGCTGCCCAAATATGCAACGGATTACATAGTCCACAAGGAGGCAGTCAGACAAGTGTTCATAGATGGAATAGGTAGTTTTCTGTTCGAACATAAGAAGACTGCCTACCCTCCTTTGGCATTCAATATAGGAAGCTATAAATTCATCAAGGTGAAACAAGCTGCTGAATTCATAGAGGAGTTGGAGAAGTTCCATTTCGGGGAGATGCCCTACCAAAGAAACGACACCCAAGGCAAGGTTATTGAGCATTGCAAAGAACACAAGGTTCACCTCGAGTATACTCACCATTTTGATAAGGACGAATCTATATTCTGAAACGCCCCAAACATGACAATGTTAATGAGAAGATTCAAGAAAAAGATCCCCACCAAAGGTGGAAAAGGGAACGAACAAGAAAAGGCTGAAGAAGAAGCAAAAAAGTGACATGAAGAAGCCCAGAGGTTGGAAAAAGAAGCTACAGAAAGGCTTCATTCAGAAGAAGAAAGAAGAGCTGCTCAGGAAGCAGCGGAGAAAGCAGAGGAAGCAAAGAGAAAGCTTGATGAGGAGCTTCAAAGGCAAGAAGCTGAGAGGATAAAATTGACACAACAGTCAGCTTCTGAAACAGCAACAGGGTAGACTCAGGAGGTGGAGAACCCTGAGGTACAGACCCCTTAAGTACCTGCTACTAGCATACCTAGGGTTCCCACGCTCATGCTGGTCCCAATTGTGCAGGAAAAGGGAAAGGAAATCCTTGATTTCAACACTATGTTTTATGATAGAGCAACAAAAATGATAATCAAGAGGACAGAAAATAAAGTTGAAGTGGGAGATCTACCAGGAAAGATGATAATGGATACTGCTGTGATGTTAGGAACAGATCAGGATCCTAGGTTCACGCTGAGAGCCGGGGCTGCAATGATCGATGCCTCAGAAGACAACATAAATAAGGTGATGATGGAACTAGAGTCATCTAAGAAAACCTCTGCTCAGCTGAAAGATACCTTGAGGAAAGAGAGAGAGGAAGGAAAAAGGTTGAAGCGGAAATTTGAACACTTACAGAGGGAGATGAAGATTGTTGAGGCTGAGTTGCAGACCCTACATGAAGAGAGACAGGCTCAGGAAACTACAAAAGAATGCCTTGAGCAAGTGCAAGTAGAAGATCAAGAGTTGAAGAAGGAGAAGGAGCAGTTACTGGCAAAGGTGGGGGACCTAGAAGAACAGCTGAAGATCCTCTTGCAGGTCAATGATATGCACACCCTAGAGCTGAGAAAGGAAAACCAGGAGCAGATTTCTACTTTGAACACTGCTTTGGAAGTAGCAAGAAATAGCAGGTCGATCTTCAGCCTCTCAAGCAGCATGTATTGACCCAGAAAACCAAGATGTTGCAGCTGCAGACTACTGTAGAAGAAGAAAGGTGTAAAGTGTTGCATATCAACGGCCGTTTGGAGGAGATTCTGGAAAATACATCCTACTTTGTGGACAGGTCCCGGGACGTCCTAGAGGTCCTGACTGTATGAATGTCAAGGTTGGAGAATAACGAGGAAACCCCAGTGGAGCTACTGGTAAAAGACTAGCAGGCCCTCAAACGGGACTATAACCTAGTGGAGTTTGCTATAAATATTGTTGAAGACTTCAAGAAGGCAGTGAAGAAGACAAAGGGATTATGCACCGAATTCTTCAGAAGAGTTCTCAATACATTCAACCGGTGCCAGACAAAAGTGGAGGAGAGGCTTGAATCTTTTCCAGATCATGATGCCCTTGTAGAGCTATTACAGAAGAGATTCCAGGAGGAAGAAGCTAAGGTGCAGGATATCAGAGCCATGGATGATCTGATATTGAGAATCCAAGTAGATCACCCAGCTATCAGTATACTACTTCTGGAAGATCAGCTCCATTTGAGTATGTCCAGGGTCGAGGCTATCAAGAAGCAAGCTGAGAAATTTGAGATAAATATTCAGTTTTTAGAACCTTGTACTTTTGAAGGCATCGCTAATGAGGTTGCAGCGTGGAGGAAGTTTTTGGACAGCCAAGTGGGGCCCTCCTCGTGAGGGATTAATCACCTTTGTATTTTGTAACTATTTTTGTAAAACATTTAAGAAAAATAGAACGTTGGGAGACGAGAGGTTGGGAAGCCCAAAGGTCACTTAGGGCAGCCCAATAGTCTGACCCTTTTTGTATAAATGTAAAATACTTAGAAGAAAAAAGGGATTTTTCCCAGTGAGACTGGTGAAGACATATTGTAAGAAGAACTATTTCCTTTTGCAATAGAAAATTACAGTTTGCCTATTGGAGAAAGCTTAGTGGAATATTCAAATGTTGTGCTATGGATTTGTTGAAGAGGAACTATTTCGTTTTCAGCTTTATGTCCATTAACTGTGAGACTGTTCTAACTCATTGAACCTATGTTCTTGTATGAATGATTTCTGGTTTATTTTATGAAGATTTCCACTATGAGTAATGTATGTTGCTTAATAAACAATTGGCTATATGATTGTTGAAATATCTTTAATCTTTCATGTGTTGTAGGTAAGAATATCAACTACCTATAATTTCTGTTTATATGGCATGAATAATCCACATTACTCATAAATAAATCATTTTCTAGCTCCCTGGGGATAGGTGGATAGGCAAGTATTTAGTTAGTTTATTTCATTCTTACATATGTGATGCAGATTCTTGTGATCCTAAGACGAGAGGTAAGAACCTGCACATCACATTGTGAAGCTCCCCGCATCCTCATCGGCCTGCATTGTTAGTTAGGAATTTGCATTTGCATACATTAAGTAAAAATACAAAAACTTGGTGGACCGGGCCGCAACCGGTAAAACCTTTGTTTTGTTGCTTGACCTACGGTGGCCGGACCACAAACCGGACGGATTCCCTATACCAAACAGTCAACGGACTAGTTGGGAACATTGATTGGGGAGAATCCCTTACTGTTGTCGCCTGCGAATTTCCAGGCGCCAACAGAATTGGTGCTAGAAGGAGGGCCACCAGTGCATGGCTGGCCGTGGAAAGATGTTTTCCTAAGACTACCTTACCAGCAGATATTTGAAGCTTGTAACCTGACCCAGGTACTTACAGATTTCGGTTATACCTTTGAAGTAAGAATACCTTTTCTCATCCTGCGTGGTTCTTTGTCTAGAATCTTGTTCTTGTAGCTGTACCTATGGCTGGAATCAATGTAAATCAGCCCAACCCATTACCAGCATGGAGAGAAAGGTCTCCTTTGAACCTCACACTGCCTTTGCATAAATTACCTCAAGGCTTTGACAAGTTGTTGCCTAAGTTCGAACCCGAACAAAGGATTGTTGTAGACGAAGACCTGCAAAGTTTTTATCTAGCATTAGAAGGGCTAAGGGATAGGGAATATGAAGATGTGGTCTGTAGAATGTTCCCTCACACCCTGAAAGGAGCAGTAGCATCCTAGTATTTCAGTCTCACTACAAATTCGATTCCTGATTGGGACACCTTCGAGAAGGTTTTCAGAAGTAAGTACACCACCCAAAAAACGCATGCCTCATTAATGAAAGGTCTTGGTTTGTTAAGAAAAGAAAAGAATGAGAAAGTATGTAGTTTCACTCAAAGATTTTCAATATACTTAAAGAACTTTTCTAAAACTGTCAGACCTTTAGACAAGGTTTTAATTGAGTATTTTACCTCAACCTTAGGACCCGAGCTGGCCATGTTTACCAAAATGAAAGCCAAACCTACATTGGTAGAAACCTATGAAGAGGCCGAAAGAGTAGAGGCTGATAGGGAAAGTGTAGAAGATTATCTGGACCCATCTGGAAAGGAAACTACAGATAGAAGAGCTTTGGTGTTGTCCAAACCCAGAGAGGAGCACTCACATGATCTTGAGGGAATGATGAAAACGATGCAGAATCTTTCCAACCGGATAATAGATCTGGAGAAAGAAAGGGACATGCAAAAAAATTATAAACCCTACTACCCGAAAACAGAGGATAATAACCAATGGAAAATCCCTCCCCCAAATTTAGCCTCAATAAATATAACAGAAATGGGGGGGGATAATTTCTGTACGTTTCACCAGCAACCTCACTCAGAGAAGAAGTGCCCTCAATGGTTGAATTCAATATCTTTGGTAATGAATAAGTTGCTAAATTCCAAATTGAATGAAGATAGTGATGAAGAAGAAGGAAAAGAACAGTCCATAGAGAAGCAAGACGATGATACAATATTCTCATGGAATAGTGCTTCGATGTTCAACACAGAAGAGCATACTCTCAAGTCTCAAAATACACCTACAGCCACAAAATATAAGAACCTAGCGATTAAGGACAATGAAATACGTCTAAAGGTTAAATAATTGCAAGAGAAAGTCAAGAGGCAGGCTGATGTGAAGGTTAAAGATGACATACCTGAAGCCACTACTTGCAAACAAGAAATAGAGCCACTTGTTGAACCTGCCAAACCTGTACAAGATGATGAGGAAAGAAAATCTGACAAACTTAAAAAGGAGATGCCTACAAAAAATCAACCTGTGGAAGAAAAGATCGAATTGATTAAGACAAAGAAAACCAGCGCTCCACCTTTCCTTGTGACTCTTGAAATTTTAAATCATAAGGTGCATAATTGTTTGGTGGACTCTGGATCATCCATGAATGTTATGCCTCTGGCAGTTTGCAAAAAACTTAATGGGCAGCTAAAACCTACTATCTGGGATGTCACTCAACTTGACAAAACTAGTGTCAAAGTAGTGGCTGAGATGGAAAATGTTCTGATTCGATTGTCTGCAAATGAAAGGATATGCCATTACATTGATATTGTAGTAGCAGACATACCTGATGGCTATGGAATGATCCTGAACTGAGATTGGACAGCAAGGCTGAATGGGTACTTTGCTTCAGATTGGTCACACTTGTGGTTACCTCAGAAGGGCAGCCCAAACCTAATTAAGATATTAAGAGAGCCTTACATGAAGCACAATGTCACTAAGCTAGGAGAGGGAAATGAATCTGCTGAGTATGTCCTTGGAAATTATCTGATTGAGCTTGCATTAAGACATCTTACTTCAAGAAAGGCTATTTATATAAATGACACTCAGCCTGAGCTTCTTCAATTTCCTCAGGCTGTAAGAAATGATTGTAGAATAGTAGACATGTGTTCAGTTTCAAAAACAACACAGCTCGATCATGGTTAAACGACACATTTCTATTATTCAGCCCATCCTTTAACTCCTCATGATTAAATATTTTTAGGGGTGGGCAATAATTTTCTTTTCTGTTTGCTTGTACATAAATAAACTGTTTGTGTTCTTTAATGATTGGATGCTTTTACTTTTGATTATCTGCTTTGATGCTGTTTTCTTTTATTTTCTTTGCTAACATTTCTTGTGGTTTTGAATAAAGAGGCAAACTTTTGGTTGCAACGGAAACATCAAGGTTCTCTATTAACTTAAATCTTGAGCAAAAGACTGTGCTGTAAAAGTATAGAATGTCTTCTAGTAGCAGTGTTCCTAGCTGGCAAAGCATTCATGGAAGTCTTACTTAACCCCTGTAAATAACTCGGGAGTAAAAGAGGTCTGGAATACTATTTAGAGGCTCCATCCATTTCACATCTTAAATATCCAAGGGGGTGACAGCAAAAGACCCCGGAAAGGAAGCAGAGTAAAACAGTATGTCATATATAAATGATCCCATGTCATACATTCAGAAAAGCAAGAAAGCTATCAAGAGTCAAAACTCCTTGAAGAAAAACAATACATATCAAAGCAAAATATCAAAACATGAAGTACTGAATGGCCACAAGATCCTCTCCGTCCGTGAACCGAAACGTGAAGTACATTTGTTCACACAAAAGGACACTATGGGATAGAGGATCCTGAATTAAATTCAGTAAGAAAGGCCTGCAGGAGGACTCATATCAAAAGAACTAAAGTTCAAAAGGCACAAAGTGCAATTGGCATGGGAATGAGGAACAAAAGGATAATACTGTTTACCCTCTATTACAATCCTATGGTGTCTAAGCTGTAAACTACCTGAGGACAGGAAAAATAAACCTCACTTATTTGTCCTCAAAAGAGTTATTCAGACTTGGACTACTTCTGATGTTACCATCTCCCAAAAGAGTGGACTTCTTTAAGTAATTTAAATGCATTATTTGGCTTGCTCAGGAATACAAGCGTCTAGAAGATTTCATTTTTGTCAGAATAGTCTTGCACTGGGAAGGAGTTAATTCAAAGATCTGGGGTTCACCAGGTAGCTGCCAATTGTTGCAGCTGCAACAATTTCCCAAAATTCTAAAAAAATTTAGGACCCTCCTTTGCTTGAATTAGTTGGTTTTTCTTCTTGGAATTGGTCTAAGAACTTTCAGAAGGACTTTGATTATGCTTGGATTGAGCTACCCATTGTTTTGATTCTGATTGCTTGAAGTAATCCACTATTTTACCTAGAGTTATTGCTACCCTTAAGCGCATTTGAAACATGTTTGAATCGGAAGTTTTGTTGTTTTAGTCTTCCATCGTTGCGTGCAGAATTTTGCTTTCATCTTCTGTCGTTGTGGATCGAAGTTCACTTCCGTCTACCGATCGTTTGTTTCTTATGTCGGATGCCCTTTTTTTTTGACATCGGGATCTTTTACGATATTTTCTTCCGCCGTTATGGATGGTTTTAAACTTTCATCATCCGACCCAAAAAACCTTCTGACATCCGATCTTTCATTTGTTACCCGATGTATAGCCGGAGCGGAAACTTTTACAATTTTTTCATCCGCCGTTGTGGGAGAGTGTTCATTTTCATCGCCTGATACAAAAACCTTCTGACATCCGATCTTATGTTTTTCCCACCATGTGTGTCTCCGCGGCTGGGTCTACGCTTCAGCCGTCCGCCGTTGCGGGAGGAAGACCACTTCCGACCTCCGATAGAAAGCCCTCCGATGTCTGATTTTCTCCTCGCATGTGTAAACAAATAATATATACGAGGGCGACGTTTTGGTTTTCTATTGTTATTTTTCGTCGCCGAAGCACTATTGCTGTTGAGCTGTCGTTGTCTTGAGCCGGTGAAGGACCCTGCGGTTGGCGTACCTGTATCCAGGTGACAGTCATGAGGCTTACCAAACCTCTTCACGCTGAATACGTCAGTGCCAGGTTGGTTTATTCACCTTCTCCCGTTCCTTTTGAAGCATGGGTTAAGGATTGAGGCAGTTAGTCTTAGTTATGGTGGTTTCCTTCACCCCGTTAGGTATATGCATATATAATGGGGGGGGTTATTTTGAATTCTAGCACTGGAATTCTTTTTTGACCTACGGAGAAATCGTTCGCCCGCGGCTGTTGGTGCGCAACCTTGCGCGTGGTGGGTGGGGGTTTGGTGCAGGCAGCTGTTATGCCGGCTGCACCAAGGCGCCCTGTGTATGATAATGAGGTGCAGAGGGAGGTTTTGTTGGGTTTTTTATGTAGTTTGGTAGTTCCTCCTTTTGTTCAAGGTCCATATTACCCATTTTCTCGAACCCTAGCTAGTGTTGCTTGCGCCGTCCCGCACAGTCCATTTGGGCTCGGTCGTTAGAAACCCTAGTCAGTTAGAAGGAATTTTATGCCGCTTTTGTAGTTCGTTAACTAAAAACAGCGTGGTTAGTGGTTTTGGTGGAAGCATCATGTGCAGAAGAGTGATAATAATACTCACCGAGAGTGAAATGTGTAGTCAGCCTAATGTAATTTTTCTCCCGCGAATTGCATGAATCCTTGTTGATTCTAGTCCGACTAGGCTATTCATTGTTAAAATGTTTGTTATTATAAAACGCAGGAGGCTCTCACAAGCATATTGCATATAACTACTCTCAATTATCTCCTTTGTTGAATATACGCAGACTAAACTGCAGAACACTGCATATTGCATTTTAATGGTTTTGATGGTTAAGGTATTTTTAGGCTGTACATGCATGCATTTGTTTCCCCGCTTGCTATCACATTAGACACAGGAAATTGGCACATTGCATATGGATGCAGTTTATTGTAGTATAGAATATGGTTGATGAAATAATTTAATATCATACAGCAATGCTTTGTATCATGCTAAGATATAGACGAGATCACTAAATAATGTGCATTTGGTTGTAATAGTCCTGTTAGTCAGGCCAGTCAGGTTATGCAAGCTTATATCTTAGTTTCATCAACTAGTGGCTGTAATAGTACACATAGAAAGAATAAAATGATGCATAGTGTCTTGTGAATGTCTGCAATTTGAATTTATCAATATTACAATGTTATATATGGTAGGAAGAATTCGAATCCACCATGTCTAAGAGACAGAAGAAGAAGACCCCTATGGTCGAAGAAGGACCAGAAGTAGAAGAGGTCACAAAGACCGAGTACATATATGAAGACACTCAATGTGTTTCTGGTGTGGAACCCGAGTACAAATGGGGTGAGGTATATAGATTAATTTCCCGCAGGGAGGTCCCCGACACGGGCCTCGAAGAAGAATCCATCTATGCTAACATAGAAAAATATTCTCTCATGAAAGTTGCCACCAGACCAGAGATATTCCCATGCTCTGAGGTAATTGGATAGATTTTGCCTCAAGTAGACACCACTACAATGATCATGGGAAATGTTGAAGGACAGGGCTATGCTGCGTTTAGCCCTGGGTATGTGGCATTGGCTTATCACCTACTAGAAGCCCAGGTTTTCTTGTCAGAGGATTGGCTGAAAAGCATCAAAATGGACCTGGTGGAAACTCTTAGGAGAATGATGTTGCAAGGAAAGCATTTTCGACACAGGCTGACCAGTGAGTATGATACGGTGAGCTTGATAGCTCCCTACAGATTCATAGCCTTGATGCTCAACAAAATATTTGGGAGAGCTCATGGCAGACTCTTCAAACTTGAATGGATACCAATTATTTTTCATGTGGAAACTGAAGGCACAGTCTTCAATTGGGCCAGCATGGTGTCCAGCAGTATTTATTCTTGCGTGACCTCAGCCTTGGAGGGAGAGTCCAAGAAAAGATCAAAGTTTTACATGAATTCAATATTAATAGACTACATATTGTGCAACCAGGATTTCCCCGGTCTCAGGTGCATCTGGGACAGGGAAAGGATGTCTGTTTATGCCACTTACAGACCATTGTGGGCTCACCAGTACCATAGCCATTACAGAGAGGTCTGTGAGCACTTCATTATGCCTCTGTACACACTCATCCTCAGGAAGGAGTGTGACTGTATGTCAGAAGAAGCCATGCAAGTCATAGGAGAATATGCGGATTATTTCTTAACTGAAAATGGCATGTACTTCCGGATGTTCGGGGAATCAAGACCACCTTCACTGCTGCCCAAATATGCAACGGATTAGATAGTCCACAAGGAGGTAGTCAGACAAGTGTTCATAGATGGAATAGGTAGTTTTCTGTTCGAACATAAGAAGACTACCTACCCTCCTTTTCCATTCAAGCTAGGAAGCTATAAATTCACCAAGGTGAAACAAGCTGCTGAATTCATAGAGGAGTTGGAGAAGTTCCATTTTGGGGAGATGCCCTACCGCAGAAATGACACCCAAGGAAAGGTTATTGAGCATTGCAAAGAACACAAGGTGCACTTCGAGTATACTCACCATTTCGATAAGGACGAATCGGTCTTCCGAAATGCCCCAAACATGACAATGTTAATGAGAAGATTCAAGAAAAAGATCGCCACCAAAGGTGGAAAAGGGGATGAACAGGCAAAGGCTGAAGAAGAAGCAAAAAAGTGACATGAAGAAGCCCAGAGGTTGGAAAAAGAAGCTGCAGAAAGGCTTCATTCAGAAGAAGAAAGAAGAGCTGCTCAGGAAGCAGCAGAGAAAGCAGAGGAAGCAAAGAGAAAGCTCGATGAGGAGCTTCAAAGGCAAGAAGCTGAGAGGATAAAATTGACACAGCAGTCAGCTTCTGAAACAGCAGCAGGGCAGAATCAGGAGGTGGATAACCCTGAGGTACATACCCCTCAAGTGCATGCTACTAGCATACCTAGGGTTCCCACGCTCATGCTGGTCCCATTTGTGCAGGAAAAGGGAAAGGAAATCCCTGATTTCAACACGGTGTTTTATGATAGAGCAATGAAAAGGATAATCAAGAGGACATAAAAGAAATTTGAAGCAGGAGATCTACCAGGAAAGATGATAACACATACTATTGTGATGTTAGTAACAGATCAGGATCCTAGGTTCATGCTGAGAGCCAGGGCTGCAATGATCGATGCCTCAGAAGACAACATAAATAAGGTGATGATTGAACTAGAGTCATCTAAGAAAACCTCTGCTCAGCTGAAAGATACCTTGAGTAAAGAGAGAGAGGAAGGAAATAGGTTGAAGTGGAAATTTGAACACTTACAGAGGGAGGTGAAGACTATTGAGGATGATTTGCAGACCCTACATGAAGAGAGACAGGCTTAGGAAACTACACAAGAACACCTTGAGCAAGTGTAAGCAGAAGATCAAGAGTTGAAGAAGGAGAAGGAGCAGTTACTGGCAAAGGTGGGGGACCTAGAAGAACAGCTGAAGATCCTCTTGCAGGCCAACGATTTGCACACCCTAGAGCTGAGAACACCAGGAGCATATTTCTGCTTTGAACACTGCTTTGGAAGTAGCAAGAGAACAGTAGGTCAATCTTCAGCCTCTCAAGCAGCATGTATTGACCCAGAAAACCAAGATGTTGCAGCTGCAGACTACTGTAGAAGAAGAAAGGTGTAAAGTGTTGCAGATCGACGACCGTTTGGAGGAGATTCTAGAAACTGCATCCTACTTTGTGGATAGGTCCCAGGACGTCTTAGAGGTCCTAACTGTATGAATGGCAAGGTTGGAGAATAACGAGGAAACCCCAGTGGAGCTACCGGCAAAAGACCAGCAAGCCCTCAAACGGGACTATAACCTAGTGGAGTTTGCTATAAATATTTTTGAAGACTTCAAGAAGGAAGTGAAGAAGACAAATGGATTATGCATCGAATTCTTCAGAAGAGTTCTCAATACATTCAACCGGTGCCAGACAAAAGCATAGGAGAGGCTTGAAGCTTTTCCAGATCACGATGCCTTTGTAGAGCTATTACAAAAGAGATTCCAAGAGGAAGAAGCTAAGGTGCAGGATATCAGAGCCATGGATGATCTGATCTTGAGAAGCCAAGTAGATCACCCAGCTATCAGTATACTGCTTCTGGAAGATCAGCTCCGTTTGAGTACATCCAGGGTCGAGGCTATCAAGAAGCAAGCTGAGAATTTTGAGATAAATATTCAGTTTTTAGAACCTTGTACTTTTGAAGGCATCGCTAATGAGGCTTCAGC
Source organism: Pseudotsuga menziesii (assembly GCA_001517045.1). Lineage (NCBI taxonomy): Eukaryota > Viridiplantae > Streptophyta > Pinopsida > Pinales > Pinaceae > Pseudotsuga > Pseudotsuga menziesii. The sequence continues at coordinate 226,186 of LPNX010046779.1, forward strand.
ATGGAGGAATTTTCTGGACAACCAAGTGGGGCCCTCCTCGTGAGGGATTAATCACCTTTGTATTTTGTAACTATTTTTGTAAAACATTTAAGAAAAATATAACGTTGGGAGACGAGAGGTTGGGAAGCCCAAAGGTCACTTAGGGAAGCCCAACAGTCTGACCCTTTTTGTATAAATGTAAAAGACTTAGAAGAAAAAAGGGATTTTTCCCAGTGAGACTGGTGAAGACATATTGTAAGAAGAACTATTTCCTTTTGCAATAGAAAATTACAGTTTTCCTATTAGAGAAAGCTTAGTGGAATATTCAAATGTTGTGTTATGGATTTGTTGAAGAGGAACTATTTCGTTTTCAGCTTTATGTCCATTAACTGAGAGACCATTCTAACTCATTGAACCTATGTTCTTGTATGAATTATTTCTAGTTTATTTTATGAAGATTTCCACTATGAGTAATGTATATTGCTTAATAAACAATTGGCTATCTGATTTTTGAAATATCTTTAATCTTTCATGTGTTGTAGGTAAGAATATCAGCTACCTGTAATTTCTATTTATAAGGCATGAATAATCCACATTACTCATAAATAAATCATTTTCTAGCTCCCCGGGGATAGGTGGATAGGCAAGTAGTTAGTTAGCTTATTTCATTCTTGCATATGTGATGCAGATGCTTGTGAGCCTAAGACGAGAGGTAAGAACTTGCGCATCACATTGTGAAGCTCCCCGCATCCTCATCAGCCTGCATTGTTAGTTAGGCATTTTCATTTGCATACATTAATTCAAAATACAAAAACTCGGTGGACCGGGACGCAACCGGTAAAACCTTTTTTTTGTTGCTTGACCTACGGTGGCCGGACCGCAAACCAGATGGATTCCCTATACCAAACAGTCAACGGGCTAGTTGGGAACGTTGATTGGGGAGAATCCCTTACTGTTGTCGCCTGTGAATTTATAGGTGCCAATAGGACCCTAAAAAGATTGAAGCTATTATGAATTGGCCTACTCTTAGAAATGTGACAGATGTAAGATATTTTATGGGACTTGCAGGATATTACAAGAGATTCATTGAGGGATTCTCCAAAGTTGCACATGCCATCACTTCTTTGCAAAAGAAAGGGATAAAGTTTGAATGGACATCGAGGTTTGAACAAAACTTCCATAAATTAAAGAATGTTCTCACCAATGCACCAATATTGAAAGTTGCAGATCTAGAGAAATACTTTGTGGTGTGTACCGATGCATGCGGACAAGGGCTTGGAGGAGTCCTTATGCAGAAAAACCACGTGATATGTTATGAGTCAAGAAATTTGAAGGAGCATGAGAAGAACTTTGCCACTCATGATCTCGAGCTTGCAGCCATAGTACATGCTCTCAAGATGTGGAGGAATTACTTGATGGGTAGAATATTTGAACTCAGGACAAACCATTGTGGTTTGAAGTATTTGTTTGACCAGCCTACTCTGAATGCTAGGCAGGTGAGATGGCTGGAATTTTTATGCGAGTTTGATTTTGAAATCAAGCACATAAAGGGGAAAGAGAATAAGGTATCTCATGCACTCAGCAGGAAGGTGCAAGAAATGCATGTGGCATCTCTTAGTATTTTCCAATCATATTTGAGGCAGCAGATTCTTAATCATATTGCTAGAGATGAATTGTATGAACATGTAAAAGAAAAATTGCAGCAGAAAAGTCTTGAGAAGAGGTATGAGGGATATAAATTGAAAGAAGATGGACTTCTTACTTATAAAGGAAGAATTTATATTATGAATGTAGCAGATTAGAGGAGAGTTGTTATGGATGAAATCCATCAAGCTCCGTATTCTGGCCACCCAGGATATCAGAAGACAATTGCTACAGCTAGAAAACAATACTTTTGGCAAGGAATGAAAAAGGACATGGCTGAATACATTTCAAGGTGCATGAAATGTCAACAGGTAAAGGTTGAGTATCGACACCATGTAGGTTTGTTGTAGCCTTTGCCAATTCCGGAATGGAAATGGGAAGTTATTTCCATGGATTTTATTACAAGATTTTCGATGACTTGGAGACAACATGATTCCATCATGGTTGTGGTAGACAGGTTGACTAAGGCAGCGCATTTTATACCATTGAAGTCTACGCATAAGATTGATGACATTGCAAAGATCTTCATGAAGGATATTTTCAAATTGCATGGCTTGTTGAAAGCAATAGTCTCTAACCGATATGTCAAGTTCACTTCCAATTTTTGGAAGGGGTTGTTTGCAGATTTGGGTAGAAAGCCAAACTTTAGCACTGCCTACCATCCTTAGATGGATGGGAAGACAGAAAGAGTTAATCAGGTGCTTGAAGATATGCTTCGCATGTGTGTGATGGACTGATCCAAGAGGATCCAAGAAGGAAATTATTTTTAAGTCCTCCAATCTCAGCAAAACCAGCACCAAATCAAAGGTCTCATCGAGACAATTCCAATGGAATTTGTTTCACCTCAAACGGACTCCGTATGAGAAAGTTATCGCGTTCTGTTCTATGAGGTCAACAGGCAAAATTGGCAAAAGAGGTGCCATGTGGCACCACTGACAAGGTGACACATGGAATCTATATTGTACGTACATGATGACATGGCATGTGTACAAACCAATGAGAGGATGACATGTGGCATGTATGGACGGATGACATGTCAACCCATTCAATGGTACGGTCCAATCCAGAGGGAACACATGTCTGTATGGAAGGTGTGTTGGCCCAGTAATATTTCGCCACATGGCACTTGATGATTGGTTAAAAGTTTAGTAAGAAGAATGGCCTCCATGGGGTTCGACCCCATGACCTCTCTTGCATAGTGCTCTGCCTTATCATTAGCCCACAAGGTGTTCCTTGTATAAGGTATGGAAATAAATTTATTTAAAGTGTAGTGGCATTTCGAGCCCCAAAGGGGCCGGGGCTTAGCCCCAACCCTGGTTCTTCCTCCAGCATGACTAGGAGCTCCAACTAGCATGGGATCCCGCGCTCTATTTAGCACATGTCGAATTATAAACTATGCAGTTTGGGTTAAAAGTGGGTTGGGAATTGTTTCTCGGTTGTAACAAATTTTTGGGTTTTATACATAGTTCGGTTGGGTAGTTTTGCAACCAGATTTTATTAATGCCATACTTGGGTATGTGGTTGGCATAGTTGTTAATTATGTCAACTACATGATAAAAGGAGCTTTAAGTGAACCCAACCAAAACTTGAGGAGTTGAAACAAAATGCCAATCTTGGAAAATTTGTTGTAACCAAAGAGAACATGAGGAAAATGTGAAGAGGGGGGCAAGTCATGGCTATATAAGCCCCCTCAGTTGCCATTTGCCACTCATGCTTTGGAGTGGAGACTTTGTAGCTGAAGGAGATAAGGGAGATTGCGTAGCTCTATAGGAGGAAGGTACGAGTGTTTATACTCATTTTACACCGTCTTCAGGCTTCGGAGTTGCTAGAAGCAGTCTTGTTGTGTTTTGGGAAGCGGTTCTCTTCCTTACCATTGTCGCCAAGGTATCATTGTATCATTGCCACGTATTTTTTCCTTCATGCTGAGATTATAGATCGGCCCTCCTATTGAGAAGCAGGCTCGGAGACGTAGTCCATCCTGGACAAACTCCGTTATCAACTTGTTGTCTTTATGTGCGTATTGTCTATGCTGTTTGGTTCTCTTCTTATGGATTTGTGAGCTTCATTCATTCTCTTTATGCAATTCATGTTAACATCATAGAGTAGCAAAGATCTTGTTTTCAAATCATGGACAAATCAACCAAGTGGGAAGATTACTTACACTTGGTAGAGTTTGCTTATAACAATGGACAGTAGACATCCTTGGGGATGAGCTTGTACGAAGCTTTGTATGGAAGAAGGTGTAGGACACAAGTGACTTGGGATAATCTAGTGAACAAGGTTGTTCTTGGACTAGAATTGCTTAAGAAAATGGAGCAAGAGGTTGTAAAGATCAAGCAGAATCTAAAAGCAGCACGGGACAGACAGAAAATCTATGCAGATAAGCATAGAGTGAACAGAGAGTTCAGTGTTGGGGATCATGTCTACTTCAAAGTGAGGGAAATGAAGAGTTCCTTGAATCTTGGAAGTTGTGCCAAGCTATCACCAAGATATTATGGGTCGTTTGAAGTGCTTGAAAGAATAGGGCCAGTTGCATATAGACTTGCATTGCCTGCTACTACTAGATCTCATAATGTTTTTCATGTTTCTTTGCTTAAGAGATATGTACATGATCCTAACCATGTGATAAATTGGGATGTGATTCAGGTGGAACCAGAGGGAGAGTTCCAAATCGATCCAATGCGCATCCTCGACAACAAGGTTACAATGCTTCGAAACCAAGCCATAGGGCAGGTAAAGGTGCAATGGGAGCACTATGGACCTGAAGAGGCTACGTGGGAGCTAGAGGATGTCATGCGATTGGCACATACATTTTTGTTTAATTCTGAGGAACACTGAGGCGATACTAGTGTAGCGTTTTGTTCAATTTTGTAAAGCACTGAGGATAGTGCTATTGAAGGGGGAAGGGAATGTAACACCCCGGTTTTGACCTTGATGCATTAAAAATACATGATATAAATAAATATTGTAAATAATCATGGTGTGGAGCTAAAGGCAAAGGCCCCACCATCGATTTGGTTGTGTTATGTTTTGGATTGGAATTATTGCCGATAGTATATCGGGATATATGGCACATATTAAATTGTGGCATCATGTCACTATGCATTTTAATTAAATAACCTCGACCAGCTATGTCAATGCAACTAAATTGAAAAGGGCATGGTTTCCCAAGGATAGGGGTGGGAATTGTTAAACCTGGAACCCATGGGGAAAATCCATGTGTCAGCCACTAAACCAATGTTAGTTGAGGGAAGTTATTTACTGAGTAGTTGTGGGTGGCAGGCCTGTCCACATGCACCCTCCTCCAATTGGGTCGTTCCATTCACATGGGGGAAAGGAAAACAACAAAAAACGCTTCCACTCTCCCACTCTCTGAAGTTTTGGCTCACTCTCATGCAGGCGGTCTTGGGGGCTCACCCTTCTCACGCACCGGAATCATCAGTGTATTTCCTCACATAGGAGAATTTTCTCTTCACTGTCCAACTCATGTAGAGACACTGTTTGTTCCCCTTTTTTTTCCTCGCTGATTGTTGTTCTGTGGGTATGTTCTTCCTTCGGCCTGTGTAGAGCATCAATGTTCCTTTCGCATTATTGGACTGTGTATTATCCCGTCCTTCATTTATGGATCGTGTGCTATGATTTTACTCACTAATCGCTAGTTGTGGTCTCACCCACGTCTTGTTGACTGTGATTCCCATTTTTAAAGTGGTATCTGATGTAGGTTACCATTGTTGAATCGTTTGGCCACGATAGGGCCAAGAACGATTCAGGTTTTGTTTCCCCTGTCAAAGCTGAAATCGCTAGTTTTGCTGCATGCATGCAGTGGTTGGTATTCAGATGGTAATGGAGTGGTGATGAGGGCTTGATTTGCTTGACAAAATTGGTGTGTTTGGGAACCACACAGATAGAGCTAGAGGGATGGATTTCTTCTCCATAACCCCTAAGTAGCACTAGAAGGGAGGTCAGGGCTTGAGGGACTATGTTGCAGAGAAAGAACTGGTTTCCTTGTGTTGGGTGTATGTGGGTGTTCTAAAATTTAGGCTAGTTCTAGTGTAGGTGTCCTTAGCTCTTCAATGAGCTCACCAGCTTAGCATTTATCCTTTCCCAACTCCTAGATGGCCTGATAAAACCAACTATGTTGGCTTGGATGATCTGATGTTCACCTGATAAACCCAACTGAGTTGCCTTGGATGAACTCTGTATTCCTCATGTTTTTTGTATCCTTGGCTATGTGTAAGCCTGCTAATTCCTTATTACTTGGGGAATCATGCCCAGCTCGGTGGTGGCAGCATTGCTGAGAGATTAAAGAGCATGCGAGCCTATGGTTGGGTGGAACATTGCAGTGACGTAGCTGGTTGCGAGATAGTTCTTATAAGATAAGTATTCTTGTCTATTTTACTTCTGCGGTTATGTTACTGTTAATGATTTATGATGAACATGTATATGAATGAATGTTGTTTTGCTTCCGCTGAATATATGTATGATTATGCATCTTAGTACTTTTGATGTTTTAATCATTTACTTTAGATATTATACATATGTAAATGTTCATGGGGCTAGATTCCCAGATGTTTGGTGTTTAGTAGCATCCTCTTCACCGGTCGGAGGGTCGGGGACGTTACACATTGTCTTGCGGCTTTGATGTTGCCAATTTTTCTCTTAATGTCTGCATATGAACCTTGTATGGATTGAATGATTCAACTAAATCAATAGGAGTGTAGTTGGGCAAGTAGGATTACTTGTTTTTCTATATCTCATAGCATATATGTTTGAATATCTAGCTTATACATGTTTAATAAGCTTATTTGCATGTAATTCTTGTCTCTTTTTCATATATATCTAGATCTCATAAGGTTTTGTGCAGGGTTCTGTGTTTAGTTTTCAGGTGGAAACGATTGGATGATATGTGGATCTAGTTTGAATCCACTATACATCCAAAAAAAAATTGAAGCCATTTCCCCTCTATATTCCACTAATAAGTTTCCATTGCACATCTATCCAACAACAAGCCTTTCCCCTTCTCTTCCTCCATTCTATTAAAATCAATATTACGGTTACTTGTTCTTCCTCTTATGATCAGATCTACTTATAAAAATTGCTTATAAATTGTTAGATCTAGTTCCTAAGAGTCTTGTTTCTTAGATCTGAAATTTCATAAAGAATATCACATTTTAAAGAAATATCTAGGTGAAGAAATTTCTTGTTTTACAAGTAGCTAAATCGTAGATCTAAAGCTTTCTCATAAGGTGTTGGGGCACGCGCCTTAACGGTCACTAACTTTGGTAACTCCGCGGTTTTTGTGGAAACTTGTAAGCAGAGTTGTGACTCAAAATAGTCTTAGGGGTGTCAGGGTTGAGTCAAAGCACTTTTTTTGTAATTGTCCATAAAATTTGGGTGTAAGCCCATGATTTTGTAATAATGCATTTGTATAAATAGGCACTCATGTAAATATGTCAAGATCATCTAATGAAATGAGGATCATCTGATGCAAAGAAGATAGATCTATTTTTTGGGTTTTAAGGTCAAGTCCCAGCTGTGTGCGTGGACGACCTTTGCAGCTGTGTGCGCAGAGGGTTTTGTAAGGAAAGGAACTGCAGCTAAGTGCGCAGCTTAGAGATTGTAAGAAAGGAACTGCAGCTAAGTGCGTAGCTTAGAGATTGTAAGAAAGGAACTGTAGCTAAGTGCGCAGTTAGGCTTGAAGGGCAGATCTGCTGCTGAGTGCGCAGATCAGAACTATTGTTTTGTAAGAAGTGGAATAAAAGTGCAGTTTTGTGGACGTAGCCCCTACACTGGGGGTGAACCACGTTATATCTTGTGTTGTGGTTCTATTGTGTTGTTTTTGTTATGGTGCTATTTTATGCATTGATAAGTAGATAATTGATAAAGTAAGATAACTGTTAATATTAACTTCGCTGTGAATTCCCAGTTAAGGGTTAAGCAAGAAACGCCTTTTATCTAACTGCAAGCTAATTAAGTGAATATTGAAGCTCTGTTTGGTATAAATATTTGTTGTTAAGGCTAAAGGTACAGTAATATCCTTATTCTTCTTGTAGAAACCTGGTTCTGTGGCACCCCAGAGCTGTTTCAGGTGAGATTGCAACCTGTTCGCAGGTTGTTGCTAAAAGGGCCAACACTGTGGGTCTGTTTTTTGGTGCAAAGTTAATGGTATAAAACCCAGGTCTGCCCTATAGCCCAACAAATTGGTTTCGTTTCCAGTTGAACTCAGTATCTGCTCAAGAGGGATTTACGTCGTACCTAAAGGGCTATGTTTTGGAGGCCCTCAATAAAATAAATCGGTGATTGGGTTGAAGCTACCTATCAGAAATTTGTTGAACAAGAAAATAAGGATCCTCGTCGTAGCTTAGACAAATTCTTGCAAAGGTATGTTTTTGCTGATATTTATGAAATTTTCTTTGGTAGTATCCACATAGAATTGCACCAGTGGTTATCCAGGTTGACAGAGAGAAGGACAAACTTCCAAGAAGATTAGTTTCCTGAATGGACCCCAGCAAGAGTTAATATATTAAAAAGAGTGAATAACATGATATCGTGAGCTGTTGATTTCTGGACAACACTAACCCTTGAAGCTTTTGTGACAGAATTTGCCATTGACACAAGTACCTCTTTTAGCAAAGCTGAAAGGCAGTTCTTCAAAGGACCAAGGGGTAAGTACCTAAATTCATTTAGTCTACAAATTAAAATGCTCTTGGCTGAGAAGGGCATATTGCTTGTAGAATCAGATTGCTAGAATTATTTTTACTAACCTATGTTTGGAAGTGAAAGTAACTCCGACGAGAAAAGTGGTTTGCTGCGAAGTGATAAAAGATACAAGAGAAACCTAGAATCCTATACCATAGGTCAGAATACCGAGTATACGCCAGAAGACACTGAATCTAAAGAAACCCCTTTTGTTAGAAATCCTCCTATAACCTCGCAGTGAAGATCTGCTACCCCTGGGAACCCGTCGCAGTCTGGTAGTAACCCTAGCCCGAGTATTCCGGTCGCAGGTCAGTCTACCCCAGTAAGTTCTCCCCCCCCTCAGTCCGCTATGGCCCATATGAATGATGATATCAAGCTCCCAGTTTTCAAAGGAACTGGATCAGAGGATCCAGAACATTTTTGGTTTTTATGCGAAGCTGTGTGGACAACTAAGAACATTTTGGATCAAGATGTAAGAAGAGCGCAGCTGGTCACTTCTTTTAGAGACCGATCCTTGACTTGGTTTATGAATTTTTCCAGTACTCAGAACCATGTCTTGGTTGATATTAAATTAGCAATGATCAAAGAGTTCAAGAAGCCTAAATCAGAATCACAGTGTATAACTGAATTGAAAGAGATTCAGTAGAGACGAGGTGAATCAGTTTGGGACTTTGATCAGAGGTTCAAAGTTCTGCTAGATCAAGTTAGTTTCACTATTGGACCAGCGCAGCATAAAGAATGGTTCATTGAAGCCTTATTACCTCATATTAGAATGCCACTCATGCAACAGAAGGTTGCTGATCAGCAAGAGGCTTTGGAGATTGCCATGAAACTAGAGACAGCTCTTGTCGAAGATAATTCTAGCATAGCACAAATACAAGCGCAGTTAGTAGAAATGGATTTGGAGCTGCGTGACATGAAAAAATGGAAATCTATTCATGAATAGGTGTGGTGTACACGATGTAGGATGGAAGTTCATGACAAGGAACAATGCCCTGCGCTAAGAAATTACCTGAATACCGGTACGCCGAACCCATTTAACCCTAATGTTCTATATTGTGAGATTTATAGAACAACTGGCTAGCATCGACCTGAAGACTGCTATTTGCTACAGAGATATGTGCAAGTCCCTAAGAATCCCTATTGCAAGTTATGTAATTTAGTGGAACACAATGAAGAGGAATGTCGCAGCTTTGAACTTATGCGAGAGCGAACACATGATGCTTCTAGGGTACAAAACAATGCACAAGGCAATGATGGATATGGTTACCATGGTAATACATCAGCTCGAGGTACTTTTGGAGGTCATGGTCGTGGTGGTATGTCTGGAAGAGGTCGAGGCCAGGTTGTGTGCTATAACTGTAACCAGGCAGGGCATCTAGCTAGAGACTGTCGAAACCCAACTACGACATGTCGATATTGCCAAGCAATAGATCATGTCATTGAGCAATGCCTGCAGCTGATAGCCAAGATACAAGAAACAAATAGAGCTCCTCCTCAGAATATTCAGATGATTACTGTGGAGCAAAGACCTGTCCCAGCCATTAACGTTGTTACAAGGAGTGGAGCTACGACACAAGTGCAGAATAAGGAAAAACAACCTGTCGAGGCTTGGGTTCGTAAAACCCCAGAGAAAGTTCCAACCTTCGATGTGGGAAGAGAAAAAGAAACATTTATGGAAGCCAAAAAATACTTTGTTGATCCGAGCACAGCAGTAGCACCTACGCAACGGCATCAACAGCAGTCGCAGTCTCAAGAAGCGTCGATAGAGAAAGTAAGTACATTGTCGACATTTTTACAGAGTTGTATGAAGCTCTTATGAAATCAGAATTCTTTAAATGAGTTACAGAAAGTTATTGCTTCTTGTGAACCTCAGCGAAGCTCTGGTAAAGAAAAAACTGTCAATAGAGTTAGAAGAACTGGAAGAGAAATGAGATTGCATGCTCAGATAGGAGAGTATGACATGACTGATATCATTTTATACCTGGGATCAGAAATCAATGTCTTAACTAAGCAGACATGGGAACAAATGGGAAAACCTACCCTTGAATGGTCCCCTATACAGTTGAGATTAGCCAATCAGCAGAAGATTGTGCCCGTATGAAGATTCTCTAGCATTCCAGTAGACATTGATGGAGTCACTACCTTAGCAGATTTTGAAGTCATTGAGATAATTGATGATAGCAACCCCTATCCAGCCTTGCTAGGAATTGAATGGGCAATAGAGAATTCTGTAGTAATCAATACTAAGAACAGACAGATGACTTTTGAAGGAAAAGGCTTGAGAGTCACAGTCCCCTTGGACCCTTCTCAAGGAGAAAGGTACATAGAGCCAGTCAGAGATGAGGATCAGGATGTTTTGGATCATATTTACAACATCACAGCTAAAGAGGAAGACTATGTTAACCCTACTGCTGAAGGTATAATGGATTGGAAGTGTGATAGTTCTTGCATGACTAATTCAGATGAAGGCCTAGAGAATTGGCAGCATAGACTTTATGAGCTACATGGACAACGGTGTGCAAGAATTACCAAGTCTCTCAGATGGCTTGGCTCACAGACAAGAGTCTTACCTATTTTTTATGGCTTGACAGACCTCGAAGAGTTTATTTTGCAATTTTTAGAGCAGGTACCAGATTCATAGAAAATGGAAACTCTAGATTCAGTATTTAGAGCCACAACTGCTAGATGGTGGAATGGTCATAATAAGTATATTCAGAGTTGGGAAGCTTGTCAAAAGCTTCTTCACCTCAGATTCGTGGATCAACCTCAGGAGGTACGAAGCAGGTTTAATGGTCAGACTAGCCCTCAAGAACATTTGGAACAGTGTTATGAAGCATGGAAGCATGTCCCTTGCGAAGAATGGGTACATCGGTTCGTGCACACCCTGGAACCTGTCACGAAGAATTGGTATGCAGAGGTGGAGATTTTCCAGGGTACTATAAGTTGGGATAGTCTTGTTGATAGTTTTGTGCTGACATTTTCTATTAATGAGGTTTGTCCCGCTTTGGACACAGCTGTTAGGCTGATAGTTTTGTGATGACATTTTCTATTAATGAGGTTTGTCCCACTTTGGATGCAACTGTTAGGCTGATCCACACTAAGGTTTTTGATGGTAAAGAAATAGCCGAGTACCAACCTAATTGGAAAGAACAAGAAGCTAATACAGTAGAATGCTATAACCTCGCAATTGACGAGGATGATGACCCACGTAATATAAACATTTCTGATTCAGAAGGACACTGCAAAGTACATGGAACAGCAATTGAAGCACCAAAAGTGACTCAGCCATTGAAGACGAGGCAAGTAAACATTGGGTCAGAAGAAATGCCTAAGTATGCTACTATTGGAGATTATTGGGATGAAGAAATGGTAAGAAAAGTGACCCAACTTCTCCATGAGTATCAGGACCTATTCCTGATGAAGTTCTCAGAAATGAAAGGTATCCTTGGTAATATAGGAGTGATAAAAATCCCTTTGAAACTTGATGCGAAGCCTATGAAGCAGCGCCCTTATAGGCTGAACCCTAAGTATAAAGAAAAAGCTAGGGTGGAGCTAGATAAGATGCTTGCAGTAGGAATCATTGAGCCTGTTGAAGAGTCAGAATGGGTCAGCCCCATGGTGGTACAAGAAAAGAAGACCAAGGGAGAAATATGAATCTGTGTTGATCTCAGGAAGCTGAATGATGCCTGCTTACATGACCCGTTTCCTACTCCCTTTACAGATGAAGTTTTAGACAATGTCGGAGGTCAAGAAGTGCATTCTTTCACTGATGGATTTTTAGGTTACCATCAGATCATAATTGCTCCAGAGGATCAACATAAAACAACCTTCACTACAGAAATGGGATCATTTTAGTATACAGTTATGCCTTTTGGATTGAATAATGCACCTGCTATGTTTTCCAGAGTAGTCATATATGCATTTAAGGAATTCATTCATAAGTTCTTGGAAGTTTACATTGATGATTGGACTATCTTTGGCTTATTGAAAGATCATATAGCTAGCTTAAGGATTATGCTGGATAAGTGTAGACAGCATCAGATTTCATTGAACCTGAAGAAGTGTATCTTTTGTGCACCTTTTGGAATTCTGCTAGGTCACATTGTGTGCAAGCAAGGATTGATGGTGGATCCTATGAAGATAGCCATCATTGTGAACCTGCCACCTCCAAAGTCTGTTAAGCAACTTCGCACTACACTTGGTCATACTGGATATTATAGGAAATTCATCAAAGGATATGCTTAGATTACAGCCCCTATGGAAAAACAATTGAAGAAAGATATTAAGTTTGAATGGACACCTGAGTGTCAGGAAAGCTTGGATATTTTGAAAGAAAAGATGGTAGATGCCCCTATCCTAGTATTCCCTGACTGGAATAAGGAGTTTCATGTTCATGTCGATGCATCTTGCATTGCTTTAGGTGTAGTATTGGGTCAGTCGGGTGAAGGTAATATTGATCACCCTATTGCTTTTGCAAGTAGAAAATTGTCCACAACAGAAAAGAATTATACTACGACAGAACGAGAAGGTCTAGCTATGGTTTATGCCTAGCAGAAGTTTCGACACTATTTGTAAGGATCACATTTTAAGTTGTTCACTAACCATTCTGCTTTGAAGTATTTGGTTAACAAGCCCGTGTTAAGTGGAAGGATATGCAGATGGCTGATTCTATTTCAGGAGTATGACTTTGATATCATAGTTAATCCTAGAAGACTTAACCTAGGTCCTGACCACTTGTCAAGGCTTGAGTCAAGAGAAGAACCCACTAGCTTGGACGAAGGTCTTCCTGATGCCTAGTTGTTTTCCATCTAGATGGTTGATGACTATTTTCAGGATATTGTTCAGTACTTATCTACAGGTTTTCCACCCCCTGAGATGACGACACAGCAGAAGAAACAGCTGGTGGTCAGAGCAGATAAATTTACCTTGATAGAAGGACAGTTATATAAGATGGGACCAGATTAAATATTGCACAGATGTGTCCTAGAACATGAAAATCCATTGATCTTGGTTGAGGCACATTCAGGAGCAGCAGGAGGTCATTATGCAGGAAAAGCTACAACTCAAAAGATTCTGACAGCAGGATTGTGGTGGCCTACAATTCATAAGGATGTGTTGAGGCCTGGAAATTCGTAGGAAACAACAATAAGGGATCCTCCCCAGTCAACGTTCCCAACTAGCCCGTGACTGTTTGTTGTAGGGAATCCGTCCGGTTCGCGGTCTGGCTACCGTAGGTCAAGTAACAAAAGGGGGTTTACCGGTTGCGGCCCGGTCCACCGTATTTTTTTGTATTTTTGACTTAATGTATGATATGCACGTGCCTAATTAACAATGCAGGGTGATAAATATGCAAAGAGTAGTCACAATGTGATGCGCAGGTTCTTACCTCTCGTCTTAGAACTCACAAGCATCCAAATCATATATGCATGAAAATAAATACTAACTAAACTATCTCTAAAGAGAGGGTCATTAATTCATGAGTAATTCACCATTGTCCATGTGTTATGGAAAATCATAGATAGCTGTTATTACAACCAAACATGTCCACATGAATAAAAGTATACATGATAAGATAGCTCATCAATAGTTAACTCCCATTACTCATAGTGGAAAAACATCATAAATGTACTGAAGAACATTCAGATAAGAACATAGGTTCAGGAAGTTAGAACGCTCCTACAGCTAATGAGACACAGTTGAAAAAAAAATAGTTCACATTCAACACTGCTCATTTAATCACATTGATACATTCCACCTAGCACTTTCTCCAACAAACAAAATTTTCAGTCTCTGGTTTGTAAAATGAAATAGTTCCTCTTACAAGCAACAGTTTACAAGTATTTGAGAGGGAAAAATCCCCTATAACTTCTAACTTTCAAATATTTAAACAAAATAAGTAGACCGCTTGGGTTCCCCCCAAACGTGTGACTTTTTGGTTCTTCGAACGTTTCCTATCCCTCTTTTTCCATCTTTTCTACGCAAGATCATTATCGGCTGAGTAACTGACAGACCTTTCAGATCTGCACCTTTGTTGCTTTCAATTTTGTCTTTTACTTTCCCCGCGCCCCTTTAGATTCTGTCTCCTATCGGTACCTTCACGCTGCGGAAATATGAACCGTATTTTGGATCTTCCTGCAGTTAATCAACGTGCATCATTCACCGGGATTGTATTTTGAAATAAAACATCAAATTATACCAACTAAAACGGATAATCCCCAAGAAATGGCCAGGTGCACCACTATCATGAGAACTCGACAAACACCGACACTACCACCTCACCTTCCAATGGGTTTGAAACTAATCAGCGGCTTGGAACGCTAACATCGGCGAGGTAAATCCATCCCCAGCTGCATAAGCGGGTCCTAAAAGGTAACGGGTGCCATGAAACCACTTAATCCTATGGGAGTCGAGAAAGATAAGACCTAAGATGTGGGTGGGAAAGTTCTCAATTAGAAGTCGGAAGGATGTCGACATCGGAAGATGAAAGCTTTTCATAGCCGCAATGGCGGAAGAGAAAAGACTACGGACACACGACTAGCATTGGAGAGCGGAGCGCTTAAGAATTCAGGTAGCTAGCTGGTTTGGGAGCAGAAACGGCGGAAGAAAAAAGGTTATGGACATGTGACTAGAAGGCTGACACTCATCGGCGGGCGGAGCGCTTTATACATCGGGTGCTTAGCTGATTTGGGAGCCGCAACGGCGGAAGGGAAACAGACAACAGCCTCCGATCAAACATAATTTGACGCCCGATCAATAAAATATTAAGTGTTCAAAAATATTTAAAATTCAGCGACGGTCAAAACCTGTTTCACCTCCAAAACAATGGCCCCTCAAAGAACAATTAGCAAACCAAACACAAAATCTGCGACCCAAAAACAACTTCAAAACACACGCAAATTCTGAAAACCAGGACAAAAGTTAATCTTCAAAAATCATTCAAAATTAAAGAATGACCCATAAATTCAAGGATCCAAACGATTAAAACAGCGCTAAATCATGAGGAGGGGACCAAAATTTAAGAAAATTGGGGAAAACAGTTGCAGCGGCAACAATTGGCGACTACCTGGTGAACCTAGATCTCTGGACAGATTTTTTATTCTTTAAGTAGCAGACTATTTAACAATAAAACCACCATGTTGAATTCTTCTAGATATATGGATTTCCCAAATGGCAAATATATGAACTTTTAATCATTGAGGGTAATCCAATTTAGGAAAATGGAAACCAAAATTTCAAAGCCAAGATAACTCTTTCAAGGCCAAGAGTATGAGTTTCCTTTTTTACCTCTGTCTTTGGGTAGCTTCCAGCTTGGACACCACAATATTGTAATCATAAGGTAAACAGAGATATTCATTTGTTCCTCATTCCCATGCCATTTTGCACTTTTTTGTGCTTTTTTTACTTTTGTCCTTTTGAGTCCTCCTCATGCCTTTCTTTCTGAATTTTTATTCAGGCTCCTCTATCCATAGTGTCCTTTTGTGTGAGAGATGTATTTATCATCTCACAGATGGAGAGGAACTTTTGGCAATTTTATACTCATATGATTTAGTACTTTGTTTTGATACACATTGCTTTCTTAGGAGTTTTGACTCTTCATAGCCTTTTGGCTTTCAATTCTTGGCATGGGATCATTTATATATAATATACTGTTTACCCTGCTTCCTTTCCATGGGTCTTTTGCTATCACCCCCTATGAAATTTTTTAAGTGTGAGATGGATGGAGCCTCGTAATAGTATTCCATACCGTTTAATCTTGAGTTATTTTACAGGGATTAAGTAGGACTTCAATGCATTCATAGCCATTTAGGAAAACTACTAAACTAGAAGAAATTCTATCAGATAAAATCATAATACACAGTCTTATAATCAAGGATTTTAGTTAGTCCAGAATTCTAATGCTCTCCATGCAACCAAAGCTTGCTTCTGTTATTGAAATCAAACAGAAAATCTAAACTAAAACAAACTAAACTTCATGACTCAAAGACTCAAAAACGGCTAAGCCAGATTATTTATATACAAGATAGAAGAAAACAAATGAAACTCAAGAAAAATAAGGCTTGAGAAATAAACCATTTACTAGTAAGTTCTCTTCCCACCCTTGCAGATCTTGTAACCTATAAGTGGAAGGGCCAAGTTTTGCTGCAATCTGGAATTTTGTGTGTTTTCCTTTCTCATCATGAGGGTGATCCCACTTGAGAACTAAATCTCCCACCTCAAAGTATTTTGTTCCTACCTTATGTTTGTCGAACCATCTCTTTATTACCTCTTGCTGCTTCTTAAAGCACTCTCTCGCTTTAGATCGAGCCTCTTCTGCTTTCAGGAGGTTATATATCCTTATTTGCAAAACATCATCATCCGACCCTCTAGATTCTTGAGCGATTATGGAAGAAGGTAGCATGATATTGGGAGGAAGAATGGCTTCTTTACCATACACAAGGGTATATGGAGACACTCCTATCGAAGACTTGGGGGTGACTCTATCATCCCAAAGGGCATTTGGTAGCGCTGGTGCCAAATCCTCTGGTTTTCTATTACAGTCTTCTTTAAAATTCTAATCAGATTTTTGTTGGCGGATTCAGCCAAGCCATTCCCTTGTGGATAGTAGTTAGCGGAATAATGCAAATTTATTCCTTTCTCATGAGAAAAAGCAGTTAATTTAATCAATGAAAAGTAAGTAGCATTATCAAAAACTACAGAAACTGGAACTCCAAACCTGGTCATGATATGGTCCTACAGGAAGCTAATAACTGCATCCTCATTTATCTTGCGAAGCGGGATGGCTTCGACCCAGCGAGTGAAGTAATCGGTTGTGGTCAGAATATACTTGTGTTGCAGGGAAGAGTTTGGCTTTATCTCCCCAATAATATCCAACCCCCATTGCTCGAACGGCTTCGTGATCATCACAGGTTTCAGAGGTGCGACTGCTTTAGGTTGTCTTCCACTACACCTTTGGCAAATATCGCACTTCCTGACATGTGCATGTGCATCTTTGAAGAGCGTAGGCCAATAGTAACTGGCTCTGAGAATTTTTTGAGCTATAGTATTTCCTGAATAATGTCCCACAGTAGGCCCATCATGCAAATCCGTCATCACTTTCTTTGCATCTTATTTCTCTAGGCATCTAAGAAGAACTCTATCGTAATTTTTTCTGAATAATATTCCTTCAACAATTTGATAGGAAGCTGATTTA
The DNA here is from genome assembly GCA_001517045.1 of Pseudotsuga menziesii. NCBI lineage: Eukaryota > Viridiplantae > Streptophyta > Pinopsida > Pinales > Pinaceae > Pseudotsuga > Pseudotsuga menziesii. Next base: position 243,701 of record LPNX010046779.1, read on the forward strand.
AGACACAACACTCTTCTTTGCTTAAAATTCCAATGTTCTGGCAACAGTCCTGCCTGCAGGTAGTGCACGAGATCCCTATACCAAGAATCGAGGGTTGTGAACAAAGGACATACATCTGTCAAATGTAATTCAGCCTCATCTTCCCAGGCATGTTCGTCATTGTCCCCATTTTCAGTCATCAGTTTGCACAACCCCTACCCTTTGACTATAGAAGTTGGCTTGAATTCAAGGTCATACTCTTGAAGAGTTGTTACCCAATTTCCCTTTCTTTCTCCTAACTCTTTTTGTACAAAAAGGGACCTTATAGCTGGGTATGGGACGATCACCTTGGTTCGATTTTTTTAATATATAAGGCCTGAATTGTTTCACTGCTTTGAATACTGCGTAAGCTTGTTTATCAATGGCTGGGTAATCTAATTCGGCCCTTTGTAAACTAGTGCTCATGAAAGATATTGGGAATTCATCCCCCCCATATTCCTTTTGAGTAAGCACAGCTGCTAGTGAATCATCAGATGCAAAGGTATACAGAATAAAATCTTTCTTGAAATCTGGGATTTTTAGGGAGGGTGCGTGTGCAACAGCAGTTTTAATTTTGTTGAATGCGTTCTTCTCAATCTCAGTCCACTTGAATTTTTCATTTTGCTTCATCATTTGCTGCAGAGGCTTGACAATCTGAGCGAAATCAGGCACAAACCTTCGCACGAAGTTTATTGTTCCCATAAATGATTGCATCCCTTTTTTATTATGGGGCAAGGGAATCTGTTCAATGGTTTCGATCCTTTCCGGATCGATAGAGATTCCCTTCTTTGAAACTATGTGACCAAGCAGCTTACCTTCCATAACAGCAAACACACATTTTTTGGGATTCAGTGAGATGCCATATTTCCGACAGCGTTCAAAAATATGCCTTAGATGGAACGCGTGTTCCCCTTTCTTCTTTGAGAATATTGTAATATCATTGAGGTATATCACCACACTACGTCTAATCAAACCGCGGAAGGCTATGTCCATAGCCCTCTGGAATGTGGCTCCAGCGTTTATAAGCCCAAAGGGAATTCTTCTGTAAGCGAAAGTTCCCCATTTGGTCCTGAATGTTGTCTTCAACCTGTCTTCTTCAGCTACTAATATTTGATTGTAGCTCGAGAATCCGTCTAGTAAAGAAAATAGTTCAGACCCTAAGACCATTTGTAGCAGTTGCTCCATGGGTGGAACATGATAGTTATCTTTTTCTGGAGCACGGTTTAAATTCCTGAAGTCCACGCATATCCTAATTTCTCCAGATTTTTTTCTCACTGGCACCAGATTCGAGACCCACTCAGAGTGTCTGACCTTAAAAATGATTCTAGCATCCAATAATTTCTTAACTTCACTCTGAATTAGCGGTTCCAATTTTGGATGCATTTTTCTTAAAGGTTGTTGATACGGTTTGACACCAGCTTTGATGGGGATAACATGTTTGATGATGCTGGTGTCATATGTCTTCAAATCTTCGTATGTCCAGGCGAAAACATCTTTATACTGTTTAAACAGACTGATGAACTTATCTCTTTCTACTGGTGAAAAACATTTGCCAAGATTCACATATTTAGGATTCGTCTCAGTCCCTAAATTTATCAGCTCAAACTATAGAGATGAGCTATGAGTCTTCACATTGGTTGGTCTTCTGAACTTTTCATTTAAATCAAACATTCTTTCTAACGTTCTGACTCCTTTAGGGATGAAATTATCATACTTCAGCTCGCCTTGATGTTCTTCATCATCTATAATTGCTCCTTTAAATACCTCATCATTTGTTAAGCACTCTATAATTTGTTGATCGTCATCGAATACTCATAGGTTGGTGATCATATCAGGTACTAAGGGCCTGAAAAGCAATTCAATAGAGCATCAATTATTAGTAGGTACGAGCCTAGCGGCTGATGTGGCTAACAAGTCAGCTGTTGCGTTTTTAAGTCTTGGAATTGAAACAATATTAAATGCGTTAAAACATTTGAGCAGATCCCATACCTCATTTTTATAAACTTTCAGGTGAGGGGAAACATAATGTATTTGATTCCGGATCTATTTAACAATTATTTCATAATCTTGAAAAACTTTTAGATTACTTACCTTTAATTTGATTGCTTCCTTCAAACATTGTACCAATGCTTCATACTCAGCCGTATTATTTGTACATTCAAACTCTAATCTACATGAAAGAAAATTTTTATTATTTTCGGGGTCGATCAGGACACAGCCGGCCGTTGACCCTTCTAACGTCTTAGAGAAATCAAAAAACAAAGTCTAGAAATCGCTACCTACTGCATGAGAATCTATTCCTACAGATAAGTCTACTATTTTACAGTCGATTTCATCAGCCTTTGAAAATTGAAGGAGATCAGGCTGGGTGTCTGATGTGTTGTTGGCTTCTTCTGCTTGGTAATTTCCCGGTTCCAACTCAATAAAATAATTTCCCAACACAGAATCCACTGGTTCATTCTTCTCCTCCAGTTGAGTGACATTGTATTTCATGTGAGGCTCCCGCAAAATTTTAATTTGGTTCAGGCTTCCTTTATATGGAAACCACAGATGCGACCAATCCGAGGCAAAATAGCCATTTAGTTTGGCCGACCAATCTCTGCTCAGAACAAGACCGTAAGCATCTGGTATATCAGCCACCACAATATTAATAACTTGGCACACTTTATTATTTGACGCCAGGTGGACTAGGACATCCTCCATCTCACCAATTACCTTTACATCCATCCTGTCCAACTGAACAACCCTCCACGTGGATGGCTTAGGATTCCCATTTATCTTTTTACAGATTGATATTGGCATGACATTAACCGACGCCCCTAAGTCTACCAGGAAATTATGTACATTGTGATTAAAATTTTTGAAAGTGAGGAGGAAAGGTGGATGTTTTCTTTTAGACTTGCCTCCACTACTGGTTTCTCCGATTTCTTCTTCCTCTTCAGGCCGATTGTCAGTGGGAATCCTCTCATCCGATGCTTCAAGTGCTTTCAATAATCTTTCTTTTTGCTATGGCACTTTACACATTTCAAATAGCGAAACGTTTTCCTTTATCTTCTTTATGTCTTCCACAATGTCATAATCCATCTGCAGTTCAATGGGATGTGGTTTATTAGCATTCATCTTTTCCTCATTGGGCTTGGCCAGCGTATCATTCTGCTTAGGATCTTGGCTGGTAATGGTGAATTCAGGAATTTTATCAGCTGTGGAATTATTTTGAAATTTCTTAACATTTTTCTACAACCTTTTGATCTTTGGGAGTATGAGACTGTCTTCTTTAATCGACCCTTGGCTCCTTGTTGTTACACTGGTTTCCATGACGTCCTTGTAGCCCTTATTCTTTTCTTCTTCAGCATCAAATAACGAAACAGAATTCCACAAAACCATGGTTTCCTCTTCTTGTTCCTTCGTTGAAGTGGTACTCTCTTTTCTTTCTTCATCTCCATCCTCTGTTAATTTAGAGTCCAACAGTTGATTCATAAACAACGTCACCGAGTTTATCCATTGAGGACAATTATTTTCAGAGTGTGGTTGTTGATGGAAAGTGCAAAAATTGTCCATGCCTACCTCTGTTAAATTCATAGATGCAGAATTGTGTGGAGGAGGTTGGCTTGATTGTTATCCTCTCTTTTCTTGTAATAGGGTTTGTAGAACTTTTGAGTTTCCTTTTCTTTCTCCAAGTCTATGATTTTGTTAGAAAGCTTCTGCATCATTTTTTCCATACTCTCAAAATATGGTGATTTCTCCTCCTTAGGCTTAGGAAACAATAAGGATTTCCTTCCCACACCTTTCTCTCCTGACTGTTTGGGATAATCTTCGATACTTTCTCTTTCAGCCTCCACTATTTCCGCCTCTTCATAGGTTTCCGCCAAAGTAGGCTTGGCTCTTATTTTGGAGAACATGGCCAACTCAGGGCCTAAAGCTGAGGTATAATATTCAATCAGGACCTTGTCCGAAGGTTTGTCAGCTTCAGAAAAATTCTTGAGGTATGCTGCAAATATTTGAGTAAAGCTATGCACTTTCTCCTTTCTCTCTTTCTTCAGGGCGCATAGTCCTTTCATGAGGGCTGCATGAGTCTTCTGATTCACATACTTACTTCTGAAAATTCTCTCGAAGGTATCCCAATCAGGGATAGAGTTTGCAGGCAACCCAAAATACCATGATTCTGCAGCTCCTTTAAGGGTGTGCGGAAAAAAGTTTGCAAACTACATCCTCATGCTCCCCCGCCCTTAACCCTTCTATGGCCAAGTAAAAACTTTGTAGGTGGTCATCTACTAGTATCTTCGCACTTGGGTTGAATTTGGGCAGCATCTTCTCAAAGGCTTGAGGTAAATCATGTAACGGAGGTGTTAGATTTAAAGGTGATCTGGCTCTCCAGGAAGGTGGTTGATTCGGTGGGTTTGGGGGTGGATTGGCATTAATATTGCCATGAGTCTGGGTGGAGAGTGAGGAGGTGAGAAAATAGGAGTGTGATCAAGAGAACTATGAGGAGTATCTGGGCCTTCTTGATTCAAAGGCAGTACAACTTCCTATAAGGCTATTTCCACAAGTTCTTCCCAATTTCCAACCAGCACTGAGTCTTCCAATATAGGATGATATTTTCTTTTATATTCTCTTCTGGGCAATTCAGGGATGATCGACAATCCTCCAATATTCTTCACATATGCCCTGGTGTGTCTTCTCAGGTTATTAACAACCTCGTTGTCAACAAAAAAAAAATGTTCTTTACTCCTTTCTTCTGGAATTGGATTATGAAGCCCACTGATTTCAGAACTGTTACTAGTGGAATAATCTTGGGAAAATGGGTTTCCTCGGCCAGCCATGCACTGGTGGCCCTCCTTCTAGAGCCAGAAACTTGCTGAGGCCTGGAAATTCACAAGAAGCAACAGCAAGGGATCCTCCCCAGTCAACGTTCCCAACTAGCCCGTGACTATTTGGTGTAGGGAATCCGTCTGGTTCGCGGTCCGGCTACCATAGGTCAAGTAACAAAAGGGGGTCTACCGATTGCGGCCTGGTCCACCGTATGTTTTTGTAATTTTGACTTAATGTATGATATGCACGTGCCTAATTAACAATGCAGGGTGATAAAGATGCAAAGAGTAGTCACAATGTGATGCGCAAGTTCTTACCTCTCGTCTTAGAACTCACAAGCATCCAAATCATATATGCACGAAAATAAATACTAACTAAACTATCTCTAAAGAGCGGGTCATTAATTCATGAGTAATGCATCATTGTCCATGTGTTATGGAAAATTACAGATAGTTGTTCATACAACCAAACATGTCCACATGAATAAAAGTATACATGATAAGATAGCTCATTAACAGTTAATTCCCATTACTCATAGTGGAAAAACATCATAAATGTACTGAAGAACATTCAGATAAGAACATAGGTTCAGGAGGTTAGAACGCTCTTACAGCTAATGAGACACAGTTGAAAATGAAATAGTTCACATTCAACACTGCTCATTTAATCACATTGATACATTCCACCTAGCACTTTCTCCAACAAACAAAATTTGCAGTCTCTAGTTTGTAAAACCAAATAGTTCCTCTTACAAGCAACAGTTTACAAGTATTTGAGAGGAAAAAAGCCCATGTAACTTCTAACTTTCAAATATTTAAACAAAAAGAAGTAGACCGCTTAGGTTCCCCCCAAACGTGTGACTTTTTGGTTCTTCGAACGTTTCCTATCCTTCTTTTTCCATCTTTTCTGCGCAAGCTCATTATCGGCTGAGTAACTGACAGAACTTTCAGATCTGTGCCTTTGTTGCTTTCCATTTTGTCTTTTACTTTTTGCGTGCCCCTTGATATCATGTCTCCTATCGGTACCTTCGCGCCGCGGCAATATGAACCGTATTTTGGATCTTCCTGCGGTTAATCAATGTGCATCATTCACCAGGATTGTATTTTGAAATAAAACATCAAATTATACCAACTAAAATGGCTAATCCACAAGAAATGGCCAGGTGCACCACTGTCATGAGAACTTGACAAACGCCAACACTACCACCTCACCTTCCAATGGGTTTGAAACTAATCGGCGGCCTGGAACGCTAACATCGGCGGGGTAAATCCATCCCCAGCCGCATAAGCGGGTCCTAAAAGATAACGGGCACCAGGAAACCACCTAATCCTATCGGCGTCAGAAAAGATAAGACCTAAGATGCAGGCGGGAAAGTTCTCAATCGAAAGTCGGAAGGATGTCGACATCGGAAGATGAAAGATTTTCACAGCCGCAACGGCGGAAGAGAAAAGACTACGGACATGCAACTAGCATTGGAGAGCGGAGTGCTTTAGACTTCGGGTAGCTAGCTGGTTTGGGAGCCACAACGGTGGAAGAAAAAAGGTTATGGACATGCGACCAGAAGGCCGGCACGCATCGACGGGTGGAGCGCTTTATACATTGGGTGCTTATCCGATTTGGGAGCCGCAACGGTTGAAGGGAAATAGACAATAGCCTCCGATCAAACATAAGTTGACGCCCAATCAATAAAATATTAAGTTTTCAAAAAGCTTTAAAATTCAGCGATGGCCAAAACCTATTTCACCTCCGAAACAGCGGCCCCTCAAAGAACAATTAGCAAACCAAACTCAAAATCTGTGACCCAAAAACAACTTCAAAACACACGCAAATTCCGAAAACCAGGACGAGAGTTAATCTTCAAAAATCATTCAAAGTTAAAGCATGACCCAAAAATTCAAGGATCCAAATGATTAAAACAATGCTAAATCATGAGGAGGAGACCAAAATTTAAGAAAATTGGGGAAAACAGTTGCAGCGGCAAAAGGATGCAAGAGAGTATTGCCACAGCTGCGATATCTATCAAAGGACTGGCAAACCATCCAGGAGGGATGAGATGCCTTTGGTTCCACAGGTAACTTTACAAGCATTTGACAAATGGGCTATTGATTTTGTAGGACCAATCAATCCCCCTGCAAAGAAATCTGGAGCAAGATACATTATTACAGCAACTGATTACCTTACTCGTTGGGCCGAAGCTCAGTTAGTCAAGAACTATAGCGCAGCTACAGCTGCGAAGTTCATCTTTGATAATATATTGTCAAGATTTGGGTGTCCTAGAGTTATTATGAGTGATCAAGGATCACATTTCCTAAATAAGACTATTGAAGCATTGACCGAAGAATTTCAAGTATATCATCAGAAGAGTACTACCTACCATCCTCAAGCAAATGGAACCGTTGAAGCCTTTAACAAGATCCTTGAGCATGCTCTGACGAAGGTTTGCAATGTTAACAGAAATGATTGGGATATTAGAATTCCAACAGTACTATGGGATTATAGAACCACTTGCAAGAAGTTGATAGGCCATACACCTTTTAGGCTGGTCTGTGGAAAAGAAGCAGTTATGCCCATGGAGTACATTGTTCCTAGCCTCAGAATATCTTCCTTCACAGAGATGGATGACCCAGCCATGTTGAAAGAAAGGCTGGCAAAGATGCTAAAACTAGAGGAAGACAGATTCATTGCAGGTTTCCAGCAGGAAGTACATAAAGCTAGAGAAAAAGTGTGGCATGATAGACACATTAAGAAGAATCAATTCCAGATTGGTGATCTTGTGCTCTTGTACAACAGTAAATTCATGAAGTTCCCAGGTAAATTCAAAACACATTGGAAAGGACCATACATAGTTCAGGAAGTTACCGACGGTGGTGCAGTCCAGTTAGCTAAATTGAATGGATAAATCTTACCTTCCATGGTGAATGGAAGTAGATTAAAGAAGTATAGGGACAAGCCTAGACCCCCTAATTAGAAGTAACAGCAAGAAGGAGAGTCTAAGTACCAAGAACAGTTGAAATTGGGTACTAGACTATAGTGAATTTGTTCTCAAAGCTACGAAGTATTTCAAAGTTCGAAGGTCAAAGTTTGGTTGACGCTTGGGTCAGGATGGGTCGAAGGTCAATATTGTGTCAAAGGTACTCATTGGGAAGCAGCTGAAGTTAGTGGTTGTGTCGAAGAAGAAAGGTCTGTCGCAGCCTAAAATGTGACTGATGCGACAAACTAGATTTGGTGATGCCGGCACGTGAGCTACCTTAACTGCTTGTAATGATGAGATTTTGGGGAAAATCTAGCACCGTGTGAACAGGATTTACCACCGCTCCATCAGATTTGGTGACCTTAATGCACCATGATGGCAGATTTTGTCGTGGGATTCTATAAGAAGCCACACAGGCTTGCGACTCTTGTATTACGCATTTTCTTGAGTTTACAGTTAAGACCATGTCGAATGATCATGAAGTCCAGGAATTGTTACGAGAGTTCAGGGAGAGAGGTCTGCAGAACCTTATCAGCAATCCACTTGCATCTAAACTCCCCCAGTGCTGGATCCACCTATGCAGACATGTTCAACTAGGAAGAAATTTAAGGCAGAAGTTCGCTCTAAATGGAATGAAGAAAGGCACAAACCCTCAGGAAAAACCCTGGAGGTTCTCGAGATGTATCCTCCTGGCTCAGCAGAATGGAGGAATGATGTTTGTCTTATGCAAAAATACATTGGCATGCAAACAAAGGGGTACCGTCTGTTCAGGACCCAAAGTTGTGGATGGTCAAATGTTCGATAGGACATGAACGGGAGGCAGTTCGAGGGATGGAGTCGCTGATAGATCTACCAAGCCCAATGATTCCCATGACCATCATATATAGTGCGAAGGAAGTCAGTAGCATAAGAAACATAGGTAGTCTGCTAAGGATGAAAGGATGAAGGATCAAGCAAGCTGCGGCCGTGGTAGAAGTAGCAGGGAGCAGGAAGGAAAGAAAATTAAAGATGATGGTTACAAAGATGCAGACGGATACAAAACTCGACAGAGTGCAAAAGAAGCTATTAGAGAAGGAGCAAGTAGCCGACATCAGTTTACTATCTTCACCAACAAGATTCTCCCACCAGACAAGCAACAGAGTGTCCCGGGACGGGACACTGGTGAGTCTTAGGGGCCTATTGGGGTACATGCCTTAACGGTCACTAATTTTGGTAACTCCGTGGTTTTTGTGGAAGCTTGTAAGCGGATTTGCGACTCAAAATAGTCTTAGGGGTGTTGGGGTTGAGTCAAAGCCCTCTTTTTTGTAATTGTCCATAAAATTCGGGTGTAAGCCCATGATTTTGTAATAGTGCATTTGTATAAATAGGCACTGATGTAAATATGTCAAGATCATCTAATGAAATGAGGATCATCTGATGCAAAGAAGATAGATTTATTTTTTGGGTTTTAAGGTCAAGTCCCAGCTGTGTGCATGGACGACCTCTGCAGTTGTGTGTGCAGAAGGTTTTGTAAGGAAAGGAACTGCAGCTAAATGCGCAGCTTAGAGATTGTAAGAAAGGAACCGTAGCTAAGTGCGCAGCTTAGAGATTGTAAGAAAGGAAATGCAGCTAAGTGCTTAGCTTAGAGATTGTAAGAAAGGAACTGCAGCTAAGTGTGCAGTTAGGATTGAAGGGTGGATATGCTGCTGAGTGTGCAGATCAGAACTGTTGTTTTGTAAGAAGTGGAATAAAAGCGCAGTTTTGTGGACGTAGCCCCTACACTAGGGGTGAACCGTGTTATATCTTGTGTTGTGGTTCTGTTGTGTTGTTTATGTTATGGTGTTATTGTATGCATTGATAAGTAGATAATTGATAAAGTAAGATAAATTTTAATATTAACTTCGCTGTGAATTCCCAGTTAAGGGTTAAGCAAGAAACGTCTTTTATCTAACTGCAAGCTAATTAAGTGAATATCGAAGCTCTGTTTGGTATAAATATTTGTTGTTAAGGCTAAAGGTACAGTAATATCCTTATTTTTCTTGTATAAACTTGGTTTTGCGGCACCCCATAGCTGTTTCAGGTGATACCGCAACCTGTTCGCAGGTTGTTGCTGAAAGGCCCAACACTGTGGATCTGTTTGTTGGTGCGAAGTTAATGGTATAAAACCCGGGTTTGCCCTATAACCCAACATAAGGTAGTTTATTTTTTCATTATTTAAAGTTTTAAATTCTCCAATAAAGTGCACATCATATTGGCTGCCCAAAAAGCAAGCCAATATCTTGAGGAAAGCTTTCTTTTCTTGGTTCCCTTTTGCAAAACTAAATTGTTCTTTTTTAACAATTTTTAACTTGGTCTTTTTTTGGTAATTAGTGTGTTGACCCAAAGCACTTTTAAAGTGTTTTTTGGCATATTTGAATTTAATATATTCCTATTTTTAAGCAGGTTTAACAAAAAAGAGAAGGAGACTCTTCCCATTTTCCAACTCTTGGGCGAACCAGAGCTTCCCAGAGGCTTCCCCCACTATGGTGCTTCCTTATTTGGCTTGTTGTAAGCTTGTTGTAAGCCTTCATATCCGAAATAACAAGGGCCAAAGTGAAAATTAGTTTTCCAATATTGTATCCCTTAATAATAAAAAATAATAATCACTTTCAGTAGGCTCTTTCGAGCCCACTCCCCATCCCCCCTGTGGGGATGCGCGTTCGTTTCATTTTTTTTCACTTTTTCCCATTTTTTTTCTCTAGCTTAGTCTTGTCGTGCAAGATTGTGTACTTTGATCATATTTTTCATTATTCCATATTTTTAAATCAAATTAATACTAATACTTACCCTACGAATCCCTGATTGAACCGAAAGGTGAAAGAGGATCGTGGTAGAATTAATTAGAAAACCTATGGTGTGTGTTCTTTCATTGTTAATTTTCAAGAAATAAGTAAAATTAACCCCTCCTTGATTTCCCAATTGAGGTCCACTTGGATCTAAATAAGCTCCTGGAGGGTCTTTCTTTTAACCTGAATACGCTCTTAAAACTTACTAAAATTTACAATACTCTGCTGTGGATGCTATGCACTTGACTCCGGCTCGTTCGATCAGTCAAGCTGCATCAAAAGAAATGTGTGTGACTAGAATAATTAGGATTCAATTTCCCCAATTAACCACCTCAGGAAAAAATCCAATGCCTCTATTAAACCGTAAACGGTGGCAAAATACCTAAAGGAAGTGGGAACTACTGGACAGTGACCTCGAGGTGCCAGTTGTTGTTACATCCAAGCAGGTGTATTATGAATATATTCTTAGAGAATCCATCCAACCACACATTCCTTACAGGTAGCCATAGTGTTTGTTACTTTTGGATATACTCCAAGTACCCCCAGGGTATATCTGGAGTCCCCCCACCTAAATTAATTCACTCATCTTTTCACATTAATTTAAAACATACCAAGATACAATTGCACAACATTCACTCAAGAACTTGCAAGCACTCTTAATTATTTTCGAATCCATTTAAAGGCACTGGTTAACTATTTATTTCTTTCAATCTATATGTGATTGGGTGTCATATCGTGCGTATTTGTGATTGTCTCATCATGTTGTCTGTTATCACTCCAGGAAACTTCTCTAGGTTGCATCTCGAGGATGCCTGGTAACTTACAATGTTTTTAGGGGTTTTCTAGTATGGATCAAGTCAGGTGACTTATATGAGCTTCCACTCTCAAGACATGCATGAAAATCACTCAATTACAAGGCTTTTAGTTACAACTACTCAGAAGTTGACAATAAGGTGCAGGGATGGAGAACTCATCAAGATGGCAAATTTACACACAAAACAGATGCATATAAATGGCTAAATCATGATAAGGATGGTACTTATAATTCAAATCACATTAACATGCCAATAGGATGACAACTATTAGTCATTAATTAACTTGAATTTAACCTAAATACACATTCAGGCATAAGTACAGTAATGATAGAAATGAAGGCTAAACAAATTATAACAAAAGAGCTTATATTCAATCATCAGCAAAATGAGAAGCTAACAATAGTATAGGTTTATAAATCCCCGAAGTTTAACCCTTTTCATAAAATCATTTTTAGGATTTATATCCTTTACAAAATATACAGATCCTGAAAACTTGGATCTGGTTTTTACAAAAATAATAGTTTTTTGCAAATTAGGTTTTAAAACCCTAATTAACTACTTGTCTAACTTAATAGAAGAATTATTCCACTAAATGAACCTTCAAATAACTGAGGTAATTGTAGATAATTACTGCTACTCCTCTTTGCTAGTTAAGCCACTGATTTCTCTTGCCAACTAGGTGTTGGTGGCCCTTTGTGCTATTATGTCATAGTAGAACCGAAACAGACCCTTTTATGATGCATTCCTCTGTGCCCTTCATCTTCAAACTATATACCTGAGTCATCTATAGTTGCCCAAAACCTGTCCTGTATGCCAAAATTTGTTTTCAAGCCTCTGTCTACTTTCGGTGGTTAAGAAGCCATCCTATAAGAGCCATTAGCTACCGAAAGTGGCACTTTCGATGGCTAATGGACTACCCCAACATCCTCCTAAGCCATTGAAAGCCCTGTTTTGCAAAAAATATTGGGTTTTTCTCAAAAATGTCTTCTTAGGCCTGTTTGTTCAGCTTTCTTATTTTGCAGGCTTCGTGCTAGGAGTGTTAACAGCACCCTGGCTAGTTTTAGGAGGCTGGAGACTAACTACTACTTTAGCTAGGGTTTCCAAGGTTGGGTGGCTGCTAGGGCTTGCTTTGGCCTCCTTTAGCTGCAGCCTTTGGAGCCTTACCATCCTGTATAATCTAGTATTGTCCTTTAGGTACCTTGTATTCAGCCTTTTTAAGAAGATATATCTTTCTCTCTGCTCCAGGTATGACTTATGTAGTAGCTTGTTCCTTCTAGTCAATATTTCATTATTTTTCTTTATTTCTCTTTCCAAAATATCCATCTCATAAATTTTCCTCAGTAACTGATTGATATTTTGAGTTTTAGGCTTGATGGAGGAAGCCTTGTCCATTGGTTCCTCTTGTTCCTGTGGTGTGGGGGATGGTAGTGCTTCAGAAACTGGTACAATTTGCAGATCTAGGTCTGCACCTTCTTCTTTCTCTTCTTCAGAATCCAAGTAGGGTAGATTTAGGATATTTTCATTGTGTGTTTCAGCCTCTTGGCCCTTCTCACTGAAATCTAAGTTCCTTTTTACCTTCTTGGTCTTGGAAGAGGAGGCAAGCTATTCTGCTACTGCTACTGGGGAAATGGCCCTCCTCCTTCTTCTCCCACTCCTTGGTGTGCTGGAATTCTTGGCAGGATACTTCCCTTTCTCTTCAGGCTGAAGGCCTATCTCAAATCCATTCCAAAACAGAAAATAAGGCCATGCCATATTCCTTGTTTTTAAAAACTCCTAGACCAATAGCTGGATAAGACCATGGTGGGAAATCCTGCCAGCAATCTTGGATAGCTGGGCTTTCACTTGGTGTGCCATATTTCCCAGACTTATGTGTAAGTAAAAGGGAAATTGACAGGGATTTTACCTGTGAAGTGATTCATCCACTTGAAATGGTAGATCATGGCTTTGTTATATCTTCCTTCACAGGTGAGGTAGACCACAATGGCCTTCAGCAGTTGTTTCCACTTCTCTTCCAGCCATGATGATGGCACACTCTTCTTCCATACCATTCCTCTATGCTCAGGCTTTAGGTAAGACCTGAATTCTACATCTTTTGGTATGGTGGTCTTGAACCATTTTTCTCCTATTCCAGAGAGTTCTGTCACCTCAGTGATTAGGGTTTCATCTATGTGAAAATCCTCTTTTCCTATGACTACTTTTGAACCATCGAATGAGAGGGAAAATCCTTCAAACACCTGCTAATGGGAGCCTTGTATATTTTCACAGAATTTTTAGCAACCAACCTCTTGGAAGAGTTTGCAGACCCCTGGATGTGCTTCCAGATAACTAATATCACCTAGCTCCTACCTGAGAGAAAGTACCCCCTTATTCATCATTATGAGTGCCTCTCTTGGGTACCTGCAAAACAATTCTCAGTTCTGTATACAATGTGCTAGTAGGATGATCCTTCATAGATAGTTTTTCTGGTGGAGAAGAATGATAAGTTCGAAGATGAAATTTGATAGGGTCTCTAGGCACTGATTATGAGGTTTTGTTCTGTGATGATGGGAACTGAGATCATAAACTGATGGCAGCAGTTGATCCTATATATCTCCTTTCCCAAGCAATCATATCATACATCCACCCGTGTATTTGGTGGGCTCTTTGCTATTCTTTTGGACAGGTGTAAGGATACTGAGGGTTTCCAGTCGTATCAGTCCTTTGCCAGTTTCCTAATGACCTTTTTAACTCATTTACACATGCATTTATGTATGCCCAAGTCTTTTTGGTGTTTTTTCATGCCCTCCACAAATTGTTCATCTTGCTGATGGGGCTGGATTTGTCTGTTTTCTAACCGTTTCCTCACTTTTCATTTTCAGTGGTTAATAGCCTCCAGGAATTTGTCAGCTAGCCGCCGAAAAGATGGCTTTTGGTGGCTAATGAAATGATGTCTTTTTCTCCTTAGCCACCGAAACCTTCATCCCATCATCGCTGTGAAATCCTACTTTCAGCGGATAATGGCCTCGCTGGAAAACCTATTTAACTGCCGAAAGTCTGTCCTTCTGGTGGCTAATGAAATGCCCAAGTTTTTCTCCTAAACCGCCGAAAGCACTTTTTCTTGAGGCTTATCATCTTGCTTTTGGTGGTTAGAATATGCGTTGAATTGTTCCCTAAGTTGCCAGAAGTATCACCTTTCGGTGGCTAATGAATTGGTATCTTTTTCACCTAAGCCATTGAATTCATCTTTACCAATGTTTTCCACTACTTGCTTTTGGTGGTTAAAATCCTTCCTGGTCTTCTCTCTAAGCTGCCGAAAGCAACCCTTTTCGGTGGCTAATGAGTCTTTTGGAGTCTTACCTAAGCCACCAAAAGTGTTATTTTAATTCTTCTTACTCGGGCCACTTTCAGTGGTTCACTTTTATCCCTCGTTCAACCGTTTAGCCATCGAAACATAGATTTTCGGTGGCTAATGAGCTATAAAAAGCCTCTCCTAAACCATCAAAAGCTGTAACTTTTAAAATTTTCAACCATATAAAAAACAAAGGCTTTCAATTTTTCAGTCATACTCAAATCTTTCATTACATGAATCCAATTCTTCATACTATCAAAATAAAATTATTTTGGGAGATAACATTGTCTATTATTTACAATTGTTAAATTAAAACTCCTAACAAACTTACTCATTTATTACCATCATCATCTAAGTAACCAACTTTAGTAACTTACAGGGTATACCCCCCTTGGCTTCATTAGGAGTTTTCCTAAACAGTGGAATCAAGAACAAGGTGATAGCCTTGACTCAATACTTTCCCCCAAGGACACACTGAGTGGCTTGAATATTTCTACCACATTCCTCCCCAAGTGTGTGAAAGGCGGAAACATTCTTTTGGCATCGTTGCCAGGGATTAATCTTTTTATTCTTGAGTATGACTTAGCTTAAATTTTTTTTAAAGAGCTAAAAAGATAAAAATTTGATTGATCTTGTATTTTAAACACAAAATTAAAACTCGATCCATTTGGTGAATCCACTGTCTAATATCCTTCCAAGGATTTCTACTTGAAGGAACCCCAAATGATTATTCAATCCTCTCCCAAATCCTAAAAGGTTTATTAGAGCAATGTTGAATAGGAAGACTTCTCGTAGAATCCTTGAATATTTAGGAGATCAATCCCTCTCAGATATCCATCACATATTTGAAGGGAGTCACACTCAAGCATCTACCGTAATGTCTGATTTTTTCAAACCCCTCGGCTTTTCTCAAACTGCAGGTGCTCCACATGCTATCCTGGGTGATGCTATCAATAAAATTCCTACCTTCCAAGGAAACAATTCCATCACCACTAAGTTCCACCTACGGAAGTTTGAAAAGCACCTAGTCTCTTATTGCACTGATGCGGCCAATGACCATCATGATGTCAAGATGAAGTTGTTTACTTTATCCCTAGAAGAAGAGGCTGGAGAATGGTACCTTGAATGGTTAACTAAATGGGTTTCAAAGATTCAAGATTTTGATTTATAGATAAAACTTACTAAGTTAGTTAAGGGAGAGGGTATTGCAAAGATGTTCACCCAAGGATTGAAAAATCCGTACGAATAATTTGCTAGAACAGTGATTCGGAACAAAGTGTATCGGACGAGCTTCAAAGATTAGAGCAGCACCCTTGGTATACCGACATCATCCTTTTCTTCTGTAACCTTACATGACCTTATCACCTACTTGGACATAAAAGAAGAGCATTAAGGTTAAAAGAAACTAAGTATTGTTTAACAAAAGATGGTTTGGGTTAGAGAAACCTCGATGGTTTAATACTTAGATGTGTCGATGAACCTGAGTCCAAAAAACTCATGGTTGAGTTCCATGTAGGATTTTGTGGTGGAAATTTTGTAGCAAGAACAACCTCCCATAAAATCCTTAGAGAAGGTTACTATTGGTCGAACCTTTTTGCAGATGTGCACAAGTATGTCAGATTTTTCCCCCAGTGTAAGTTGTTCATGAGAAAGCAACAAATGAAAGCCTTGCCTTTAAAACCAATAGTAGTCCAAGCACCTTTCCAGCAGTGGGAGCTTGATTTTATCGATAATTTCAAGGATAACTCGAGAAATGGTTATTCTTGGATACTTACCACCACTGATTATTTCACCAAGTGGGTAGAGGTGATACCCACCAAGAAGGAAACCGATGCTGTAGTCATGGATTTCCTAAAGGATAGGATTATCACAATATTTGGTGGGCCAGCCAGACTCATCACAGATAATGGCCCATGCTTTATTTCATCCAATATGTCATCCTTTTGTTTCATGTACAGCATTGTCCTATCCCATTCATCCAACTATTATCCCTAACGAAATGTTCTAGCCGAGTCAAGCAATAAAAAATTAATGACCATAATCAAGAAAATTGTAGATGATAATAAAAAGTCCTGGGATAGGAACATCAAGTTTGCATTATGGGCCAATAGAATCACAAAGAAAATTTCAACCAAAAGGATCCCTTTCAAACTTGTCTATCGCCTAGGTGTCACCTTACCAATCCACTTCAAGATTCTAGTGTATCAACTTCTCCAGACCTTTAGCTCAGATCAGGATGCCATTCAAAATAGAATCAACCTATTGATCGAGTTAGATGAAAGAAAAAGAAATTCCCTTGACCAAAGTATCAAAAATTCAGGCAAATTTAAGAGAACCTTTGATAGATATACCCGGCTTGGATCCTTTCAAGTAGGTGACATAGTCTTGTGTTGGGACAAATGGCAGGAGAAAACTGGGAAACATGAAAAGTTTGACAACTTATGGTTGGGGCCATATACCATTGATAAAGTAGTAGGAAAAAATTCTTTCTATCTAAATGACCTGGAAGGAGAAAGGTTAAGCCTACCAGTGAATGGATTTCTCCTCAAGATATTCTTCCCCAAGATGGTTTGAAACCTTTATTGGCATCAGTGGTTTCAGGTCCAATTTCTAAACTTTTACCTGCATGTATTTTTAAAATTTCATGTATCATATTGTTGTATTATAGATGTTTTGTACCATAGCACTAAATTTGAATTTTTTCTGTTGTATATCAGTCTTGTAAAATATTTCTTTTTGTACATTATATACTAATTTTGTACATTAACCTGCTTTTCTAGTTGGTTTCTTTTATATACATGTTACTGATAAACTTTAATTGTTGTAAAGGACCTAGAGATTCTGGAGTTCTCACATCCTCTTTTTTCATCAGAAGATTAGTCAAAGCATGTGTCCCTAGATGGATCCATATGTTACCTATGAAATCATACTTAGTCGATGTTATCAAGTGAGCCTGGTGAACCAGACAAAGATGATTTGTTCGGAATTCAGAAGACCTTCAGACTTGCTTCTGGGAAGTGTTTTTTTTATCTACCACATGTTCATACCCCCTTGGGGGAGTTGTAATAAAATGTTCTAACATGGTAGTGTATGTAAAAGACTCAGTCTCCTGTACTGTATTTTTCAATCTGATCAGCTGAGAGTGTTTTTTCCCTTGGTTATTATTGGTTGTTGAATAAACAACTGATAATTTCTTAGTTTTTCACTCAATACCTCCAAAGTTGGGGTGGTTGGCTTGACATTTAGGCCTATTGAGGTTATTAGAGTCTGTGTGTCAATGTATAAACATGCTAGGAACTATGGTCAAGTCATATGAACATGTGCTAAGTCCCCCTAGGCTTTTTTTCTTTTTTAATTTTAATTTTTCCACAAAACTTAGGCTATTTTTTAATAGTCTAAATGGAAAAAATGGTCTTGTAATAAAAGTGGGGTTAAAATTTAGTTTCAGTCATGGGGGTGCTCATTTTCTAACTCGGAGCACCCGATAAACTCATAAACCCACTTTTCCTAAGTTTTGAGTGATTTTTCCATCACTCCAGTAAGAAAATCCAAAAAAAAAGATTTAATTAATTTAATTAAAAATTAATTAAATAATGGAGCAAATCCAAAGTCCTAAATTAGTGGATTTTGCTCCGATTTGATTGAAATCAGTCTCATCAGCTTCAAATTAATCGGGAGTTGTCATTACTTGATTGAAGGCATCGATTAGGGCTGAAGATGAGCTTAATTGGCATATGCATATTTGAGGGTTGTGTCCTCCTTTCTCTCTCCTCCACACGTGTGGATCAATCTGGCAGTGTTTTGATGGATGGGTCAGTTCACTGAGTGAGGTGTCACTCTGATTTGCATTCCCAGTCCATTTAGACTTAGTTGATCATCATATCAGGCTCAACTTAACTCTCCATTAGCTGCAGTATCTCCCTCAGTCAGGCATGCACCCCTCTTGGTCAGTCTGGCTATAAATTGAAGCTACCATTCCCTTCTTGAAGCTAGTTTGAGTTGGAGAGAATAGGCTTGATATTGTAATACTATTGTAATCTTTTCATTGTTGGAATAAAGAAGATTTGGAGGCTAAATGGTGTAATGCTCTCATGTGTGTGGAATAAGCATTGTCTTGTGGCTATTGATGTTACCGTTTTTTCTCTCAATTTCTGCATCTGAACCTTGTCTGGCTTGAATGATTCAGCTGAATCAATAGGAGTGTAGTTGGGAAAGTATGATTACTTGTTTTTATGTATCTCATAGCATATGTGTTTGAATATCTATCTTATACATGTTTAATAAGCTTATTTTCATGTAATTCTTGTCTCTTTTTCATATATATATCCAGATCTCATAAGGTTTTGTGCAGGATTGTGTGTTTAGATTTTAGGTGGAAAGGATTGGACGATATATGGATATAGTTTGAATCCACTATACATCCCACATTTTTTTGAAGGCATTTCCCCTCTGTATTCCACTAAAAAGTTTCCATTGCAGATCTATCCAACAACAAGCATTTCCCCTTCTCTTCCTCCATTCTATTAAAATCAATCTTCCAGTTACTTGTTCTTCCTCTTATTATCATATACACTTCTAAGAATTTTGTTATACATTGTTATATCTAGTTCCTAAGATTCATGTTTCTTAGATCTAAAATTTCATAAAGAATATCACATTTTAAAGATAGATCTAGGTGAAGAAATTTCCTTTTTTGCAAGTAGCTAAAACGTAGATCTAAAGCTTGCTCATAAGGTAGTTTATTTTTTCAGTCTTTAAAGTTTTAAATTATGAAATAAAGTGCACATCATATTGGATATCAAAAAATAAATCCAAGATCCCAAGGAAAGCTTGCTTTCCTTGGTTCCCTTTTGCAAAACTAAATTGTTATTTTCTAACAGTTTTTAACTTAGTCTTTTTTTGGTAATTAGTATGTTGACACAAAGAAATTTTAAAGTGTTTTGGGGAATATTTGATTTTAATAGCTTGCTGTTTTTTATCATTTTTAACAAAAAATAGAAGGATACTTTGCCCATTTTCCGACTCTTGGGCAAACTGAAGCTTCCCAGAGGCTTCCCCCACTTCTGCGTTTCCTTATCAGGCTTGTTGTAAGATTGTTGTAAGCCTTGATATCCCAGATAACAAGGACGAAAGAAAAATTAGCTTTCTTATATTGTAACACTTAATAATAATAATAAATAATCACTTCAATTTGGCTCTTTCGAGCCCACTCCCCATCCCCCCTGGGGGGATCCGCGTCCATTTCACTTTTTTGCACTTTTTCCTGTTTTTTTTCTCTAGCTTAGTATTGTTATGCAGGATTGTATACTTTGATCATATTTGTCATAATTCCATATTTTTGAATCAAATTAATACTAATACTTACCCCATGAATCCCCAATTGAACTGAAAAGTGAAAGAGAATCGTGCGAGAATTAATTAGAAAACCTGTGGTGTGTGTTCTTTCATTGTTACTTTTCAAGCAAGCAGTAAAATTAAACCCTACTTGATTTCCAAATTGAGGTCCAATTAGACCGAAAGAGATTCCTGGAGGTTCTTTTTTTTAACAAGAACACGCTCTTAAAATTTACTAAAATTTACAAGACTTCGATGTGTATGCTCAGCACTTGGCTGCAGTTTGTCCGATCAATCAAGCTGCATCAAAAGAAACACAAGTGAATAGAATAATTAGGATTCACTTTCCCCAATTAGCCACCTCAAGAGAAAATCCAATGCCTTAATTAAACCGTAAACGGTGGAAAAATACCCAAAGGAAGTGGGAACTACAAGAAAGTGACATTGAGGCGTCGATCTCTAATACATCCTACCGGGTGTATTATGAACATAGTCGCAGAGACTCCATCCAACACACACATTCCTTGCGGGTAGCCATATTAGTTGTTACTTTTTGACATACTCCAAGTATCCATGTTGTACTCTCACAGATCACATAAGGTCACCAATAATACATACTAAAACATACATAAATATAAAGTAGAGACAAGAGACAAGAACAGGTAAGATAAATAGATTATATTATTCCAATGAGTTCATACAAGGCAGAGAACTGAAATGAGATCTTTTTTGGCTCAACAGCCTAATATATACAATTTAAAAATAGTTACAAAATAACTACCTGTCGGTTCGGTGAACCGACACGACTTTTAGTTAGCTGACCTAATCTTCGAGTTTAGTCGGCCGACCGACTTAGTCGGCTGATCGACTAAGTCGGCCCATCAAATTAGTCAGTTGATCGACTAAGTCGGTCTTCATTCAAGTTGACTTGTCGACTTGCTCCTTCTACATCTACCCCACGGACAAAACGTTTCTTCGTCCCGAAGAAACAAGGAGGTACAAAAAATGTGTTTGTCGGACCCTTCAAAAATGCTATTGTGGTGGACTGTACAGACGGATAGTAGGTCGTTTCTGGACACAGATCTTGACAATGGCCGGAGCTGTGATGGCAAGGTGATGCTGAAAATCTGTCCAACTCTGCAAAGCTTTCTGGATGTCAATAGTTAATGTATTTAAGCTTAACAAGACCGACATCTTCTCTGATAGGGGGACTTCCGCAATCTTCTCCATGTTGGGGCCCAGGAACTGGTTCTGCTCTTCTGCTGTGTCGATGAGTCTTTTCATCTATGGGTAGATGATGTCGACTTTCTCTAGATTGGGAAGAGCTTGTTGTACCCACTGATGTACTTCTCGTTCTAGTTTCTGCAGTTTGTTGGTTTCTAGCACTATCTGTTCTTCTAGTGTCTGCCTAAGTGCTGCCTCTATCATCTTCCTGCTCTCCAAAGCCTGAATGCCTTGACGAGTCTGACATGTCTGCTGATAGACTTGCTGATAGTGAGTAGGCCAGTCTCTTAAGACTTCTTCGGTGATGACAAACTCCTCCATATGGTCTTGTAGCACTTTGTATGCCTCTGAGAAAGCAATGTGATGTGCCAGTAGTAGTCAGGCGATCTCTTCCTTCTGTTCTTCCTTAGTCTCCTGGAGATGTGCCTAGATGGTCGACACCATGCTCTCGAAGAGTTGATATGCTCTTTCCAACGGTCTATCTGTGTCGACTTGGATAGGGCCTGGTATGACGGAGTCAGCTAATGTCCTGCATTTGCTGAGAAACTCGACCTATTCTATATCTTTATTTGTTAGTTCCTTTGTTTTTCTATCAGCCCTTGTCTTTGCTTCTTTGGCCAGGGTTTTAAGAAGTTGGCCCACCTCTCTGTCGGCCAATGAGCTTGCATCCCTTAAGCTGATCCATAGGCTGGAAGTTTTTGCATGATGCTCTTTCTTCTTCTTGTGCTTTTCTGGCTTGGTCTCCTAGGTACCTGCAACAGTTGAGGGGGTGCCTTTGGTTTGCGGGAGAGAGGTTGATGGGTTTTCTATCTCGGGAGGTGCTATGACCACCATCGGTTGTGTGGATGGATTTGGTGTGATATGTCTGGGTGTGGGGATGTTGGGAGTGGTGGGGATGTTGGTGGCAGTGGTGATGGAGTGGGGGAATGGGTTTGTCGAAAGTGCATTGTGGACTTATGTCAGGAGTTATGTCTGTCTCCGGTGGTGTAGTGATGGGTGGGTCGTGCTGGGTTTCGGTCGGTTGGATAAATTGTTTGATTTGCTGTGCTGTTTCAGCCAATTTTTCCTGTTGATGTGTGAAGTTGAAGTCTTTAATAAAAATTTCCCTCAGGTCATGCCAGAAGAAGGTTTCACCTCTAGATTCCTCCATCTTATACCATTTATTGGCTAAGTCAGCTAGGGTTGAAGGGAACAAATGTGGCCAGGCTCACTCATCTTTGTATCCAAGTCTTCTCCACTCTGTTTCACAAGTCTTGATATGTTATTCTGGTTTTTGACCTTGGGTAAAGATAGGGATTTGGGATGGTTGGGCTAACTTCTTTCCACCAAACCTCTCGACAAAGTAAGTCGAAGCAGTTGTCCAGGTCTGTAGTTTTGTCTGATGGGTGTCCCACCATCTAGCTGCTTTCCCTGTAAACGTTTCAACTAAGCTTTGGAGTCGGCCATGTTCTCCAATATTTTTAGATACCTGTTCAACGTGCATGATTGGGGAGTCCCTCTCCTTATACCTGGGTAGTTGTGTAGTGTTTAAGTTGGTTGGTTGTAAGGTAGGGTGTTCCCTAACTTTATTTTCAAATATTTTGGGGATAATTGATACTATGAAGCACTGTCGGGTGGGTTTTTTCTGTACTTTTTGTATAGTCCAGCACCCTCTTTCTTGTGTTTCATAATTTTCAATATCCCAATCATATAATTCAGCATATGAGTTATAACCAATAGAGTCTTGGTTACCTAAGTTAAGTTCTCCATAGATGTTTGGTTCTGTATAGTCTGTATTGTTGTGGATCTGGTAAAGTTGTCTAACATCGACTTCCTCATCAATCGGTTCAGTCCAAGGCTCTCCTTGGCATGGATGAATGGGTACAATGACCTTTTGACCATTTCCTTTTAACTTGATTCGTTCCTTGTCTAAGGAGATGAATTCTTTCATCTTTTGTCCCCAAGGTCGACCGACTAGTGCTGGGAAGGAGCTAGATCCTTCTTTTGGGTCAATAATTTCAAAATCAACTTTAGTCGAGATTCCTTTGACGGTCATGTAGACATCTTTCCAAACCCCAATGGGTTCAATGAGGCCTTGGTTGGTGAGTTTCAGATAGATGCCTAACTCATAGAGTCGAGGTTTTCCCATCTTTTCCCATGTATCTCGGGTCATGATATTTACTTGGGACCCGAATTCGAGCACTACTTGTCGGACATGGTAGCCTTCGATTTCCAGGTCGACAAGTGGGTCGACATCGTTTTTGTCTTTTTGGTTTAGGCTGCAGATGTTTTTTGTTCGTTTTCCAAGGTTGGTACCTTTTATTTCATGCAATAAGTCAATGAACTGAGCTATGGATTTGTCTGTTTGAGCGATTTGGACTAATTGATGTGTTGTGTTGGGTCGACTGTTAACGATGTCTTCTTGTCGTGCAATGTCGTGAAATATGTGGGTTGCTTCTTGATATGTGTGTTTTTCCTTTATAGGGTCAAGATAACCATTTGTGTCTTTAATCTTATTGATTTGAGGGTTATCAGGTCCTATTTTTGTGCCTTGTCAAGTGACAAAATGTAAATTTTTAGTAGTTATTACATCATGATTTTGTACACAAGACAAGACATTAACATTTTTCTTCATATTGATTTTCTCTAACATAGTAGGACAATCCTCCAACTAGTGATCTCCTACTCCACAGTGTGTACAGAATTTAAGATCAGTTCTGTCCTTGCATGGACATTTTGCGTACCGATGACCTTCTTTGTAGCATGTGAAGAACTGGGTTGGTTGACGCGGACATATGCAGCGATTCCTAGGAAATCGAACTCTTCCTCCATAACCCTAGCGTTGATTGTCGTATCGACGCTCATATCGTCGGTCGTCATATCTTTGTCCATTCTGATCGTTTGGTGGATGGTTTTGCTCGTTAGGTTGTGCCACTGCATTTGTTTGATACACCGCGTGATAGTTCTGTCGGTTATTTAGGTTTAACTGACAGTCAGCGGTGTTGTGACTTTTGGTTTCATAGATGGCGAACCAGGAAGCTTTGTCATTCTTCATATTAAACGGGAAGTCTTCTGTAGAGTGATCTCCATGTTCCTGGCAAATGTCACAAAAGACTTTAGTCTGTACGAAGTGGATGTCTTGTCGGCTATATTCATGTCGACAGTTATCTTTCGAGTGGCCGTTAGTTGAGCACTTGGTGCACCAGATCTCCTGATTTTTTAGGCTGAGCTCCTTCAGAGACTTCTGTACATTCTCTAGTTACTGTTCCAGTCGGTGGTCCATGGGGTATGCAGGTATATCTTTGTCCATCTCAACCTGTAGAGCTTTTGTGAGCGCATCTTCATACATTTTGAACGTCTCCAGACTAATATGTCGACGTACTTTTTGCATAGTCCTACAAGAAACCATTGAATTAGTAACTGTTCATCAATAACGTAATCCAATTGGCTCAGTAAATCTTTCCATCGATTTTCGTATTCGCAGATGGATTTGCATGGATTTTGTGAAGTAGTTTTGAGCTTCTTCGCGGCCAAGTGCTTAGCATCTGGCATTTTAAAGAATGACAGGAATTGTGCCTTAATATTGGCTTTGGTCACTCTGGGTTGTCTCTCAAAAAAGGCCATGTACCATGTCAAGGCCCTTTTCCTTAAGGCTCCTGCGAACTGTGCCATTTGTCGGTCTTCATCTGTAACCTAGTTTACTTCCCAGGTGGACTCGCAGATGAACCAATGTCGTCTGGGGTCTTCATCTTCCTCATAAAGAGGAATGTGAGCTGATCCATGACCCATGTCTGAATCAATTTCACTACTCTCAGAAGTTGGCAGAGGTGGAGGTGGGGGTGGTGGTGAAAGTGGTGGGGTTATTGATGTAGTCGTTCCTGTGGAATTCTGGTCAATGAAACTTGCGCTCCCGTCGGTCGTCATTTTTTCGACTTGCAGTCGGTTGATGTCGACTTCTGCTATCGATGGTCCACTGCAACTTTGTGTTCGCAGGTCTGATTGTTTGATTTCTTCTAAAGCTGTACTTGGTGGGGGGGGGGGCACTTCTTCATGTGTTAGTAAGAGAAAGTGGATACTTCGGAGGGAAGGTGCCACTGGAAACGTCACCCAGTTTCCTTCCAAAGGCCGAAATATAATAAGGTGTCGACCAGTGTACGTATGATCACCTAGTCGGCTCCATATACTGAAGTCTCCAGCTCGTAGTCAGAGGTCATCTTCGACAATAGTCTGTATTCTAGTACACGGATTCAATGGGGAAAGGGTCATTCCTTCACTGGGAGCTCTTAGTTGGAGAGCTTTCGGCTGCTCTATCCACACTTCTTCCTCCATAGGGGACGCTTCTTTCTCCACCCCTTCTTCATGTCGGTCATGACCCGACTCTAGAGGATTCTCTTCCTTGTCGTTCTCCCTAGGGTTTTGTCCTGTGTGCAACTCTAAGGCTCTTTCATGTCTTGCTTCCCTTCTTTGGTATCTTTCATGCCTTTTGATCTTCTGGGTGTCCGACATACTTTCGTACAATACTAGTCTCTTGCAGTCCTCTTCGATCGACTTCTCATTACTGGTGCCTACTATCTGGTCTGGGTCGACTAGGATCCACTATACTCTATTTCCAACACATGACCAGCTACCCCCCCATATCCTACCCGATTCTTTTAGGAAGCCCGGATAGTTCTATCTATTTGCTTAGGAATTATTCCCACTCCCTTTCTGCAATGAATTTCTCCCACTTCCTTTGCTTCTCCACCTAGTTAGTGTTGGATGGCTGTTTGTAAAGCGGTGGACGAGGTTCAACAATGTGTCCTACTCCCTTCTCAATCAAGAATTTGAACAGCAAGGTCAGTAGGGAACACAAAAATTGTTCGGTGAAATCTGTGTAAAATTTCTCTTTAACAGTTTCCACTGAAGTTTTGTCTTCGACTGCTTGTTCCTCACAGAAGTCATCGGCGATTTTCTCAAACCACTTCGACAAATTTGTTTGGCCTCCTCGGATCAGTTTTTCCAGCAACTGTTGTTCTTTAGTTGCATCCAGCTTTCTCATCCATAAGTTGCTTCAATAGTTGGGGCACTGATTCGACAAACTTTTCATGCGTCTCTGTGAAAAATATTTATTTTTCCTCAATGACTGTTAATCTATTCCTTCGTGCGTAATTTTGCAGATAGTTTGCAATTTTACGTTCCCACCAGTCCTTAATCTCCTGCTTTGGTATCATATGTGAGCATATATTTCAGTCATGTACTACCGGCAACGGAACCAATGTTGTAATCTCATAGATCACATAAGGTTACCAATAATACATACTAAAACATACATAAATATAAAGTAGAGACAAGAGACAAGAAAAGGTAAGATAAACAGATTATATTATTCCAATGAGTTCATACAAGGAAGAGAACTGAACTAAGTTCTTGTTTGGCTCAACAACCTAATATATACAATTTACAAACAGTTACAAAATAACTACCTGTCAGTTCGGTGAACCGACATGACTTTTAGTTAGCCGACCTAATCTTCTAGTTTAGTCGGCTGACCGACTTAGTTGGCTGATCGACTAAGTCGGACCATCGACTTAGTCGGTTGATCGACTAAGTCGGTCTTCGTTCAAGTCGACTTGTCAACTTGCTCCTTCTACAATCCCCCGGGTATATCTGGAGTCCCGCCACCTAATTTATTTCACTCATCTTTTAACATTAATTTAAAAGGTACCAAGATACAATTGCACAACATTCACTCAAGAACTTGCAAGCACTCTTAACTTTTTTCGAATCCATTTAAAGGAACTGGTTAACTATTTATTTATTTCAATATATATGTGATTAGGTTTCATATCGTTCTTATTTGTGATTGTCTCATCATGTTTTCTATTATTTAAAATTGTTAAATCAAAACTCCTAACAAAATTACTCATTTATTACCATCATCATCTAAGTAACAAGCCTTAGTAACTTGCAGGGTCTACCCACCTTGGCTTCGTTAGGACTTTTCCTAAACGAAGGAGTCAAGGACAAGGTGATAGCCTTAACTCAATAATTCCCCCCAAGGACACACTGAGTGGATTGAATATTTCTTCCACATTCCCCCCAGGTGTGTGAAAGGTGGCAACATTCGTTCGGCATCGTTTCCAAGGATAAATCTTTTTATTCTTGAGTACAACTTCACTTAAATTTTTTCTAAAGATCTAAAAAGATAAAAATCTGATTGATCTTGTCTTTAAAACACAAAATTAAAAATCGATCCATCTGGTGAATCCACTGTCTAATATCCCTCTAAGGATTTCTACCGGAAGGAACCCCGAACGATTATTCAATCCTCTCCCTGATCCTAAAAGGTTTATTAGAGAAAGGTTGAATAGGAAGACTTCTCGTAGAATCCTTGAATATTTAGGAGACCAATCCCTCTCAAATATCCATCACATATTTGAAGAGATTCCCACTCAACCATCTATTGTAATGTCTGATCTTTTCAAACCCCTTGAATTTTCTCAAACAACAGGTGCTCCACATGCTATCCTGGGTGATGCTGTCAAGAAACTTCCTGCCTTCCAGGGAAACAATGCCATCACCACCAAGTCCCACCTGCGGAATTTTGAAAAGCACCTAGTCTCTTAATGCACTGATGTGGCCAATGACCATGATGATGTCAAGATGAAGTTGTTTGCTTTATCCCTAGAAGACAAGGCTGGAGAATGGTACCTAGACTTGGAAAACAACTCATATGCAACCCTTGAGGACTTCCTGGATGGTTTTAGGGATAAGTGGGGATAAAATAAGGAACCTAGACATCAACTTTCTTACCCCCACAGCATCAAGAAGATGGAGAATGAAACCATAGAGGAATTCAACACTAAATTCAGGCGTGTGGTTGCAGACATTCATGATGACATCAAGCCAAATAATGCTTCTATCCTCATATACTACATTGAAGCCTTCTCCAGTGACTTAAGGTACTAGTTGAGAGATAAAGAACCTGCCAGTCTTAAAGCTTCCCAGATCCTTGTCAAGAAAATTGAAACAAATATGCAGTAATCCGGTAAATCTAGCATACCTGGATACACAAGAGGAAACTCTTCTCACAACAAAGAGACCAAGGGTAAGGCTGTTGATTCAGAAGAGAAGGGAACTTCCAAATATCCCATGAAAGATATGGAAAAAATGATGAAAACCTTGGTCACTAATCAAAACCAACAAATGGCCAATCATGCTGCATAGTTGAATCACATGCAGAATAGATTGGTGATGATGGAAAGGAATAATGAACCAAGGAACTTTCAACTCAAGCAAAATCATATGTATCATAAGAATTCCCCTCATCAAGAAACTAGGATCCCAAACCAGTTAGACTCAGCTAACATGATAGAGGAAGTGATTCAATGGTGTAGACCCTGTGAACATTTCCACCAGGAGAGTACTTGTTATCTTGTAAATCAAATCATGGAGCATGGACTTCCCGAGATCATTGGTCAGGAACCAACTTCAAGCAAGCTTGATCATGTATACATGGTAGGCCAAACCTACCCTTTGTCAAACCATAATTGGCAGCAGGCCATAGATTACAGTCATGAGAAGGACCTCCTTTCCCATTTCTATGGTGAAATGCCTACTCTAGAAAAAGTTAAGGAAATGAAGGAAGCTAGATTGAAGGGTGTAGTTTATCGAAGGAAGGAGAAGTATTCACTAGCTAAACAGTACAAACCTAAGGTAACAACTCCTCCTTTTCAAAATCCCCCTATTGTCCCAGAATCAAAGATTGACATTGGAAAATGGTGGGATGATGTTAAGGTATCTTCTTATGCAATTGATCTCATTCAAATCCCTGGTCAAAAAGAAAAGTTGTTAAAATCCATAGAGGATAGTTAGAACAAAACTCTTGATGTTTTTGAAGAGGATTCTCTCCCTAGAAATAATGCTATATTTGAAGATGAACCTATTAAACCTAAGGATATGCCTATAGTCCTCAACACTGTTGATCCAAGAAGGGAATACCACCCACCTTTTTATGTCTCCCTTTTAGTTGATAATCTTCTCCTTCATAACTGCATGTTAGAATCAGGTGCTTCATCAAATGTCATAGCAAGAAAAGTAATGGAACAACTAAATCTAAGAATCACAGGAGCCTACCTCAATGTTTGTGCAATGGATGCGAGAGAATTTGATGTGGTAGGGATAATCTTAATTCTACATGTTAAGCTGGCCAAGAATCTAGACATCGACATGGTGATGGATGTGGTAGTGATTGATGTGCCAAATAATTGGGGTATGTTGTTATATAGAAAGTGGGATGCAACTCTTGGTGGGTACATTCAAATGGATTGGACATATGCTACTATACCTGCATTAGAAAACACAAGGGTGATACTCCATAGGGAGAAACAAATGAAACAACATGTAGAAAACCCTAAAAATCCTAGAAATGAATTTGTACATTGCATTGACAACTTTGGAAACTATGTTATCTTGTAAAATTTCATGGCCCCTATTAAGGAAAACATTAAATATGAAAAGATAGATGACGTTTGGAAAATGTAATTTGATGGGACTTATTCCAAATCTAGAAAGGGTGTGGGCATTGTGATAATTTCTCCTTCAAATAAAATCTACAACTTTGTTTTCAGGTTAGAATTTGAAGCACCGAACAATATAGCTAAGTATGAGGAATTGCTTGAAGGGTTAGAAACTACTAAAGAAATGGGAATAAAGATGTTGAACATAAAAGGTGATTCAGACTTAATTGTTCTCCGGCTTAAGAATCAGTATCAGTGTAAAGTGAGAGACTAAGGAAGTATAGGAATTCCATATGGGACACCATGGAATGGTTTGATGCACTTAACATTGAAAAAATCCCTAGGGAAATGAATGGGTTAGCATATAATTCGGCGGTAGCACCATCCACCCTCCAGCCTTTAGATGATATGATTAATGGAAATGGAAAAATGGAAATTAATTTCAGACCTTTAAATCCAAACAATGTAGATCATTGGAAGGTTTTTAAAGATGATGAAGAACTCTTGAGATTCATCCATAATCTCCAAGAGTTTGAGGGTGGAAATATCAGTTATCAGTAGGAGGGACAAGAGAAACCTATAGTCTTTATGAGTAGATCCTTGCAACATTCATAGTTGAAGTATACCACCATGGAGAATCAGGCTTATGCTCTTTTCAAGTCCCTTAAACATTTTAGAACTTATGTGGGATACTCTAAAATCATTGGGTATGTACCCCATGCAGCTGTCAAGGATATCATGTCTCAACAAGATTGCCTAGAAATTAGGGGTAAATGGGTTTCAAATATTCAAGAGTATGATTTAGAGATAAAACCTACCATAGTTAGTTAAGTGACAGGGTATTGCAAATATGTTGACCCAAGGAAATGAAAAAGCCTTAGGATTAATTTGCTAGAACAATGATTTAGAACAAAGTGTATCAGACGAGCTTCAAATATTAGAGTAGCACCCTTGGTATACCAACATCATCTTTTTCCTCCGTAACCTTACATGACCTTATCACCTACTTGGACATAAGAGAAGAGAATTAAGGTTAAAAGCAACTAAGTATTGTTTGACAAAAGATGGCTTGGGTTGGAGAAACCCCGATGGTTTAATACTTAGATGTGTCAATGAACCTGAGTCCAAAAAAATCATGGTTGAGTTCTATGCAGGATTTTGTGGTGGACATTTTGCAGCAAGAACAACTACCCATAAAATCCTTAAATAAGGCTACTATTGACTGAACCTTTTTGCAGATGTGCACAAGTCTGTCAGAGTTTTCCCCAGTGTAAGTTGTTCACCAAAAAGCAACAAATGAAATCCTTTCCTTTAAAACCAATAGTAGCCCAAGCCCCTTTCCAGCAGTGGGAACTTGATTTCATCGGTAAGTTCAAGGATAACTCGAGCAATGGTTATTCTTGGATACTTACCGCCACTGATTATTCCAACAAGTGGGCAGAGGCGATACCCACTTAGAAGGAAATAAATACTGTAGTCATGGATTTCCTAGAAGATAGTATTATCACAAGATTCGGTGTGCTAGCTAGAATCATCACAGATAATGGCCCATGCTTCAGTTCTTCCAATATGTCATCCTTTTGTTTCATGTACGGCATTGTCCTATCCCATTCATCCAACTATTATCCATAAGGAAATGGTCTAGCCGAGTCAAGCAATAAAAAATTAATGACCATAATCAAGAAAATTATGGATGATAATAACAAGGCTTGGGATAACAAGATCAAGTTTGCATTATGGGCCAATAGAACCACAAAGAAAATTTCAACCAGAAGGATCCCTTTCGAACTTGTCTATGGCCTAGGTGTCACCTTACCGGTCCACTTAAAGATTCGAGTGTATCAACTTCTCTAGACCTTTAGCTCAGATGAGGATGCAATTCAAACTAGAATCAACCAGTTGATCGAGTTAGATGAAAGAAAAAGAAATTCCCTTGACCAGAGTATCAAAAATTCAAAAAAAGTCAAGAGAACCTTTGATAGATATACCCAACCTAGATCCTTTCAATTAGGTGACACAGTATTTCGTTGGGACAAATGGCGGGAGAACCCAGGGAAACACGAAAAGTTCAACAGCTTATGGTTGGGGCCATATATCATTGATGAAGTAGCAGGAACAAATTCTTTCTATCTGAATGACCTGGAAGGAGAAAGGTTAAGCCTACCAATGAATGGATTTCTCCTCAATATGTTCTTCCCCAAGATGGTTTGATTCCTTTATTGGCATCAGTGGTTTCAGGTCCAATTTCTAAACGTTTACCAACATGTATTTTTAAAATTTCATGTATCATATTGTTGTATTATAGATGTTTTGTACCATAGCACTAACTTTAAATTTTTTCTGTTGTATATTAGTCTTGTAAAATATTTCTTTTTGTACATTATATACTAATTCTATACATTAACCTGCTTTTCCAGTTGGTTTCTTTTATATACATGTTACTGATAAACTTTAATTGTTGTGCAGGACCCAGAGATTTTGGAGTTCTCACATCCTCTTCTTTGATCAGAATATTAGTTACCTATGAAATCATACTTAATCGATGTTATCAAGTGAGCTTGGTGAACCAGTCAAAGATGATTTCTTTGGCATTCAGAAGATTTTCAGACTTGCTTCTGGGAAGTGTTTTTTTTATCTACCACATGTTCATACCCCCTTGGGGAAGTTGTAATAAAATTTTCTAAAATGGTAGTGTCTATAAAAGACTCAGTCTCCTGGACTATATTTTTCACTCCGATCAGTCGAGAGTGTTTTTTCCCTTGGTTATTATTAGTTGTTGAATAAACGACTGATAATTTCTGAGTTTTTCACCCAATACCTCCAAAGTTGGGGTGGTTGGCTTGACATTTAGGCCTGTTGAGGTTATTAGAGTCTATGTGTCAATGTATAAACATGCTAGGCATTATGGTCAAGTCATATGAACATGTGCTAAGTTCCCCTAGGTTTTGTTTTTTTTTAATTTTTAATTTTATTTTTTCCACAAAATTTAGGCTCTTTTTTAATAGTCTAAATGGAAAAAAATGGTCTTGTAATAAAAGTGGGGTTAAAATTCAGTTTTAGTCATGGGGGTGCTCATTTTATAACTTGGAGCACCCGGTAAACCCATAAACATACTTTTCCTAATTTTTGAGTGATTTTTCCATCACTCACGTAAGAAAATCCCCCCCAAAAAATATTAATTAATTTAATTAAAAATCAATTAAATAATGGAGCAAATCCAGAGTCCTAAATCAGTGGATTTTTCTCTGATTTGATTGAGATTAGTATCATTGGCTTCAGATTGATTCCTTGATTGAAGGCATCGATCAGGGCTGAAGATGAGCTTAACTAGATCATGCATATTTGAGGGTTGTTCCCTCCTTTCTCTCTCCTCCACACGTGTGGATCAATCTGGCAGTGTTTTGATGGATGGGTCAGTTCACTGAGTGAGGTGCGACTTTGATTTGTAGTTCTAGTCCAGTTAGACTTAGTTCATCATCATATCAGGCTCGGATTAACTCTCCATTAGCTGCAGTCTCTCCCTCAATCAGGCATGCACCCTTCTTGGTTAGTCTGGCTATAAAATTGAAGCTTCCATTCCCTTCTTGAAGCTAGTTCGAGTTGGAGAGAATAGGCTTTCTATTGTAATACCATTGTAATATTTTCATTGTTGGAATAAAGAAGCTTTGGAGGCTAAATGGTGTAATTCTCTCATGTGTGTGGAATAAGCATTGTCTTGCGGCTATTGATGTTAGCGGTTTTTCTCTCAATTTCTGCATCTGAACCTTGTCTGGCTTGAATGATTTAGCTGAATCAATAGGAGTGTAGTTAAGTAAGATGACTTTTTTTTATGTATCTCATAGCATATATGTTTGAATATATATCTTATACATGTTTAATAAGCTTATTTTCATGTAATTCTTGTCTCTTTTTCATATATATATATCCAGATCTCATAAGGTTTTGTGCAGGATTGTGTGTTTAGATTTTAGGTTGAAAGGATTGGATGATCTATAGATCTATTTTGAATCCACTGTACATCCCACATTTTTTTGAAGGCATTTCCCCTCTGTATTCCGCTAAAAAGTTTCCATTGCAGATCTATCCAACAACAAGCCTTTCCCCTTCTCTTCCTCCATTCTATTAAAATCAATCTTCTAGTTACTTGTTCTTCCTCTTATGATCAGATATACTTCTAAAAATTTCTTATACATTGTTAGATATAGTTACTAAAAGTATTGTTGCTTAGATCTCAAATTTCATAAATAATATCACATTTTAAAGATAGATCTAGGTGAAGAAATTTCCTTTTTTGCAAGTAGCTAAAATGTAGATATAAAGCTTGATCATAAGGTAGTTTCTTTTTTCAGTATTTAAATTGTTAAATTCTGAAAGAAAGTGCACATCATATTGGCTTCCAAAAAATAAATCCAATATCCCAAGGAAATCTTGCTTTCCTTGGTTCCCTTTTGCAAAACTAAATTGTTCTTTTCTAACAATTTTTAACTTAGTCTTTTTTCGATAATTAGTGTGTTGACCCAAATAACTTTTAAAGTGTTTTTGGGAATATTTGATTTTAATAGATTGCTGTTTTTTTATCATTTTTAACAAAAAAGAGGAGGATAATCTACCTTTTTTCCAACTCTTGGGCAATTCGAAGCTTCCCGAAGGCTTCCCCCACTTCTGCGCTTCCTTATCAGGCTTGTTGTAAGCTTGTTGTAAGCCTTTAGATCCCAGATAAAAAGGACCAAAGTGAAATTAGTTTTATGATATTGTAACCCTTAATAATAATAAAAAATAATCACTTCAAGTAGGCTCTTTCGAGCCCACTCCCCATCCCCCCTGGGGGGATCCGCATCCATTTCACTTTTTTGCACTTTTCCCCGTTTTTTTTTCTCTAGCTTAGTCTTGTTGTGTAGTATTGCATACTTTGATCATATTTTTCATTATTCCATATTTTTGAATCAAAGTAATACTAATACTTACCCCACGAATCCCCGATTGAACTGAAAGGTGGAAGAGGATCGTGCTATAATTAATTAGAAAGCCTATGGTGTGTGTTCTTTCATTGTTACTTTTCAAGCAAGTAGTAAAACTAAAACCTCCTTGATTTCCTGATTGAGGTCCACTTGGACCGAAAGAGATTTCTAGAGGTTCTTTTTTTTAATAAGAACACGCTCTTAAAATTTACTAAAATTTACAAGACTCCGGTGTGTATGCTCAGCACTTGGATGCGGTTCCTCCGATCAGTCAAGTTGGATCAAAAGCAACACGAGTGAATAGAATAATTAGGATTCACTTTCCCCAATTAACCACCTCAGGAGATAATCCAATGCCTTGATTAAACCATAAACGGTGGCAAAATACCCAAAGGAAATGGGAACTACTGGAAAGTGACCTTGAGGCACCGATCTCTATTACATCCTAGTGGGTGTATTATGAACATAGTCTCAGAGACTCCATCTAGCCCACACATTCCTTGCGGGTAGCCATAGCGGTTGTTACTTTTGGACATACTCCAAGTACTCCCTGGGTATAGCTGGAGTCCCCTCGCCTAATTTAATTCACTCATCTTTTCACATTAATTTAAAAAGCACCAAGATACAATTGCACAACATTCACTGCAGCACTTGCAAGCACTCTTAATTATTTTCTACTCCATTTAAAGGCACTGGTCAACTATTTATTTCTTTCAATCTATATGTGATTAGGTGTCATATCATACTTATTTGTGATTGTCTCATCATGTCATATGTTGTTTACAATTGTTAAATCAAAACTCCTAAAAATCTTACTCATTTAATACCATCATCATCTAAGTAACCAACCTTAATAACTTGTAGGGTCTACCCCCCTTGGCTTCATTAGGATTTTGCCTAAATGGAGGAGTCAAGAACAAGGTGACAGCCTTGACTCGAGACTTTCCCCCAAGGACACACCGAGTGGCTTGAATATTTCTGCCATGTTCCCCCCAGGTGTGTGAAAGGAGGCAACACCTGTTCATATTCCTTATATTTCTTTGACTTTCTAAAGGTTGTATCTTTGTCAAACGTCACATCTATACTAATTTCAATTTGATGGTATCCTGGGATATAAATTCGATAAGATTTTGATTGATCACTATATCCTACAAACAATCCTTCTTTGTTTTCTCTTCAACTTCTTGATCACTATATTCAGCACCATGGACCTGAATTATTTTCATCTTTTTTGCTCTTTCTTCTTTCATGGTATAGTTGATGGAAATGTGTCCCAATTTGTGACAAGTGAAGCATTCATAATTTGAGAAGTCTTTCTTGGACTTCTTAAAACCTTGAGTATTTACAGTGAGGATAGTCATGACTCTTTCTTTTGTTCTTGCCTTTGGTATGAACTGTCAAGGATTGATCGTCATTGTCATTTAGTTTTCCTTCTCTGGTTGTTATCCTTTCTTCTTCTTGAATACATTCTTCCCATAATTGTCGGAACTTAGTTAGTTTCCTTCTTGAACAGATTCCTAGGTAAAGGCTTCCCAATTTCTAGGAATGCCATTCAATGTGTTCATTACAACTTCTAATTTTTCAACCATGTCACCAATGGATCTAACTGATCCCTAATTTGAGCTACTCTTGTAAATTAATACTGCATGGTCCCTAAATTTTTAGCTCTTACACTTTTGCGGTGATTCCTCCCAGTCATTTTCCTATTGATTTTTCTTCCTTCAAACAGGCCGAACAGAGCATCAAAAATTTCTTTAGGAGTCTCCCTTGAGGATACTTGAAGGATCAATTTATCTTTGATGGAGCCATCTATGATCATATCCTTCTTATACTTGGACTTCGCTTTAGATTCTTCTAGTTCTTCTACTTCCTCTACAAATTTGTCGAGATCATTTTATTGTAGGTTAAGCATGATCATATACTTCCATGCTCTGTAGTTTTCAGCAAATTCAAGCTTTTCATCTAGCTTGGTATTCTTTGTCATCTTTAATAGAATGAGAACTTTAAATGGAACAAGAAGGCATAGTACTTGATGAAAACAATTTATGGATGACCTAGGGTTTGATGCAGAAACCCTGATTTTCTAGTTAGGATCACTAGTAGGTCTGAATGATGGAAAATATGTGCCTATCTATGGTGAGGTAGATTGTATCTTAAATTTTCTAAGATTGATGATGGAGTCTCAGGAAAAGTAAATCCCTAGTTTTTCTTGACAGCAGTGAGGGGTCCAAAACTGAAACTTCTTAGAATTCAGTTATGTCTTCACTAAAAATATACTCTCTTTAAGGGAAAGTTGATTGAGCCCTCTTTTTTGGGGTATCTATTGAGGGATTTGTTCGAAGTAACAAACCCTAACTGTGTAGTGTTTCCTTTTAGGGTGGCTCTGATACCATGTTAATTTTTCCTAATTTTCATAGATGATATCTTAAAACAAATTGTTACTAGTAATATTACTAAAATAACAACAAGAGCAAAGACATATGAACACAAGAGCATGGATATTCTCCTTGGGGAAACCACAAGGGAGAAAACCCTGCAAAACTTCCTCAGTATAGAACTCAACCAGAGAAATGTAAAACCAAGAGAACTGCTTCTCTCCTCTTGTTGGCACACTTTCTCTTCTCTCTCATGTAAAACAACTTTAGTGATTGAGTATAGATGAAGGGGAGCACCTCTAACCTAACAAGGTTGACTTGTCTAACTGACTGGGATGACTTGTCCAACTAGAAGCCAAAATAACATTTATTATATTGAAACTTGGGTACTATTGAATCGACTTACATCTATATTTTTACATTGATTCTTTCAATGGCTCTAAAAAGACCAAAATCATCTCCTAAAGGAGGAACACAATCAATACATCTGAAATATCTTTCAAAGTTACAATACTTTAACACATAAATGCACCCAATCTCCCTCATTTGATCATTATAGTTACCCATGCACCCTCATTAATGTCTTCTCAGTCCCTGGTGCACTCCCCATCTCTTAAATCAGGGAGATTGATTGACTAGAGGCACCCATGCATGTATTTGGGTAGTTTTTAACTCTTCTGGACCATTTATTGCTTCCTATAGCCACTACAAGTCACCCATGGACTACACCACACCTATCATACCCTCATTTATTACCTAGGATTCTCCAGCCATGTTCACACTAGCATTTGTGACCGTTTGAGGTGGCTTGGGGGCTCATTGGTCCACCTAGGGGGGTTTTGAGGAAAAATCTAAGTCTACCACATGTATGCATCCAAATTGCCTCCAAAGGATAAAAATTTTCCCCTATTTTAATATAAACATGTTCCAGACATATTTACATGTTGTGCAGTCATAATAAACTCTGTTATTGACACCGTTTCTATGTGTTAATTTCACTCTTTCAACTATTTTCTGCATATTTTGGGAGTAATCTTGAATTGGTTGGATTCCCTTAGCTCCTAGATCCTGATATAAATCATATTTTCACATATATCCATGTCAATAAATGGTTCATTTCCATCAAAATACAACGTAGATCCATGCCAAAAAGACTCAAAATTGGACATAGTTATCAGACATACTCTATAGATTTATGTGATAATGAACCAAACTTGAGCATATACACTAGAAATAAATTATGGATTTATGCAATGATGCATACATAAAATATTTCATTGAAACATAGGGAAGGAACATAATACAAGTAAATTGCTAAAAGAAAACTAGGGTTTTCATCCTGAACCTGAGTGGTACGATTCTATTCATGTGAATAGATGTTTTGACATTGAATATGGTAGAAAACACTTGATTATAATTATTTTATGTATATTGTTAACAAGTGAGATGGAAATCACCATGATTTTAATAAATCCCAACGTACCCTAGTACATTCCCTCGAATATGAATAGATGAGATGAATTCAAACACTCGGTGGAATATTCCAATCAGAGGCCAATGATGTAATCCTACTATTGAAAGTGAGGTAACCTGACATTAAGGGATGCAGGATCAAGGTACTAACTAGTTTCTAGGTCTAATTGTTGGATAATGTGCTGATTTCAAGAAGAATAGATTTGCTGAATGAGGGCCATAATGTTTTCCCCATCATCAATATGAAACATGATCAAAGTATTTTGAAGTGATTCTGAGTACAGAGTGGTTTTGGGACTAACTCAAGGATAGTCAACACAAAATAAGGCTTAGTGACTGCAGATTTGGATAGTACCAAAGAAGGATTGATAATTTCAAAGGTCAACTCTAGAAAATAATTCCCTTTAACATTCAACAACAATGACAAGTGACTTGGAAACATTGACTCAATAAGGTAGAGACCAAAACATAATGCAACAAATGATTGGTGCATTATTCAAATGACCCAAAGGAGTAATACAACTCATAGAATTGTCATGACTTAAAGACATATAATTACCCAATTGTCCAAATGAAATGCAAACATGTGTCATGTTCAAAGGTGACAATAACCTTCAATAAATCCATATTCGAATGCACTCCCCTTCCCTTATTTTTCATATCACAATTGATGAGTACCTCTTTTTTTTCAACGATCTCGAGGAGGATAGAATATGCTCGTTATAGCTCATACTTCGGAGAGTTCAATCTCACATACTTTACAAACCTAATAAAGGAGGATTTCACTCTTGTAAGGGTCCTTCAATGTGTATTTTTACGAGATCAACGAACAAAAACTCGATGGTTTGTCATGTTTAAATAGTCTGAAAAAATACAACGAAGACTCCAAGATGGACTTTTTCAAAATTTTAGTTTCGTAAGCCAAAAAAAAGTATAAAGTAATACCTAGGATAACTCTTCTAGACAATGGTTGAATAGAGTATTCCTTTCTTGTAAATAGTTGCAATGGTATGAAAAAAGGGTAAAATATCACCAAAAATATGTCCTTTCAAGTTCTTTTACGAGTGTGAAAGAGGCAATTTCACTAGAGAATCTTTTCCTATTTAGAGAGTTTGAAAAGAGCTTAAAGAAAACACCAGGGGATTTCTTTTTTCTAATAGTTTTTACAAGTCCAAAAAATTAATAAAAGTATACTTAGTAAGTTATTCTCATGTATTTACAAGAATGAGAAAGAACAAAGATTAATCTAGAATGAGAAAGAACAAAGATTAAACTTGACACCTTTTTACTTGTTTTTTAACGAGCACAATTATGTTATCAAAAGCACTTGGAATATTTCTCATGTTTTGGTGGAGCAAGAAAAAGTAAAACTAAGCTCTATAATATCCTATGTTGTCATGTTTGACATCCCATATCCACATTCGATGTTAAAACTCATATTTAAATCAAGATAATAATGGGGTTTTGACCAAAATGGTAAAAATAATGAAAGAAATAAAATAAAATAATAAAATATTCCATCTCAAATTAATAAAAAGGGGTGAAAGTAACATTAGAGGAAATTTCAACTCAAAATGGGCCTCCTAAGGAAAATTAATAAAATAATAGCTAAAATAATAAAATAATATTTATTAATTATGAAGGAAGAAAAGAAAAAACTACTTTTTTGTTCGTATTTTCAACATATCTCCTTGTGTTTTTACTCAAATTTTGATTGGGAGAGCTTGTTGGATGTGGAATTAAATTTTGCATCCAATGAGTACCCACTCAAAATACTTTTGACGGGCCCCTCTACCCAAAAAACAAGAAATACCTGAAAAAAATGTGATGATGATGTCATCATCAAGTTTTTTTAGGTATTTTTTTCAGGTATGATGATGATGATGACAAGAAATACCTGAAAAAAACATGATGATGACATCATCATCACATTTTTTCAGGTATTTCTTGTTTTTGCGGTAGCAGCGCCCGTCAAAAGTATGCCGAGTCGGTACTCATTGGATGCAGAATTTAGTTACACATCCAACCAACTCTCTCGATCGAAATTTAAGTAACAACACAAGGAGATATGTCAAAACTACAAACAAAAAAAGTAGTTTTTTTTATGATACCTATCCCCAAATTTATATTGAAAATTTGTTTAAGAGGAGCTCCCTTTTTTAATTTTAAATCATTTTGATTGGCTAATACATGAAGACATGGAATTTGTATTATTTTTGAAGGCCCATTTTAAATTAAAATTTCCTCAAATGCTTATTTTTACCATTGTGTTTTGCCTATTTTGCCAATAGTGTGTTAGCTGGAATATTTCACCCCTTGCGAACAGCAAGGTGTTTGACTAGTCTGAATGGTTCAGATCCAGAACAAATAGAGGACAGAGGTTGAATACTCTCCCTAGACGTTGTAGATATCTAGAAAAAGGCTTTGACAGTTCACCTGTTTACCTGCAAAAAATCTCAACACAAAATGAATCAAAGCAACCAGAATATGATCTACTAATTTATGCTAGTGACTAAGGAATCTAGCAACATATATATGTGAAACCACAACAACAACATCATATGTGGGATAGAAATCAACTTGCAATAGAAATATAAAGAAGTTTACAACCAAACCTTAGTGTTGACATGCATCTCCATGAAACCAGCTCTTCATCCCCAAAAGCTCTAACTCTAGCTCTCTATGCTCTCTCCAAATGATCTTGGTCCAAGGATCAATCCAATAGCATAGCAATACCTTCAATGTTCCCTATCAACCATGACTATGAGCTCATATTTATAGGGCTTTAATGGATAGAGATGGTTGAGAAATTAGCGGGTGAGGTAGCCTCTAAGATCCTAGGATGAGGGAGCTCGAGATAAAACAACCCACAACAGTAGGGATAAGGCAGTACACGAGGCTTATCATCTAGAATCCTCAAGAAACTTCTCTTTTCCCTTTTTACCTAGGGTACCGCGCTTCTCCTTCTATGACAAAGTGGTTCTGGTAATAACCGCCTATGCACCAAGGGAAATGGGAAATGGCATTGTTGGGCCCAGAAATGGCCCCTTTTGACCATCCTTAATTACCTCTTTTTGTCCTATCCTACCCCATTGAGCATTCCAAATAAATGTTTTACCCCCACTCTACTCTTCAATCCACCAAGGTATGATTGGTAATTGTTTTATTTTATTAATACTTATGATTGTGATAATTAAGGCTTCATATCTCTCAATATGCTAACATATAATGGTTTATAAAGGTATTTTGAGATACATGGACTACAAGAAGATTGGGCTGAACATGCTACGAAAAGGATGGGCATTCATTGCTCAAGCTGATCACCATCCATCCTACCATTTCCCAATGAATGTGGTCCCAGTGTATTATCCCAGGAAAAGCTATACAAAGATAGATGTAACAGAATGCGTCAGACTTGGAGGTCAACAGTGCGTTGCTGCTCATGTATAGCTATGATCTAAAGATATCATTACTCCTGGGGTGATTAACAGTTTCCCTATATTTCCTATCTTTCATCCTGCCACGTTTGTAACAACTGTTTTCATTTAGGGTACCTAAAGATCAGAGATCTTCATGGCTGCCCCATAATAAGGATAGGATGTTATTATTTACATTGTATAAATATGGAGAACTGTTTCGAACCAGGGGTTGTTGAACAAATAATCAATTTATTGTAGTAGTTGTAAGGAGGAATTGTGTAATCGATTTGTCTTTTTAATACAAGGAGTTACTTCAGATCTAAGGGTCTTAACATGTGTTCATCCAGCATCTCTGTGTGAAGGCTGGGCCC
This sequence comes from Pseudotsuga menziesii, assembly GCA_001517045.1. Taxonomy (NCBI): domain Eukaryota; kingdom Viridiplantae; phylum Streptophyta; class Pinopsida; order Pinales; family Pinaceae; genus Pseudotsuga; species Pseudotsuga menziesii. Next base: position 286,077 of record LPNX010046779.1, read on the forward strand.
GCCTTCCACAGGGATTGCTGAGTTAAATTAGGCATTTCAATTATTTTGTTGTGTGATGTTATGTTAANATTTACAGCGTGTTGTTGATTGCATCTCTTGGATTCCTGTAGTGGCATGGTGTGACAGTCGACTGAGTAGGTAATTATTTCTTATGCAATTTGTGAGGTAACTGTAACAGATCTGAACATCCTTAGATATTTTAGTTGTTGTTTCCATGAATCCTTGTAGCTTGTCTCTTATTTTTATGATTGCAGAATTTCATTCCTATACTACAAATTCATAGAACAACTAAACTCAATTTCTATGTTTTGAATTTCTAGATTAATATTCAATTTATGTCTTTGGATTTCTAGAATAATCAGATTAAGATAGTTGGGTTAATCATTAAGTGGTTTGAAACAGAATTTCCCTTTGTCTGCAATTGTAATCTAGATGTGATTTTCATCTTTCCATTCTTAGATCGAGAATAGCAGAAGATAATTGTGACTGCATTCCTTAGAAGGTAACTAGATTAAGTAGATTCTTGGGATGAGCATAGCCGAATAGAGTATAGGATTGTTCAATTACAGTAATTTAGTCTTTAAGAATATATTGTGCATGTTATCCTTTAAATACAAGACTTCCCTGGGTTGAAAATAAATATTGCACACTCTGTATGTTTGTTGGAGTAGAGCCCCGTAGCTACAGGAAAAGCTGCCGTTTTGGTGGATAGATAGTTTGGCGAAGATGAAGAGATAAGGTAAAGATACGATGTCGTAGCATGTTTCTATCTGTAGAGCAGAACTGGAAAATATGACCACCGGGGCAGAGAAGTCAAAGAAGACGACAGTACTTGAGCGGCCGAGAGGAGAGAGCTCACCCACTGCATTGAAGGCAGCGACGGAAGAAAGGATGGCTCAGCTACCCTCATAAAGGAAAAGGAGCAATGAGGCTGAGGTATTGAAGACAAAGGATAGAAAGGGAAGCGGTGCACAGTACCCATGGTCAACGCCGGGAAGCATGGAAGACTGCAGAGAGCAGTGGTGTGACGGAAAGCGGCTAACCCAAGTACAGATATGCCGACTGTCACTAGTTAAGGTTTTTGGGTTACTGTTGGGATAGGCCCACAGTGTTGTAATGGTGAGACCTTTGGAATTCCTATAAAAGGATGTATTTTGTATTGTAAAAGGGTTGGTTGGTTGGTTAGTTAGTTGCGTAGCAAGTTAGACAAGCAGACATTTAGACAGTTGTAGTAGAGAAGCTAAGCTCTGGTTCTGTATTCAGTCTGTAGTATCTTATTATAACCAATAGCTAGCTCAGTGAGTATGTATGTAACAATCCGCGGGGATTGACAGAGAGAGAGAGAGAGAGAATATTGTAAGAAGGAAATATAGAGATAGAGAAAAGATCTAGGAGAGAAGGGCTCCAGGTAGTGAGTGCGGAGTTACCCAGAAGATCTCTAGCTGCATATGCGATGCAGCAGAACTGTGTACTCTCTCAAGATATAATAAAACACAGTTCTGTGGATGTAGCTTCTACCTTGGAAGTGAACCACGTAAAATCAGAGTGTTATGTGATTGATTCATGTGATTGTATTTACTTGTTGTATATGTCACTCATTACATGAACTTTGCTTACAGTTAAATGTACATATGTGTTATTCAGTTCATAGCATTATAGAAGGATAAATGCATGTTGAAGTATTTAAGTATTCTGTATAAGAGTTTGTCTATGTTTCACTCAAGACAGTTAAGAGTCACACTGTAAAGAATCCTTGTATGTTGAGTCCTGTAAGTTGAACACGAGTAACGCTGAGTACGCTGAGCCGCAGCGGTAGGATATCGCAGGGAGGAGATATCGCACCATCAGAGGAGCTGTGGTGTGCGGTACTACAGGTTGATGATCGAGCGTAGGAGAGATTTACGTGTTTCCCAGGACACAGCGATGCGATAAGGGCTAGAGTCATCGCATGTAAGAGGAAACTGTGCATCATGACAAGAGAGATCACAGGTTAAGAAGAGCTGTGAGACACACATAGGATGCTATAGAACCTGGTTGAAGACACTTGAGTCTTTGGCCAACCCATTAGAATCACTTCGGGTGTGACTTTAGGCCGCTCCGCGGTCTGTCACTGAAAGGGCCAGTGAGCTAGGGGTGTTGTTGGTACATTACAGTAAACCCGGGTCTGCCCATAGCAATCAACAAATGGTTCTGTTGCCGGTTTTGAACAAACTGAGCACTGATGTTCTGTTGGCATCCTACTAGAGATGAACTCAACCAGTGGGTTGAGTCTAAGGAGAAAGAGTTTTCTGAACACGAGAACAAGAGTCCTAGACTGAGTACAGAGGACTGGTTACAAAAACATATCTTTATAGACCTGCATACGATATTTTTTGTGACCTATGGAAACGAGCTTTACGACTGGTTATCAAAGTTGACTGATAAGAACATATTCAAGAAGAAAAGAAACATTGTCTGGACACCAGAGCTGATTCAGACCATGAAGAACCTTGATAATCCCATTACAAGGATAGTAGACTTCTGGCTTGCGAGTGTGCTAGAAGGCTTTGTCACAGAGTTTGCAGTTGAATAGAGAAAAAGCTTCAGCAAGGCTGAGCGGTACTTCTTCAAAGGATATCGCGGTAAGTACCTAAAATCTTTAAACTTGTCCATTAAGATGTTATTACATGAAAAAGGAGTAATGGATCTGGTTTCAGATCAATAAGTTAAGAAACTGTAATGTGACAAGAGCTTGAGAGTGATTTTGATGAAATTGGACGTACACATAGTGGAAAGAAATATAAAGTAGATTTTAGATCTCCCATATTTGAAGACAGTTCAGATAGTACTAGACAGCAGAGTCATAGCCATACAGACAGAATAGAAGGGGGTATCCCTTACCACCCTTATACCCCACAGAAATAGACCGGGACTCAGAACAATCCCATAGGAACTCCATCTAGTATCTCCCAGACAGTACATACTACTGCTACATCACCTCCACCTACACCGTCGAGTGGTAGTAACACAAAAAATCAACATCCAACACGTAGAAATAGAATGGGGGATGATATGAAGCTACCTATCTTTAAGGGTACAGGGACAGAGGACCCAGAGCAGCATTGGTTTCTATGTGAAGCCGTGTGGACCATTAAAGCAATCAATGATGATAATATTAAACTTGTACAGTTGGTCACCACACTAAGAGAATGAGCCTTAACATGGAATATGAAGTATACCTCAGTGATACCCAGAACACTTGTTCAGGTCAGGACCACCATGATTAAAGAGTTTAAGAAACCTAAGTCTGATTCATAGTGCATTACAGAGCTCAAAGACATCAAACAGTTACCTACATAGTTAGTGTGGGACTTCGATCAGAAATTCAAAGCCCTTATAGACCAAGTCAGCTTTGAGTTTGTACCGGAGCAGCATAAGGAATGGTTTATTGCTGCCCTGCTCCCTCACATCAGACTGCCATTAATGCAGCAGAAACTCTAGACACAGGATGACGCGTTGCAGATGGTGATGAAACTAGAGGCTTCACCTCTAGTTGAAACCAGCACAGGTATGACAAACCTACAAAACCAGTTGGCTAATCTCACGTTACAGATGCATGAGATTAGAAAAGGAAAAGAGGTTGCGCAAGAAATATGGTGTGTAAAGTGTAAAGCACAAGGCCATACTAAAGACAACTGTCCAGTATTTGTAGAATATCTAGCAAATGGGGCTCCTAACCCCTTACCACAGACCCATGGGTCGTGGTGTGAAATATGCAAAACAAGAGGACATCTACCTCAACAATTCCCTCTACTTTAGAAGTACGTGTAGACACCTAAGAACTTATACTACGTCTTCTGCAAGTTCGTAGGCCATGATGAACATGATTTTCGAGCCTATGATCTCATGGTCGGGAGCAAGCAAGACTTGTACAGAATCCAATCAGAAACACAGGGTCCAGCAGCAGGACCACAACATGATCCGGCTCATGTTGGCCATGGAGGAGGATTCAGAGGACGAGGACATGGAGGAGGCTTTGGCCGTGGAGAAGGCTTTGGCCGTGGTCATAGACCAATCACTTGTTATAACTGTGGAGTTGTAGGACATTATGCTAGGGACTGTTAGAGCCCTACTACAACATGTAAATATTGTAAATATTAGGACCACACTATAGAAGAATGTCCTACCTTGATAGCCAAGATCGGAGAACCTAAGCCAACAGTACACCAGAACATCCATCTTATCGCTGCTGAGAAGAAACAACCAGAACCAAGAGTCAACATTGTGACTCGCAGCGGTGCTTCCACTAGTGGGACATCACAGAATAGTGAAAAGAACACAGGACCAGAGTGGGTGCGCAAAGCTACTAACAAAGCAACACCACTTGACCTATAGAAGAAGAAACAGACATTTCGGGAAGCTAAGACTTTCTTTGATGACCCTATGCAATCAGGATTGCAGGTATTGCCATCTAGGGGCGTACCATAGCAAGCACCTTGTGGCGTTAGCCCTGTACAGATATCATAGGCTACCACATCGGGCGCTTGCGACGAGGATGAGTTGGCAGGAAGTGAACAATCCTTCCTACGGAGCTATTTAAAACTCGTGAGAAATGAGCAAGCTATCGGAGAACTTCAGTGCATCATAGATCAGTGTCAGCCATCTTCTTCCGTGATCAGTGCACATCGTACTGTTCATAATATTATGGGACATACAAGAACAAGAAGAGAGATGTGACTCACAGCACAGGTTGGAGAATTTGAAATGGATGAGGTGATCCTAGATCTAGGATCAGAGGTAAATGTTCTGACTAAGCAGACATGGGAACATATGGGTAGCCCTAAGTTAGTTAGATCACCTATCCATTTGAGATTAGCTAATCAGCAGTGAGTATCACCCCTGGGTCGATTACCGCAGGTTCCAGTTGACATTGACAGAGTTCACAGCTCTGCGGACTTTGAAGTTATAGAAATCGTTGGCGATAGTAGACCGTATCAAGCTCTACTAGGTATTGATTGGGCAATCAATAACATGTCCATTATCGACCTAAAGAGAAGAAAAATGACCTTTGAGGACGTGCAGATCCAAGTCATCGCACCATTAGATCCTCTTCAGGGTCCTAGATACATTGAACCTATCCAAGCAGAGGAAGAGGCACGTAATATGGAGAGTCTCTATAAAATGACTGTGAACCAGAATGACTACATCAATCCAACCGCAGAAGGGAACATTAGTTGGCGATGCGACATCTCATGTGCATCGGATTCGGATGTTGGTCTAGAGAACTGGTAGAACAGACTTTACGAAGTCTCAGTGTGCAGATGCGCGTACATGACTAAGTCACTGCAATGTATTGGCGCAAAGATCAACAAGATTCCATCATTTCATGGTCTAACAGATATCCAAGAATTTCTCACACAGTTTGAACAACAAATTCCTCACGAGCAGAGGATCGCAGCTATGGACCTTGCAGTACGAGCCACACCTGCAAGATGGTGGTATGCACATAAAGAGAATATCGCATCATGGGATGATCTTAAGAGATTGATGGTGATCAGATTCTCTACCAACAGAGAGTATGTCTAGCACAGATACACAAGAGAAAGTGACCCCAGGTCACATATTCAGACGTGTGAATGGAATTGGTCGGACATTCCCAAGGATGAATGGGTTCACCGATTCATTCACACTTTGGATACAGTTCCAAGGAACTGGTACACAGAGACTGAATTGTGCAAGGGAATGACTACATGGCACTTACGATATACAACTTTCTACTCACCTTCGCTTTTGAATCTGAGTATCCAAGTGTTGATCAGCCCCTAGATGTAATAAAGATTAAGATATTTGAGGATTGTACCCTATTAGTGTCAGCTCAACCTGAGTGGGCCATCTAGTTAGAAGAGCCGCTAGAATGTTATAACTTTGCATCAGAACCAGAGGAGGAGGATGAGTATCCTCGCAACATCAACATTCCGGAGTTAGAGGGGAATCGCGATGTTGACGGACCGAAGCTAGAAACTCCAGCAATCACAGAACCGATCAAGATTAAACAGATCAATATTGGCTCAGACACAGAACCAAAGTTTGCCTCTATTGGAGACTATTGGAATGACGAAACAGTCGGACAAATTGCAGACTTGCTACATGAGTACCAGGACCTATTTCCCACCAAGTTCACAGAGATGAAGGGAATAGTCAAAGACTTGGGAGTAATGAGGATACCATTGAAAGAGGATGCTAGAGTAGTTAAGTAGCATCCATATAGATTAAATCCACGCTATAAAGAAAAAGTTAAGGATGAGATCGATAAGATGCTAGCGGCAGGCATCATCGAGCTAGTGGAAGAAAGTGAATGGGTTAGTCCCATGGTCGTGCAAGAGAAGAAAACCAAAGGAGACATCAGGATCTGTGTCGACTTGCGTAAACTCAACGATGCATCACTTCATGATCCATTTTCGACACCTTTCACTGATGAAGTGTTAGACAATGTGGGAGGACAGGAGGTCTACTCCTTCATCGATGGCTTTTCGGGTTATCACCAAACCAGAATCCATCCAGAAGATCGATCTAAGACCACTTTTGCAACAGAATGGGGCTCATTCCAGTATACACAAAGTATTCAGCAGATAGAGAATACCACAGCAGCAATGAAGGAAGAAATTAAGAGCTTAGCAGCTCTTCCGAAGATGAGAAAGACGACAGAGATGAACCTCTTGTAGCAGGAAGTGCAGCAGTTGAGAGCAAAGGAGATACAAATCAATGACATGCTTCAACCATATCAGGAACAAATCACAGAGATAGTCGATGCAGTTGAGCAGAAAGTTAGGGAGTTCACTACCACCAGAAATGAAATTGATGCAACCGAAGACTCCATTATTAGTCAAGCTATGCTTGACTCAGCACAAGAGCATGTCACAGCTATGCAGAACGAAGTCACAGGGCTTCGCGACAAATTTAAGAAGACTTCGCAGGAAGCCAAGGAGAAGCTACAGCAGGAGAATCCCACTGGTAGTGGCTCGAGGATGAGCCACAAGTAAGTGTTAGGGGAATGTTGGAGTAGAGCCCCGTAGCTATAGGAAAATCTGCCATTTTGGTGGATAGATAGTTTAGCGAAGATGAAGAGATAAGATAAATATACGACGCCGTAGCATGTTTCTAGCTACAGAGCAGAGCCGAAAACTATGACCACCGGGGCAGAGAAGTCAAAGAAGACGACAGTACTTTAGCAGCCGAGAGGAGAGAGCTCACCCACTGCATTGAAGGAAGTGGCGAAAGACAGGAGGGCTTAGCTACCCTCATAAAGTAAAAGGAGCAATGAGGCTGAGGTATTGAAGACGAAGGACAGAAAGGGAAGTGGTGCACAGTACCCATGGTCAACGCCGGGAAGCATGGAAGACTGCAGAGAGTAGTGGTGTGATGGAAAGCGGCTACCCCAAGTACAAATATGCCGACTGTCACTAGTTAGGGTTTTTGGGTTACTGTTGGGACAGGCCCACAGTGTTGTAATGGCAAGACCTTCGGGCCACCTATAAAAGGATGCATTTTATATTGTAAAAGGGTTGGTTGGTTGGTTAGTTAGTTGCGTAGCAAGTTAGACAAGTAGACATTTAGAAATTTATAGTAGAGAAGCTAAGCTTTGGTTCTGTATTCAGTCTGTAGTATCTTACTGTAACCAGTAGCTAGCTCAGTGAGTATGTATGTAACAATATGCCGGGATTGACAGAGAGAGAGAGAGAATATTATAAGAAGGAAATATAGAGATAGAGAAGAGATCTAGGAGAGAAGGGCTCCAGGTAGCGAGTGTGGAGTTACCTAGAAGATCTCTAGCTGTATATGTGGTGCAGTAGAACTGTGTACTCTCTCAAGATATAATAAAACACGGTTCTGTGGATGTAGATTCTACCCTGGAAGTGAACCACGTAAAATCAAAGTGTTATGTGATTGATTCATGTGATTGTATTTACTTGTTCTATCTGTCACTCATTACATGAACTTTGCTTATAGTTAAATGTACATATGTGTTATTCAGTTCACAACATTATAGAAGGATAAATGCATGTTGAAGTCTTTAAGTATTCTGTATAAGAGTTTGTCTATGTTTCACTCAAGACAGTTAAGAATCGTAGTGTAAAGTAGCCTTGTATGTTGAGTCTTGTAAGTTGAACATGAGTAATGCTGAGTACGCTGAGCCACAGCGGTAGGATATCGTAGGGAGGCGATATCACACCATCAGAGGAGCTGTGGTGCGCAGTATTGCAGGTTGAGGATCGAGTGTAGGAGAGAGTTACGTGTTGCCCAGGATGCGGTGATGCGATAAGGGCTAGAGTCATCGCATGTAAGAGGAAACTATGCATCATGGTGAGAGAGCTCGCGGGTTAAGAAGAGCTGCAAGACACACATAGGATGCTACAGAACCTGGTCGAAGAAACTTGAGTCTTTGGCCAACCCATTAGAATCACTTCGGGTGAGACTTCAGGCCGCTCCGCAGTCTGTCACCGAAAGGGCCAGTGAGCTAGGGGTGTTGTTGGTACATTACAGTAAACCTGAGTCTGCCCATAGCGACCAACAATGTTAGTTGTAATTCACTTACATATTGGGTGCCCAACATTTTGGCACCATTGTCGGGGACGATAAAAATTAAACACCATCATTAGTTGCATCCTGTAATTGTTTCTATTTAGTCTCTTTTATTTTTTGTTGTAATGATTTGGGTTGTATGAATACAATAAGGGTAAAGTGTGATCATCTTTCAAGTCCCATAACCCCACAAAATACTAACAGTGCAGGTGGTCAAGGTCATGGTCGAGGTCCACAATTGGGTAGAGGAACATTCATTAACGATCTTGTTGACAAAACTAGTTCATCCACCAGGGATTTCCATTAGGAAACACCTATCAGAAGAAGACCTGCCGATCCTAGTGCGCCAGCATCAAGGTCCATAGTGGAGAACACACGAGCAGCTACCACATCCTCAAATATCCTTGCAGAAGAGGACAAAGTTGGTACAACAGAATCTGCTGGTAGAAACCCAATCTACCACATTTACAGGAAGGTTGTAACTGAAGAAGAGTGGACACAGTTCCACTAGAATATTGCTGATAGTTGGAAGAACGAGGAGAGGAACGAAGAGAAGAAAAAAGAGAGGAATGAAGAGAAGAACAAGGACAGGAACGAAGAAAAGAACGAAGAGAGGAACGAAGAGGAGAAAACAAAAGAAGGAATGAGTAATAGACACAAATATGACGAGGAATAGGCAATGGGGGAAAACCATCATCATGAAGATCATTCCCTGCTTGAAGGAACGGTGGCTACACTTCAATTCCAATTCAGCAGCCAGAAGGAACAGTCCCTATGAAAAATATATCACTATTAGTGTTTCCTCACTTCCATTGAAAATAAGCAGAGGATCCCGATGAATTTCTTTTCAAGTTTGATATCCTCTATCGCAGGTACGACTACGTCATCGATGCACAAAAGCTGAAGCTCTTCCATGCCACTTTGAAGGACAATGCATTACGGTGGTTCATGAGCCTAGGAGGTGGAGCTGTCACTAATGGGGACAGGATGAAATAGGTGTTACTAAAGAAATATGAGGAATATTGCAACACCAAGGACAAGAGAGAAGAGTTGTTGAAAATGGTGTAGAAGGAAGATGAAAGTATGGAAGATTTTGTAGAGAGGATTTTATACAATGTGCAAAGAGATGGATAGATGAACATAGGGTTAGATGTGCTCAAGATAATCCTGCTTCACAGGATTAGGGAAGATTTCCTAGATATGTTAAACCTATTAGGAAAGGGGGATATCTCCAAGGAGTCTTTCGAGAAGATTGTGAAATTATGCAAAAGGTACTCCAAGGGATCTTCCAGGAATAATAGGTGGGACAAAAGGGATAAGCTAGAACGCAAAGTCTTCAACAGAAATCAGAATTCATCTAATGGAGGAGCCACCCATGCAAAGATAGGAAACCTCCTTGAAAATTTCAAAATAGAAATGATGAGCTCTATCTCCTCGGAAATCAACGTCCTGAGGGCAAAGCAAAAATAGGCAGTATAGGATCTCACATTAGGTGTGTTCTACCCTCAATGTATAAAGAACCACCCTCTGAAGGAGTGATTCCTTGAAAAGGTAGAAGTTTGTCAGCTGTGCGAGTTGAACCACGACACAAAATAATGCCCCTCACTTCCCCAAGTGAAGGATATTCTGCAAGCATCAACTCCAGAGGTGGAACCTGCATACTTCATTGCACAAAAGAAACCTTGGAAGCCTCAAAACCAAGGTATGACCCCGGACTCATTTCCATTTTTGAATAACATGAGTAATTGGAATAATATGAAAAATGTGAATACACAATTCCCTTCATCTTATTCTCAGCGGAACCCTTCTCAACCTTCAATGAAAAATTATAACTCATGGAATCCCTGGGCACAGCCACCACAACCACCACACCAACCAACTTCTTGGTCTCCTGGATGGAGGAATTTCCATCCAGGGAACCATTTTCCTCAACAAATTCCACATCAACAGCAACCATACCCTCCTCAATATCCTCAATATCCTCAATACCCTCATCAGCAGTCGTAGCTGTAGTTGCAGAACAATTATGCCCCTAATATAACGATATGACCTCAACTACCTTCTCAACCTAATCCTAACCTAAACAATAAAATAGTCCATCAATTTGAAACTGTTAACATGCCTTCCTACTCCCTTTCTCCTATGCCTTGCAACGATATTCGCTTATGGTCAGGAAAGATAGTAGAGCCTGTAATCATAGAATATGTTCCACCCTCTATACATGAAGAAGGGATGAATCCACAACATCTATCTGATATGAACCCCATCATTGAAGATGTTGAACATCCCACTAATGGGACGGCTGAAACAAAGAATGATAAATGTAGCAATACACAACCTACCCAACTAATTAGGCAACCACCGTATCCCAAGAGATTAATGCTACCAAGGGTAGGGGGACAACCTCAATTTAACCTCTTAGGAGAGTTAAAGAATCTGTATGTTAAAATCCCCCTCCTTCAAGCTCTTCAAGACGTACCTATCTATGCTAGAATTTTTTGAGACCTATGCACAAAGAATCCAGGGGGGAAACCCAGAGATCCTCCCACTGTCCACATCATAGGGAAATTATCTACATTATCTACATCATAGGGAAATATGATGATCCTGGGAACCCCACTGTCACTGTGCATATTGGGCATACACAGATACCCAATGTACTGGTAGCTTTAGGAGTAGCCATTAATGTCATGACAATCAAAACTATAAGAAAACTTGGGCTCACTAATCTTAGGCCAACCCCCACTATTTTAGAACTAGCAAATAGATCCACCATTAAACCTGAAAAGATTCTGGATGATCTCATCATCTTAGTTGACTCTTGGGAGTATCCTACTGACTTCTTGGTTTTACAACCTAAGTCGCAACTGGGAGGACACCCATTGATCCTGGGAATGCCTTGGTTAGCCACAACTAATGCTTGCATCAGCTGTCGATCTGGGTCTATGACCATATCAGATGGCACTAATACTAAGAACTGCACTCTCTATCCTCCAGCTTGGCTGAGTCTAGAAGCTGAAACTTCTTTATGGATGGAGCTAGAGGAAGAAGAGGGTGTTCAGCCATTATTAACTATAGGGAAAGCCTTAACTTTTAAAGATGAAACTGAAGACGATGCCATTAATAACTTCATCAGTGAACCCACCTCAATCAGTAAAGAATCTTATCAAATCCTGAACATTACTCTAGGTAAGGAAGAACAAGAAAATATCACAAAAGAATCACTAGTCAGTGACACACACATAATCCCAGTATTGAAAAATTCAAAAAGTATTCCCATTGAGGTAGAGTCTGGAAAAACCCTGAATATTAACCCCAGCCTCTCCTTAGATGAACAGAAACGCCTAATTAGTCTCTTAAAAGAACACAAGGGGGCATTTGCCTGGGAGTATACAGGCATGAGGGGTATTCCCTCTAACCCGTGCACCCATCATATTTATATTAAAAGCGACTCCCGGCTTGTGTGCCAGCCTCAACGACGAATGAACCCCAATCTTAAGGACATAGTGAAGGAAGAAATTCACAAACTCTTGGAAGCATGATTCATATATCCTATTTCAGATAATGAGTGGGTCTCCCCACTCGTAATTGTACCCAAGAAAAATGGTAAATGGAGAGTCTGTGTCGACTATAGGGAGTTGAACAAAGCCACAGAAAAATACCACTTTCCCTTTCCCTTTATCGATCAAGTACTCGACACCCTATCAGGGAAGAAGTTCTTCTCCTTCCTGGATGGGTTTAGTGGGTACAACCATATTCAGATTACTCCTAGAGACCAATCATAAAACTACCTTCACCTATCCCTAGGGAACGTTTGCTTACAGAGTGCTCCCATTTGGTTTATGTAATGCACCAACAACGTTTCAAAGAGCTGTAATCAGCATATTTTCAGAATTATTTAATGACAGTATGGAAATTTTTATGGATGATTTCACTCCTTATGGCAAGGATTTTGAAGAAGCACTGGAAAATTTGAAAAAAGTTTTAACTCACTGTGAACATACCCAACTCTCTTTAAGCACTGAAAAGTGCCATATGATTATGAGTGAAGGAGTAGTATTGGGGCACTTCATCTCTATTGATGGCATTCAGGTGGATCCCTCAAAAATCAAGGTAATAAAAAATATACCTACTCCTGCAACTCAAAAAGAGGTGCGAAGTTTCCTAGGACATGCTAGATACTACCGAAGATTTATAGAGAATTTTTCCAAACTTGCTTCTCCTTTGTTTTCACAGTTAATGAAGGATGTGCAGTTTGTTTCGAATGAAGCATGCTAGATAGCATTTGTTAAGCTTAAGGAGAAGCTATCCACAGCTCCAATCTTAAGAGGGCCCAATTGGACCCTACCCTTCCACATTTCTTCAGATGCTTCTGATATCGCTATTGGAGCAATTTTAGGACAGCAAGATGGTCAAGTACCTTATGCAATTTATTATATTAGTAAAAACTTAGCCCCTGCTGAACTTAATTATACTGTCACTGAGAAGGAGTTCTTAGCTATTGTCTACTCCATTAACAAATTTCAACACTACATTACTGGATATCCTACATTTGTGCACAATGACCACTCTGCCATTAAATATCTAATGAACAAACCTGTCACTAATGCCAGAGTGAATAGATGGCTCTTATTATTATGGGAATTTGATATTACCATCATAGATAAACCTGGAAAAGAAAATGTTGTCGTTGATTTTTTATCTCATTTCACTAACAGTGATGATAATTTTCCTATTGAGGACTCTTTTCCAGATGAAGATTTATTCACGGTTTCAGCTCATTCCCCTTGGTATGCAGATGTCACTAATTACTTGGTTGCAAGAAATATTTCAGTACATATGTCCAAAAGAGAAAAGAGAAAAATCATCCAACAAAGTGCCAAGTATTGTTGGGTAAACGGTCACCTCTTTTACACAGGTCCTGATCTTGAAATCAGAAGATGTGTAAGGGAAGATGAAATATTTCATATATTGAAGGCCTACCATGATGAACCTTGTGGGGGACATTTTGCAGATATAAGGACAGGACACAAAGCGCTGAGAATGGGCTACTATTGGCCAACTCTTTTCAGGGATGCAAAAAGATATGTTCAGTCTTGTGATAGCCACCAAAGGATGGGTCATCCCAACATATTAGATCAAATGCCTCTGCAACCACAATCAGTAATTGAACCTTTTAATAGATGGGCTCTGGATTTCGTTGGCCCTATCAGCCCTCATTCCAAGCAGAAAGCCTACATCTTGGTTTGTACTGAATATATGACAAAATGGGTAGAAGATGTAGCTCTGGAGAAAGCTAATGACTAGGCTATGATCGAATTTCTATACAATGAAATATTTACCCATTTTGTGGTACCTAAGGAAGTAGTTACTGATGGGGGACCATAGTTCATGTCGCATCAATTTGAAGCTCGGCTACAGAAGTATCATGTTCAACATAGGGTAGCTTCACCTTACCCCCAAGCCAATGGCCAGGTGGAAATCACTAATAAATTTATTGAAGCTATCCTCATAAAGATAGTCAAGAGCAATCATAGATATTGGGCTGACAGGCTTCCAGAAGCACTATGGTCATATTGCACCACTTGGCGTAACACCATAGGTTTCTCTCCTTACGACTTAGTGTATGGAAAACGTTCCATCTTCCCAATTGAACTTGAAATCAAGACCTTGAATATGGCCACAGAAGTAAACCTAGATGTAACTGAAGCCCAAAAAATAAGATTGAACCAACTGAATGAACTAGAAGAGAATCGGTTAGCTACAATGGACCAGACAGTGTTAATTCAACAATGGAGATCCAATTGGCATGACCGATTCATCAAAAAGAAGGTCTTATGTGAGGGAGACTGGGCACTATTATAAGATTCTAGATTCAAAAGAGATTTCAAGGTAAAATTACGCACAAGATGGCTGGGCCCATACCTAGTAGACAGGGTATTTGATAATGGCATAGTCTGCCTAGTAACTATTGATGAAAACCGTGCACCATTATTTGCCAATGGTCATAGGCTGCGACTATACCGTAAACCAATTTCAAAGGATGCATTTATCTCACAAATTGCCGCTGATCTAGATTACCAGCTAGCACAAGGGCAGGAATTTTTTTTTGCCTCTGTCAATCCTTAATTGATCACTGTAAATCACGTATGAATCATTGCACATAAATAATTGTTGTTTTTTTTTGTTATGTTATCTTTTCTTTTGCACTTGATCTATTTTTCTATTTTTCTAAAATGTGTAGGGAAGCACCCAAGGATGGTGGTTAGATCGGGCCTATCGACCAAAATTCATTTTTTTGTGCCTTCCTGCACCAAATTTTATCCCTTAAATAAATTTGTCGCAGCTGTGACACCCATTTTCCAGCAGCTGCGACACCCTTTTTCGGTAGCTGCAACACCTTTTTTTTGGCAGCTGTGACACCCATTTTTTGACAACTGTGACACCTTTCTCCAGTGGCTACAACACCATTTTCCAGCAGCTACAACACCCTTTTTTTGGCGGCTACGACACCTTTTTTCGGCAGCTATGACACCATTTTCGGCAGTTGCGACACCATTTTTGGCAGCTGCAAACATCATTTCCGACAGCTTCCGCACCATGAAACTCTGCCTTCTTTTGTTTCCACACGCTGTGAACCCGTTTTATTTTTTACCATAAAAACCTGTTTCATGTACTGCAGCACAATCACTTTCCGTCCGCTTAACATTTTCTTCCCTCTTTTTCGGTAGTTGCGACATCTTTTCCTGCAACTACGACATCTTTTTCGGTAGCTACAACTCTGCTATATTTAGCTGATTTTTCTATCATTGAAGGCTGCACCTCTGCTTTGATTTCTTTATGACCTGTGGCTATGAATCCTATGTTATTAGCAGATCTTTTTGCACGATAGCAACTCCTCTAGATATGGCCTTGATTCCTGATGCCGACAATTTGACTCATAATGTAATATTTATCATATTTCCGACCATTTTGACACGATGATTTTTTCTTCACTAGTGGAAAAAGTTATTACAACACCTCTGTAATAATGATTATATTTAATGAATGCACAGTGCAGAAGCTCAGCTTCTGTAACGTATGCAACCACATGTTCTATTATTCTCCAAAGGACATCCAACGCACATTTCCGAAGGTATGGCTTTGATTAACCACTTGATTAAGTATCAATATGATTTGACAATATCAGTCGTACCTCCCTTTTTATGCCCATTATTGCATCGATTAACTCTCTGCTCATGTGACATAAAGACTAATTATGCTACCTAATAACTGCCACCTTTCCCAATTTGGAATAAAATTTCAAATAATCTAGTGTGCTGAAACTTTCCAAATTTGCCTAACCCTCCTCTCAGCTGTCCATGCATACTCTGTGCTGTAACCTCCATTTTCGGAGTCTGTAATCTATTGAACTGCAAAATAATTCTGAAGTCAGAAACATGGGGATTCCAGCTCGTTATGAACCTTCAAACACATGAGAACTTAGAAGAAATGTTGCAGTCTTTGCTATCTTTCAAGCTGCCGATTGGATGGAATTTTTCGAATGTCTGAATGGATTTAATCGTGAAGCAGCCTTATAGTTTTCTTTGAACTCCTTAGAGGTTTGGGGATTGTGCATTGAAGTTTCTGAAGCCATCATGGCTGAGGTCACTGGTATTCCCTAGGTGGGAAGGGCTTGGTTTGGACGTCGATTCCCCACTACTACAGCAGTATAGGACTTTCTAATAGAGGGGGAGCAGGTTCAAATGAAAAAAAGGGAGATAATATTACAGTCATTACAATGACCATGGAATCACATCATTGTCTTCCTCAAGAAATATATCATTTGCGAAGGTAGGTACCAAACAGTCTATAATTATGAATTCCCTTTACTATCTCATCTCCATCACAGGGTTCTGTTAAATATTCCATATTATTTGCTTAATGATTTACATCATATGGCAGGGTTTGTTCGAGTTTCCAAACATCCAATCTCCTCACTGACCCACCATGGCCTCATTAAATCAATAATCTTAAGGACCCTTGCTCAGCACAATATAACCTGGGAGCAATTTACAGCTCAAGTTTAGGAACCCGCTCCTTTTCCCGGTATTCCAATAGAAGAAGAGTAGGTCCATCCACAGTTGGGGGGAAATGAAGCACAACAGGAGGCTCAGAGCCCCTCCAATATAGTTGGGGGGGGGGAGATGAGACTGGATCATAGGATCAACCAGGGGTACAAGCAGAACAATTGAGAGAAGATGTACATGAAAACCCTATGGAAGAACTAAATAATAGGGTTGCTCTGACAACAAAGGGTGAAATTGGAGCAGCATTAGATGCTACGACAATTGAACCCAAAGATGACAAAGCCATGGCAATAGAAGAAAATACTGAGTTGGTGACCATTGAATCCTCACCCAAATGGGGAGGAACTTTGATTGAGGAAGAACATCCCAA
The DNA here is from genome assembly GCA_001517045.1 of Pseudotsuga menziesii. Lineage (NCBI taxonomy): Eukaryota > Viridiplantae > Streptophyta > Pinopsida > Pinales > Pinaceae > Pseudotsuga > Pseudotsuga menziesii. The sequence continues at coordinate 303,075 of LPNX010046779.1, forward strand.
GGAACAAGAAAATGTTGGAACTGGGAACATTCCTTCTACCTCAGCTATGAATCCAGAAACTCTAGCACCACAAAGAAAAAGGAGGATATCAAAGGATGAAATTAAGGTATCTCCACCAATAAGAAGGAAAAAAACCAGGTCGGTTGTAGCAACAGAAGCAGCAAAGGAAAGATGGGCAACCTTAGAAGCACAAATTGAGTTCCCCATTCTTAAACCCAGACCAATTGATGCCCCAGAGGGGGCGGTTGAAGAAGAACCCCAAATTGAAGGACTTCTATTCAAAAATAGGCTATTAAAAGAGGAAGTCCAAACACTCAGAAAGGAATTGAAAAATTGGAAAGAAGTGTGTAGAAAATAGGCTGAAAGGAAGCTGCACACATTGGTGGAAGCTGCAAATCAATTGGGAGGATCAAATCCTATTGAGCCTGGCAATGAGGAAGAAAGAGTGGTCTATCCCACCTGTGGAGAAATCTTCAAAGAATCAGGCCACAAGATTGTAATTCATGCCTTTACAACACAGCAATCTGCACCTACAACTGAGGAAGGACAGGGACAACCTGAGTTGAGAGAAGATGGGACTCCCAAAGGAAAACTTCAGGAGGAGGAAGTTTCAAAGAAAGAAGATGCTGTCACACAAGAACCAACATCTTTAAATAATCTTGCTGAAATTGCCACTAACTCTAGGACAAAGGAACCAAGGGATGAAGTTATTCCCAATTTTATGGATGAAGATTGCATTGTGATCTTGGAATCCTCCCATGACACATAAATCATAGAAGTGGAACCACAATAGCAAGGAAATAATGGGGTTGAACAGGGTGCTGTCACACAAGAACCAACATCCTTGAATGTTCGTGTCCAAGTGGCTATCCAAATGGGAGGAGAACCAGGAATTGAGGGCACTCTAGAATTTAATAAAGGATTTTGTACTATGACTCCAGAGTTGTCCCAAGACACAGAAATACTAGAAAAGGAGCCACAATAGCAGGGAGATGAAGAAGTGAGTCAGGATGTTGTCACACAAGAACCAACATCCTTGAAGGTTGTAGTAGGGACTCTTGAAATGCAACAAGAAAATAACCCTGAAGTGGATGTCATTCCTGATATGGATTGGAGTGAAGATGAACAATTTCAAACACAACCCTCAGGTGATACTTAAATCCTTGAGGAACAGCTGCATACTAAAGAAGACATATAATCTCAGTAGCATGAGGAAAAATAAGAACATGGCTCTATCACACAAGAACCAGTAGCCTCATAGCCCCTGGCTGAGATAGCAGCTAATGATTAGGTAGAAAAGGAAATTAAAATTCAAGAGGAAGTTACTCCACAAGAACCAACATCCTCACAGTCAGCTTCCAAAATTTTCATGAGAGAACCCCAGAAAGAAGACGTTGTTACACAAGAACCATCATCTCCAAGAGTGGTGGACGTTGTTGCTGAAGAGAGTCCAGAAAAGGTTGTTGTCACACAAGAACCGACACCCCCAGAAATAGCTTTAGATGTGCAGGATGTCCAATGTAGAAAATCATGTCACAAGGTGTGGATTGATCCCCTTCAAAATTTCATTGACCTGAATTCTAGCAAGGAGGAGCATCATGAAGAAGAATCCCTAAACCCTACAGTAGAAATCTCAATTCTGAGAATGGAGGTAATAAAATGGAAGAGCCAGGTGGAGGAATACCAAGAAGGGGTAGTTTCCCTTACTGAGCATAAAAATATTATCAGGAGACTAGAGGAGAAATGGGCAGAAGAACATATGACCCAGAGACTTCGAGAAGAAGAGGTATAGAGCAATTTAAGGGATTTGAAAAAGTTCCAGTCTATGCAGAAGGAAAAAGAGTAGATGTATGCTCTTTCTCAATAACTCCTGGGCACTAGGGTACCTTATTCTTCTTACCCTGTCTTTCTATTTGAACAATTTGTTTGGTTTAAGTTGAGAGTTGTGAAAGGAGGGAGGTCATTTGAGATAACAACCTCAGCAAAATTCTTGGAAATGTTTTTAAGAAGCAATTTTGAAGATCAAAATTTGCTGTGTGAATTATATTTGCATGAGATGTCTTTGCCTCTGGACCGCCATTCAAATCTTGTCCCTTTTTTAGGAGATGTCCAGCTGAGGGCCTTTTCTTCTTTTGTGAACAATTATGCTCAGTGGGAGAGGTCTTTTCAAACCTTTTTTCACAATGAAGCTCACTCTAATCCATGGGCTCGAAGTGAGCCTCAAAATACAGGTATTTTTCTTGCTCGACACAGGAGTTTTCTCTCATGCCCCATCCAGACTCGGCACATAATGGAACTGTAGGAGGAAGTTATTTCTACCTGTTCCAACCATATTTCTAGCAGTGTTGGAAGGAAGTAAACAAAAATGGTAGGTTTCCTCTCCTACACTCAGGAGCAAAGACCCCTATTATTTTAGAAATTTTGAACAGGCACTTTCCAGGGTTGAGGGTTATGTTGGATGTATCAGGGAATGTGGGGCCAATTGGTTGGGCCTGAAATTTAAATTTCCCCTCATATGGTGGCCAATAAAACCATACAGGATGGATTTCTCACTAACCAAGGCAAGGGAGCAGCAATGTTGGAAATATTGGATTGCCCAAAGAGGGTTCATAGAAAAATAAGGAATGTCTGAGTTCCCCTACAACTTCTCTTCTCTCCATGAACAGAGCATAGTGCAAGATTCATATTTGGAATAATGGAGGTTGTTGCATGAGTACATGCAATGGGATATTTGGGGGGATATGTTGGGCCTAGAAATGGCCCCTTTTGACCATCCTTAATTACCTCTTTTTGTCCTATCCTACCCCATTGAGCATGCCAAATAAATGTTTTACCCCCACTCTACTCTTCAATCCACCAAGGTATGACTGGTCATTGTTTTATTTTATTAATACTTATGATTGTGATAATTAAGGCTTCATATCTCTCAATATGCTAACATATGATGGTTTATAAAGGTATTTTAAGATATATGGACTACAGGAAGATCGGGCTGAACATGCTACGAAAAGGATGGGCATTCATCGCTCAAGATGATCACCATCCATCCTACCATTGCCCAAGGAATGCGGTCCCAGTGTGTTATCCCAGGAAAAGTTGTACAAAGATAGTTGTAACAGAATGCATCAAACTTGGAGGTCAATAGTGTGCTGCTGCTCATGTATAGCTGTGATCTGAAGATATCATTACTCCTGGGGCGATTAATAGTTTCCCTATATTTCCTATCTTTCATCCTGCCACGTTTGTAACAGCTGTTGTCATTTAGGCCGCCTGAATTTCAGATATCTTCATGGCTGCCCCATAATAGGGATAGGATGTTATGATTTACATTGTATAAATATGGAGAACTATTTCGAATCAGGGGTTGTTGAACAGATAATAAATTTATTGTAGTAGCTGTAAGGAGGAATTGTGTAATCAATCTGTCTTTTTAATACAAGGAGTTACTTTAGATATAAGGGTCTTAACGTGTGTTCATCCAGCATCTCTGTGTGAAGGCTGGGCTCACCTTACACATGGATTGCTGAGTTAAATTAGGCATTTCAATTATTTTGTTGTGTGATGTTATGTTAATTTTATTTCTTCGTAGGAAGCTGTAACAAGTTGTGGATTTACAGTGTGTTGTTGATTTCATCTCTTGGATTCCTGTAGTGGCATGGTGTGACAGTCAACTGAGTAGGTAATTATTTCTTATGCAATTTGTGTGGTAACCGTAACAAATCTGTTCATCCTTAGATATTTTAGTTGTTGTTTCCATGAATCCTTGCAGCTTGTCTCTTATTTTTTTGATTGCAAAATTTCATTCCTGTACTTCAAATTCATAGAACATCTGAACTCAATTTCTATGTTTTGAATTTCTAGATTAGTATTCAATTTATTTCTTTGGATTTCTAGAATAATCATATTAAGATAGTTGGGTTAATCATTAAGTGGTTTGAAACAGAATTTCCCTTTGTTTGCAATTGTAATCTAGATGTGATTTTCATCTTTCCATTCTTAGATCGAGAACATCGGAAGGTAATTGTGATTGCATTCCTTAGAAGGTAACTAGATTAAGTAGATTCTTGATATGAGCATAGTTGAATAGAGGATAGGATTGTTCAATTAAAGTAATTTAGTGTTTAAGAATATATTTTGCATGTTATCCTTGAAATACAAGACTTCCCTGGGTTGACAATAAATATTGCACACTCTGTATGTTAGTTGTAATTCACTTGCATATTGGGTGCCCAACATTTTGTCGTCGTTGCCTGGGAGGATAAAAATTAAACACCATCATTAGTTGCATCCTATAATTGTTTCTATTCAGTCTCTTTTATTTTTTGTTGTAATGATTTGGGTTGTATGAATACAAGAAGGGTAAAGCGTGATCATCTTTCAAGTCCCAAAACCCCAAAAAATACTAACAGTGCAGGTGGTCGAGGTCGTGGTCGAAGTCCACAATTGGGCAGAAGAACATTCATTGACAATCTTGTTGACAAAACTGATTCATCCCTGATTCATCCACTAGGGCTTGCCATCAGGAAACACATATAAAAAGAATCCCTGTCGATCCTGGGGCACCAGCGTCAGGGCCCACAGTGGAGAACACATGAGCAACCACGACATCCTCAAATATCCCTATAGAAGAGGGAAAAGTTGGTACAACATGATCTGCTAGTAGAATCCCAATCTACCACATTTACGGGAAGGTTGTAACTGAAGAAGAGTGGACATAGTTCCATCAGAATATTGTTGATTAGTGGAAGAATGAGGAGAGGAATGAAGAGAGGAATGAAGAGAAGAACGAGGAGAGGAACAAAGAAAAGAACGAAGAGAGGAACGAAGAGGAGAAAATAGAAGAAGCAATGAGTAATAGACATGAATCTGACAAGGAAGAGGCAATGGGGGAAAAGCATCATCATGAAGATCATTCCCTGCCTAAAGGAATGGTGGCTACACTTCAGTTCACAATTTAGCAGCCGAAAGGAACAGCCCCTATGAAAAATATATCGCCATCGGTGTTTCCTCGCTTCCATGGAAAAGAGGCAGAGGATCCTGATGAATTTCTTTTCGAGTTTGATATCCTATGTCATAGCTACAACTATGTCACCAATGTACAAAAGCTGAAGCTCTTCCCTACCACTCTGAAGGACAATGCATTATGTTGGTTAATGAGCCTAGGAGGTGGAACTATCACTAATTGGGATAGGATGAAACATGTGTTCCTGGAGAAATATCAGGAATATTGCAACACAAAGGACAAGAGAGAAGAATTGTTCAAAATGGTGCAGAAGGAAGATGAAATTCTGGACGAATTTGCAGAGAGGATTTTATACAATGTGTAAAGAGCTGGATAGATAAACATGGGGTTAGATGTGCTCAAGATAATCCTACTTAGCGGGATTAGGGATGATTTCCTAGATATGTTAAACCTTTTAGGAAAGGGGGATATCTCCAAGGAGTCATTCAAGAAGATTGTGGAATTATGCAAAAGGTACTCTAGGGGATCTTCCAGGAATAACAGGCGGGACAAATGGGATAAGCTAGAATGCGATGTCTTCGACAGAACTCAGAAGTCATCTAATGGAGTAGCCACCCATGCGGAGATAGGAAACCTCCTTGAAAATTTCAAAACAGAAATGATGAGCTCTATCTCCTTGAAAATCGACGTCCTAAGGGAAAATCAAAAACAGGCAGTAGAGGATCTCACATTAGGTGTGTTCTACCTTTGATGTAGAAAGAACCACCCTCTGAAGGAGTGCCTGCTTGAAAAGGTAGAAGTGTGTTAGCTGTATGAGCTTAACCATGACACAAAAGAATGCCCCTTGCATCCCCAAGTGAAGGCTATTCTGCAGGCATCTACTCCAGAGGTGGAACCGTCCTACTTCATTGCACAAAAGAAACCTTGGCAGCCTTGAAACCAAGGTATGACCTCGGACTTGTTTCCATTTTTGAATAACATGAGTAATTGGAATAATATGCAAAATGTGAATACATAATTCCCTTCATCTTATCCTCAGTGGAACCCTTCTCAACCTTCAATGCAAAATTTTAACTCATGGAATCCCTGGGCATAGCCACCACAACCACCACACCAACCAACTTCTTGGTCTCCTGGATGGAGGAATTTACATCCAGGAAACTAGTTTCCTCAACAGCCTCCACATCAACACCAACCATACCCTCCTCAATATCCTCAATATCCTCAATACCCTCACCAGCAGTTGCAGCTGCAGTTGGAGAACAATTCTACCCCTAATATACAGATATGACCTCAGCTGCATGCTCAACCTAATCCTAACCTAAACAATAAAACAATCCATCAATTTGAGACTGTCAACATGCCTGCCTACTCCCTTTGTCTTGTGCCTTACAACGATATTCGCTTACCGTCAAGAAAAATAGTAGAGCCTGTAATCATAGAAGATGTTCCACCCTTTGTACATGAAGAAGGGATGGATACACAACATCTATCCGATACGACCCCCATCATTGAAGATGTTGAAAATCCCACTAATGGGATGGCTAAAACACAAAATGATAAATCTAGCGATACATAGCCTACCCAGCCAATTAGGCAACCACCATATCCCGAGAGATTAATTCTACCAAGGGTAAGGGGACAACCTTAGTTTAACCTCTTAGGAGAGTTAAAGAATCTTTATGTTAAAATCCCCCTCCTTAAAGCTCTTCAAGACATACCTATCTATGATAGAACTGTTCGGGACCTGTGCACAAAGAAACTAGGGAGGAAACCTAGAGATCCTCCCACTGTCCACGTCATAGGGAAATTATCTGCATTAATAACAGAAAAAACCAGGTTGGCCAAATATGACAATCCTGGGAACCCCACTGTCACTGTGCAGATTGGGCATACACAAATACCCAATGTACTGGTAGATTGAGGAGTAGCCATTAATGTCATGACAATTGAAACTGTAAGAAAACTTGGGCTCACTAATCTTAGGCCAACCCCCACTATTTTAGAACTAGCAGATAGATCCACCATTAAACCTGAAGGAATTCTGGATGATCTCGTCATCTTAGTTGACTCTTGGGAGTATCCTGCTGACTTCTTGGTTCTACAACCTAAGTCGCAGCTGGGAGGACACCCATATATCCTAGGAAGGCCTTGGTTAGCCACAACTGATGCTTGCATCAGCTATTGATCTGGGTCTATGACTATATCAGATGGAATCCAGACTAAGAACCTCACTCTCTATCATCCAGCTCGACTGAGTCTAGAAGCTGAAACTTCTTTATGGATGGAGCCAGAGGAAGAAGAGGGTGTTAAGCCATTATTAACTATAGGGAAATCCTTAACTTTTAAAGATGAAACTAAAGATGATGCCATTAATAACTTCATCAGTGAACCCACCTCAGTCAATAAAGAAGTTTTTCAAATTCAGAACATTACTTTGGGTAAGGAAGAACAAGAAAATCTCACAGAAGAAGAACTAGTCGGTGACACACACATAATCCTAGTATTGAAAAATTTGAAAAGTATTCCCATTGAGGTAGTGTCTAGAAAAACCCTGAATATTAACCCCATCCTCTCCTTAGATGAACAGAAGTGCCTGATCAGTCTCTTGAAAGAACACAAGGGGGCATTTTCCTGGTAGTATACAGACATGAGGGTATTCCCTCTAACCTATGCACCCATCATATTTATATTAAAAGCGACTCCCGGCCTGTGTGCCAGCCTCAATGATGAATGAACCCCAATCTTAAGGACATAGTGAAGGAAGAAATTCACAAACTCTTGGAAGCAAGATTCATATATCCTATTTCAGATAGCGAGTGGGTCTCCCTGCTCGTAATTGTACCCAAGAAAAATGGTAAATGGAGAGTCTGTGTCGACTATAGGGATTTGAACAAAGCCACATAAAAATATCACTTTCCCTTGCCCTTTATCGATCAAGTAATCGACACCCTATCAGGGAAGAATTTCTTCTCCTTCATGGATGGGTTTAGTGGGTACAATCAGATTCAGATTGCTCCTGAAGACCAAGATAAAACTACCTTCACCTATCCCTGGGAAACGTTTGCTTACAGAGTGCTCCCCTTTGGTTTATGTAATGCACCAGCAACATTTCAAAGAGCTGTAATCGGCATATTTTCAGAATTAGTTAATGACAGTATGGAAATTTTTATGGATGATTTCACTCCTTATGGAAAGGATTTTGAAGAAGCACTGGAAAATTTGAAATTTTTTTTAACTCACTGTGAACAGACCTAGCTCTGCTTAAGCACTGAAAAGTGCCATATGATGATGAGTGAAGGAATAGTATTGGGGCACTTCATCTCTATTGATGGAATTCAGGTGGATCCCTCAAAAATCAAGGTAATAAAAAATATACCTACTCCTGCTACTCAAAAAGAGGTGTGAAGTTTCCTAGGACATGCTGGATACTACTGAAGATTTATAGAGAATTTTTCCAAACTTGCTTCTCCTTTGTTTTCACTGTTAATGAAGGATGTGTAGCTTTTTTGGAATGAAGCATGCTAGACAACATTTGTTAAGCTTAAGGAAAAGCTGTCCATAGCTCCTATCTTAAGAGGGCCCAATTGGACCCTACCCTTCCACATTTCTTCAGATGCTTCTGATATCGCTATTGGAGAAGTTTTAGGAGAACAAGATGGTCAAGTACCTTATGCAATTTATTATATTAGTAAAAACTTAGCCCCTGTTGAACTTAATTACACTGTCACTGAGAAGGAGTTCTTAGCTATTGTCCACTCCATTAACAAATTTCGATACTACATTACTGGATATCCAACATTTGTGCACACTGACCACTCTGCCATTAAATATCTACTGAACAAACCCGTCATTAATGCCAGAGTGAATAGATGGCTCTTATTATTACAAGAATTTGATATTACCATCATAGATAAATGGCTCTTATCCACTTGAAGAGCTGGGATTCAGGGCAAGTAGGTATGTCAAATGTCTTATCACATGATGGTGATAGGATTTTGGGTATAACAAGATTGTTATCCACCCAAATGGCACTTCTTCGTCTGAGTGCCGACATTCCCTATGTTGGCACACAAAAGGACACTTATGGATTGAAGGTTGCCTAAAACACTATAGATGGGCATGTTATGAACTACATTCATTATCCATGCAGCTTTCCATTTTTACATTTGAATATGTCAATTGCTATACGTGCCTTTGCCTATATGCAACCTGCATGCATACACAACTTTTCCTAAAGCATGTCGTGTACTGTATGTGATTCTTTGTAATTGCAACCCACGTACAGATCTGTACGCGGGCTTCCCTTAGAGAAACTCGCGTGTCATATGCGGTTTTCCAGTATTAATACCCATGTACACCTTCCTTTGACATTAAAAATAATAAATCAAGATTGTTTGAGATTTGTTAAGCCCTTAACCATAACCATCTTAACTGTCTCAACCTCCTCAACCCTCGAAATTGCCTTATTTCACTAAGTATAAATAAAGGCCTTGGGGAGGGTATTAATCAATAATAATTGGAGAGCAAAGTTATATTGGTGGTGTCTCTTCAGAAGTCTTTGGAGCAGTGGAAATCAGAATCCTTTGGTTGCAGAGGAGTCCTTGTCTCAGGCATTGGGTTGTAATCTTAACTCATTCACTATTGTTAATAAAGAGAATCCTTCTTCCAAATGTGTTTTGAATGACTTTTATGTATCATGGTTTAATGAACATTTATGATTAAGCAGTCTATATATGATTTATCTAACTTGTTCTATATACATGTATAATCTTGCACTTGGAGGATTTTCTCTTACAGGTGAAGGAGAAGCATTCCTGAAGGCTTTGGAGGAGAAGCAGAGTGGAAGAGGACAAATCTAGGATCGACCATCGTGAATCGGGTGAGTCTATACTATCCTCTTGTTTTCTTCCAGTACTCTAAATTTGATTACCTACAAGTCTTATGAGTATGTTGGTAACCCCAGACCTTCGGTTATAAGGTGTTTTTTCCTGTACAATAGAACTAGCAACTCCGTTGGGTAGCCCAAACTGCTATAGGTTATTTCTATCACCCTTGACCAGTCTTTGCCTTGAGTTTGTGTGTGGTATTTTATCCTAGTTCATGCTTACCATAGTGTTTGAAGGCCTTGTGGATTTTTCCTTCTTTTTGAGAAAACTTTTATACCTGTATGCGAGTTGCTCTCATACACAGTCGCATACAGAGGCCTGCATATGCGGGTTGTTCTCTTGGACAGTTGCATACAGTACGCGAGTTGCCCTTATACACAGTTACGTACAAGCCTACAAATAGGGATTTTTGGGCTAGGGTTAGCTTGTCCCTGTCCTTTTGTGTTTCCTATTTGTTAGTTGGGCCTCTTTATAAACACTGTGCAGCCAGTCTGATGACCTTGGTGGACACACTTTGCGCTTTATTGTAAAGCCCTTGAGTTTCTTTTGTTTGGATTGTCTTCTGTTTGCATTTTGAAGTAGGTTGGCCTATTTGGGTTATAGGTCAAAGTGTTTTGTCCGAATCAGTGATCGGGGTTCTGGAAACTGTGTATCCCATTTCTATTTTCATATAGTATTTGGTTTGCCACTTGCCTTTGTGTGATTTCGGTGATTTCTTGTCATTGTGTCCGCCCAAGCTAGGGTTCCAAGTCTTCCCTTGTTGGTTGATTTTTGGTCTTATTAATCAGTTTACTTCAATTTTCTTTTTTTATACAGTTGATTTGATCCAAGTATACTCATGTTTTTAGTGCATTTTAGGTGCATAGTAGGGTTTGAGCATTTTAAAAAGTGAAAAGAAAAACATTTTCAAGCTTTTGCATTTGCTTTTTCCTAAGTAGTTTTCATTTCAGTTTTAAAATATAATCTCAAAACTACAAAAATATAGTCTTAGTTTTTCTTTTACAGTTATAAACAAAAAATAAAAAAATACATGTTTGCTTTATATGCATGTAGATTAGGTTTTTAGTCTAGATTGCATGGCATATCATTATTTTTGAAAAAAAAAATTGTTCTTTTGTGACTTTCAAATTTCTATTTGAAAAAGAAAAGAGGATAGTTTTTTCTTTTTGCATTTCATTTCTCTTTGCTTAGTCATTTTGTTTCAACTTTGAGTCAAAACACCACATAAGTTTCATGCCATTTACCCTCTGACTAAAACAACCCTTAAAATAAACAATATAATTTAAAAATTATTTCTAAGTTTTATTTTATAGGGTCATACACCAACTAGTTCAGGCTATACTTCTGGGATAGGGAGTTTAAACTCCTCACAAGTGTTTAAATTCAGGCGTAGTTGGCCAATCACTAGGTAAATCCTTTTGTATGTTGATTGTATCTGGGAATCTCCTCTCAAATGAGAGTTAAGCATGAGGCCATGTGGAGACTTGGACTGAGGAGATAACCCTGTGATTCCTTGTCAAAGCGTAGACCAAGATTTTTACACATCTGAGGATTCTGTCTTAGATAGATTTTCGGGCTCAGATACCCTGCCCATGCGTATGAATCAGGATTACGACTATCCCCCCATACTATCAATATAGTTAAGGTAGCCTTTAGTCTCTTTGACATCTAGGGTTCATACATAGGTACACCGAAAGGCTATTTCTGGTTGACCTTGGACGGGCTTGGAAGGTAACCCCGGTAGAAGGTGTGGGAGCGCGGTGGGTGATTCCTCCGCTTGTGCCTAAGAACATCTTCAGGGATGCCAAGTAATTGCTTATCAGCTTTCTTCTAGAAATCATATCTTATACATGTTTGTCTGTTTGGATTTAGGAATTTTTAGTGAGTGCTGTGTGGTTTGTTTGTACTTAGTGTGCCTTTAGGTGTCTACTTTGTAATTTTGGTTTCCTATCAACCTCAGACTTTGTCTCCTTGTTTGAAACTATGGCTAACACCCCTTTTAACACCAACCAAGAGATCCCCATGCTGGGAACTCCTTGTTCTATTCCTCTCACAGGTAATGTTGGTGTTCCTTTAATGGCCACCCTAAATCTACCTGGATTCACCCTAGGGCTACCGGTGTGGTTTTTTTCCACTCCAACCGTCCTGAATGCTCCTGATGCTTTGCAAGTAAGATCCTTATATCAAGGGCATCAAAACACTACTTCCCCTTCACCTATAGTTGATTCTCCTCCTACTTCTACCTCATGCGGTGAAAGTACTGATACTAGTAATCGGCAGTCTCAAAGGAGTAAAAGAAGGAGGAATAGCAAGAAGGAGCATAATCAATGGGGCACCCGTTCAACCTATATAGGTCATGTTGGACCCAATATCTTAGCCTCTGCATGCCATGCTGGGGGAAGTCTCTCAGCCTCTGCAAGCCATGCTAGGGGCAGTCTCTTAGCCTCTGTAGTTCATGTTGAAGATGATTTGTCAGCCACTACGAGTCATGTTGACACTATTGAAAAGACTACCCATTCAAAACATAATCCCAGGTTTCCTTGTAAGATTTGTGAGGGATAGCACCTTACCTATAAATTCCCTTCTATTGAAGAGGTAAGACGAGTTTGGCTTCATGGTCATCCCATTTTTGAATAACCTATAGTTTCTCAACAACCTACTCAACCTTTGGTTTATCAAGCGGTCGAACCAATCTCAGATTTGGTCGATTCCACTCTTCTTTCAGAGAGTGATCCTGATGTGATTGAACGAATGCCATATTTGGTCAATCCCACTCTCCCTACGGAGAGCGACTTTGATGAAGTGGTTGAATCGATTTCAGTATTGATCAATCCCACTCTTCCGTTGGAGAGTGAAGTGTCTTCTAGTCACATTTTCTTCACTGCTAGTTCAGAACTTACTGAACAAGGGAGCACTAAACTTGCTTCAGAACAACCCCCACCAAGCTCTCAGATTGCTTCCTTTGATTGGGATAGCCTAGTTGAGCTGCGCCTTCCTTCTAATGCACCTTTCTAGATAAAGGTCAAATTTGAATCATACATTATTGCTCGTTGTATTGTTGATGAAGGAGCCTTAGTTAGTATCTTGTTTGCTCATGCTTGGTGAGGCATGGGATCTCCCAGCCTTGTGTCGATTGCTAGTCAGTTACTGGCGTTTGATAGAAGAACTTGTATAGCCTTGGGAATTCTTTCTCAAACACCTATTACTTTGGGTGGGAAGACTGTCTTAGTTGACTTCATGGTGATAGAAGACCCCTTGGACTTCAATATGCTCCTTGGACGTGATTATGTCTATGCCATGCAAGCTATGGTGTCAACATTTTTTCGTGTGATGTACTTTAATCATGGTGAAGAAATTGTCACTATTGATCAGTTGGATTTTCTTGATCCATCTCCTGACCCAACTAGAGACCAGGTCCTTCATTTATTGATTCCCAGTGTTTCTATAGACACTACCCTGCCACAGGTGAGCTATGTAGCCTCATGTCCTTTGCATTCAATTGCTACTAAGAAGTAGCCTCTATTTTCATGCTTGACTTCTCGGGACTTGATCCCAGTAGTTGAATAGGTGAGTCATCTTACACAGACTATGGAGCATGCTCTCCACTCTATTGATCCATTTGAAATTTTAGACATGTGCCCTATCTCGGATGATCTCCTTCCTTCGAATGAAGTCTGCCTGTTGGAGCAGAGTCCCACGGCTATAGGAGGAGCTGCCATTTTGGTGGATAGATAGTTTGGTGAAGATGAAGAGATAAGGTAAAGCTACGATGCCGTAGCATGTTTCTAGCTGCAGAGCAGAGCCAGAAACCATGATTGTTGGGACAGAGAAGTCAAGAAAGACGATAGTACCTGAGCGGCCGAGAGGAGAGAGGTCAACCACTGCATTGAAGGCAGTGACGAAGACAGGAGGGCTCAGCTACCCTCATAAAGGAAAAGGAGCGACGAGGCCGAGGTATTGAAGACGAAGGACAAAAGACGGGAAGCGGTGCATAGTACCCATGGTCAGCGCCAGGAAGCATGGAAGACTGTAGAGAGCAGTGGTGTGACGAAAAGTGGCTACCCCAAGTACAAATATGTCGACTGTCACTAGTTAGGTTTTTGGGTTACTGTTGGGACAGGCCCACAGTGTTGTAATGGCGAGACCTTCGGGCCTCCTATAAAGGGATGTATTTTGTATTGAAAAAGGTTAGCTAGTCAGTTATTCTGGAGCTATTAGGGTAACTTGTATCTATTCAGATATCAACGATTCTGAGAGTCCAGTAGTCTGTTAGCTCACTTTTATTTTGTATTATAACAATCCGCAGGGATTGAGAGAGAGAGAGAGAGAGAGAGAGAGAGAGAGTATATTGTAAGAAGGCAATATAGAGAAGAGATCTAAGAGAGAAGGGCTCCAGGCTGTGTGCGGAGTTACCCATAAGATCTCTAGCTGCATATGTGGTGCAGTAGAACTATGTACCTCTCTCAAGTTATAATATAGAAACACAGTTCTGTGGACGTAGCTTCTACCCTGGAAGTGAACCACATAAAATCAGAGCGTTATGTGATTGATTCATGTGATTGTATTTACTTGTTATATCTGTCATTCATTACACAAACTTTGCTTACAGTAAATGTATGTATGTGTTATTCAGTTCACAGCATATTAAAAGGATGAATGCAAGTTGAAGTCTTTAAGTATTCTATATAAGAGTTTGTCTATGTTTCACTTAAGACAGTTAAGAATCGCAGTGTAAAAGTAGTCTTGTATGTTGAGTCCTATAAATTGAACACCAGTACGCTAAGTATGCTGAGTCGCACTATCAAAGGAGCTGTGGTGCACGGTACCACAGGTTGAGGATTGAGCATAGGAGAGAGTTACGTGTTGCCCAGGATGAGGTGATGTGATAAGGACTAGAGTCACCGCGAGTAAGAGGAACTACGCATCGTGGATAGAGACATCTCGCAAGATAAGAAGAGCTGCGAGACGCACACAGGACACTATACAGAACCAGGTCGAGACACTTGAGTCTTTGGCCAACCCATTAGGATCACTTCGGGTGAGACTTCAGGCCGCTCTGTGATCTGTTGCCGAAAGGGCCAGTGAGCTAGGGGTGTTGTTGGTACAGGCTAGTGAGCTAGGGGTGTTGTTGGTACATTATAGTAAACTCGGGTCTGCCCAGCGACCAACAAATGGTTCCGTTGCCGGTTTTGAACAAAATGAGCACTGATGTTCTGGTGGCGTCCTACTAGAGACGAACTCAACAAGTGGGATGGGTCTAAGGAGAAAGAGTTTGCTGAACACGAGAACAAGAGTCCTAGACTAAGTACAGAGGACTAGTTACAAAAACATATCTTTACAGACCTGCATATGATATTTTTTGCGACCTATGGGAACGAGCTTTACGATTGGTTATCAAAGTTAACGGATACGGGCATATTCAAGAAGGAAAGAAACATTGTCTAGACACTGGAGCTGATTCAGACTGTGAAGAACCTTGATAATCCCATTACGAGGACATTAGACTTCTAGCTTGCGAGTGTGCTAGAAGGATTCGTCACAGAGTTTGTAGTTAAACAGAGAAAAAGCTTCAGCGAGGCTGAGCGGTACTTCTTCAAAGGATATCGCGGTAAGTACCTAAAATATTTAAACTTGTCCATCAAGATGTTATTACATGAAATAGGAACAATGGATCTAGTTTCAGATGAATAAGTAAAGATAGTAATGTCACAAGATTTTGAAAGCAATTTTGATGACATTGGATGTACACGTAGTGGAAAGAAATACAAAGTAGATTTTAGCTCTCCCATACTTGAAGACAGCTCAGATAATACTAGACAACAGAGTCACAGCACCACAAAAAGAACAGAAGGGGGTATCCCTTACCACCCTTATACCCCATAGAAACAGATCGGGACTCAGAACAATCTCGTAGGAACTCCATCTAGTAGTTCCCAGACAGTACATACTACCACTACATCACCTCCAACTACACCACCGAGTGGTAGTAACACAGCAAATCAACATCCACCATGTAGAAATAGAATGGGGGATGATATGAAGCTACCTATCTTTAAGGGTATAGGGGAAGAGGACCCAGAGCAACATTGGTTTCTATGTGAAGCCATGTGGACCATTAAAGCAATCAATGATGATAATAGTAAACTTGTACATTTGGTCACCACACTGAGAGAATGAGCCTTAACATGGTATATGAAGTACACCACAGCGGTACCCAGAACACTTGTCTAGGTCAGGACCGCCATGATTAAAGAGTTTAAGAAACCTAAGTCTGAGTCATAGTGCATTATAGAGCTCAAATACATCAAACAGTTACCTACAGAGTCAGTGTGGGACTTCGATAAGAAATTTAAAGCCCTTATAGACCAAGTCAGCTTTGAGTTTGCACTGGAGCGGCATAAGGAATGGTTTATTGCAGCACTGCTCCCTCACATCAGACTACCATTAATGCAGCAGAAACTCTAGATGCAGGACGATGCTTTGGAGATGGCGATGAAACTAGAGGCTTCACCTCTAGTTGAAACCAGCACAGGTATGACAAATCTGCAGAACCAGTTGGCTAATCTCACGATACATATGCATGAGCTTAAGAAATGGAAAGACGTTGTGCAAGACATATGGTGCGTAAATTGTAAAGCACAAGGCCATACTAAAGATAATTGTCCAGTCTTTGTAGAATATATAGCAACTGGGGCTCCTAACCCCTTACCACAGACCCACGGGCCGTGCTGTGAAATATGCAAAACAAGAGGACACCTACCTCACCGGTGCCCTCTACTTCAGAAGTATGTGCAGACACCTAAGAAATTATACTATGTCTTCTGCAAGTCCGTAGGCCATGATGAACACGATTGCTGAGCCTATGATCTCATGGTCAGGACCAAGCAAGACTTGTACAGAGTCCAATCAGAAACACAGGGTCCAGCAGTAGGACCACAGTATGATTAGGCTCATGTTGGCCGTGGAGGAGGCTTTGGACGGGGAGAAGGATTTGGCCATGGTTGCGGACCAGTCACTTGCTACAACTATGGAGTTCTAGGACATTATGCTAGGGACTGTCAGAGCCCTACCACCACATGTAACTATTGCAAATATTATGATCATGCTATAGAAGACTGTCCTACCTTGATAGCTAAGATCAGAGAACCTAAGCCAGCAGTACACCAGAACATCCAGCTTATTGCTACTAAGCATGAAGAACCGGAACCAAGAGTCAACATTGTGACTCGCAGCGGTGCTTCCACCAATGGGACATCGCAGGTTACTGAAAAGACCACAGGTCAGGAGTGGGTGCGCAAAGCTCCTAACAAAGCAACACCACTTGACCTACAGAAGAATAAACAAACATTTCAGGAAGCTAAGAATTTCTTTGATGACCCTATGCAATTAGGATCGTAGGTACCACCATCTAGGGGTGTACTGCAGCAAGCACCTTGTGGCGTTAGCCCTGTACAGATATTGCAGGCTACCACATCGGGCACATGCGACGAGGACGAGTTGACAGGAAGTGTACCATCCTTCCTGCGGAGTTGTTTACAACTCATGAGAAATTAACAAGCTATCGGAGAACTTCAGCGCATCATAGATCAGTGTCAACCATCTTCTTCCATGAGCAGTGCACAGTGTGATGTTCATAGTATTATGGGACATACAAGAACAGGAAGAGAGATGCGACTCACAACACAGGTTGGAGAATTTGAAATGGACGAGGTGATCCTAGATCTAGGATTAGAGGTAAATGTTCTGACTAAGCAGACATGGGAACAGATGGGTATCCCTAAGTTAGTCAGATCACCTATCCATCTCAGATTAGCTAATCAGCAGCGGGTATCACCCCTAGGTCGATTATCGCAGGTGCCAGTTGACATTGACGGAGTTTGCAGCTCTGCGGACTTTGAAGTTATAAAAATCATTGGCGATAGTAGACCATATCCAACACTACTAGGCATTGATTGGGCGATCGGTATCATTGGAGATAGTAGACCTTTGAAGACGTGCAGATCCAGGTCATCGTACCATTAGATCCTCTTCAGGGTCCTAGATACATTGAACCTATCTGAGCAGAGGAAGAGGCACGTAACATGGAGAGTCTCTATCAGATGAGTGCGAACCAGAATGACTACATCAATCCAACCACAGAAGGGAACATTAGTTGGCGATGCGATAGCTCATGCGCATCAGATTTAGATGTTGGTCTAGAGAAAAGGAAGAACAGAATTTACGAAGTCTCAGCGCGCAGATGTGTGTACATGACTAAGTCACTGCGATGGATTGGCACAGAGATCAACGAGATTCCATCATTTCATGGTCTAATAGATATCCAGGAATTTCTCACGCAGTTTGAACAACAAATTCCTCACGAGCAGAGGATCAAAGCTATGGACCTTGTAGTATGATCCACACCTGCAAGATGTTGGTATGCACATAAAGAGAATATCGCATCATGGGATGATCTTAAGAGATTGATGGCAATCAAATTCTCTACCAACAAAGAGTATGTCCAGTAGAGATACACAGGAGAAAGTGACCCCAGGTCACATATTCAGATGTGTGAACAGGATTGGTCAGACATTCTCGAGGATGAATGGGTTCACCGATTCATTCACACTTTGGACACAGTTCCATGGAACTAGTACACAGAGACTAAATTGCGCAAGGGAACGACTACATGGCCACTTCTAATAGACAGCTTTCTACTTACCTTCGCTTTTGAATATGAGTATCCAAATGTTGATCAGGCCCTAGATGTAATAAAGATTAAGATATTTGAGGATTGTACCCTATCAGTACATACTCAACCTGAGTGGTCCATCCAGTTAGAAGAGGTGCTCGAGTGCTATAACTTCAAAGCAGAACCAGAGGATGAGGATGAGGATCGTCACAACATCAACATTTCGGAGTCAGAAGGGACTCGCGATGTTGATGGACCGAAGCTATAGATTCCAGCAATCACAGAGCCAATCAAGATTAAAAAGATCAATATTGGCACAGACACAGAACCAAATTTTTCCTCTATTGGAGACTATTGGAATGATGAAACAGTCAGACAGATTGCAGACTTGCTACATGACTACCAAGACCTATTTCCCACCAAGTTCACAGAGATGAAGGGAATATTCGGAGACTTGGGAGTAATGAGGATACCATTGAAAGAGGATGCTAGACCAGTTAAGCAGTGTCCATATAGATTAAATCCGCACTACAAAGAAAAAGTTAAGGATGAGATCGATAAGATGCTAGTAGCAGGAATCATTGAGCCCGTAGCAGAGAGCGAATGGGTTAGTCCCATGGTCATGCAAGAGAAGAAAACCAAAGGAGACATTAGGATCTGTGTCGATTTGCGTAAACTCAATGACGCATTGCTTCATGATCCATTTTCGACACCTTTCACTGATGAAGTACTAGACAATGTGGGAGGACAGGAGGTCTACTCCTTCACTGATGGATTTTCAGGCTATCACCAGATCAGAATCCACCCAAAAGATCGACATAAGACCACTTTTGCAATAGAATGGGGATCATTCCAATATATGGTAATGCCCTTTGGTCTTAAGAATGCACCAGCTATCTTTTCCAGAGTAGTAGTTTCCGTATTTAAAGAATACATCCATAAATTCCTAGAAGTTTATTTTGATGATTGGACTGTATTTGGATTAATTGACAAGCACATAGGAGATTTAAGACTGATGTTAGATAAATGTAGGCAGTACCAGATTTCTCTAAACTTGAAAAAATGTATATTCTGTGCGCCATTCGGTATTTTGTTGGGTCACATTGTCTACAGGAAAGGCTTGATGGTAGATCCCGAAAAGATTGCCATCATTGTAAATCTTCCAGCACCCAACTCAGTCAAACAATTGAGTACAGTACTTGGTCATACCGGGTACTACAGAAAATTCATCAAGGGATACGCAAAGATTACAGCATAGATGGAAAAACTGTTAAAGAAAGATGTAAAATTCCTATGGAATGAGGAATTCCAGCAGAGTCTAAACACACTTAAAGAGAATATGGTTACAACACCCATCTTAGTATTTCCAGACTGGACTAAGTCATTTCATGTACATGTGGATGCATCTGGCATTGCACTAGGGTTTGTTTTAACACCACCAGGAGAAGGAGGTATTGATCATCCTATCGCATACTCCAGCAGAAAGCTATCGACAGCAGAAAATAACTACACCACGATAGAAAGAGAAGGCTTAGCTATGGTGTACACGCTACAGGAGTTCAGGAACTACTTGTTGGGTGCCTCGTTCAAGATGTTTACTGACCATTCTGCATTGAAGTATCTGGTCAATAAGCCAGTGTTAGGGGGAAGAATCTGCAGATGGTTACTCCTCTTTCAGGAGTATGATTTTGAAATCATTGTCAAACCAAGAAGATTGAACGTCGGACCTGATCATCTGTCACGAATAGACTCGGGAGAAGAGCCAAGTAATCTAGAGGACAATTTTCCAAATGCGTAGTTGTTCTCTATCCAGATCACAGATGAGTACTATGCTGATATCATTCACTTTCTCACTACAGGAAGGGCACCTGAGGAGTTTACCAAGCATCAAAAGAGGTAGTTGGTTGTTAAAGAAACGGACTTCACCCTGATCGCAGGACATATATACAAGTTAGGTCCAAATGAAGTCCTGCGTAGATGTGTGTTGCTGCATGAAAAAGAGGCTATTATTAGAGAAGCACATTCAGGTACCGCAGGAGGTCATTTCGCAGGAAAGCCGACTGCGCAGAAAATCCTAGCTGCAGGATTATGGTGGCCTATGTTACATAAGGATACTAAGGAATTTTGCAGATGCTATGATATCTGCCAGATGGTAGGAAAACCTTCACAATGAGATGAAATGCCACTGCGACCGCATATTACATTGCGTACATTTGAAAAGTGGGCTATAGACTTTGTGGGTCCTATCAACCCAATAGGAAAACGAACTGGTGTGAGATATATCATCACTGGAACAGAGTACCTCACCAGGTGGGCAGAGGCCAAAGCAGTAAGAAATTGTGATGATGCTACAGCCGCACAGTTCATTTTTGAAAACGTCATCACTAGATTTGGATGCCTAGTAATTTTGATGAGCGATCAAGGCACACACTTCTTGAATTGCACCATTGAGGCATTGACGGAAGAATTCCATACACAGCACCATAAGAGCACTCCCTACCACCCACAAGCTAATGGTACGGTGGAGGCCTTTAACAAGATTTTAGAAAACACTCTTACTAAGATCTGCAATAGCCAAAGGAATGATTGGGACCTCATATTTAATGCTATATTATGGGCGTATAGGACTACATGCAAGAAACTTACAGGACACACACCTTTCAGCTTGGTGTATGGACAGGAGGCTGTTATGCCTATGGAGTATATTATTCCCAGTTTAAAAATTGCTTAGATCACTGGAATGGCTGATACAGACATGGTGTAGGAAAGGCTAGCATAGCTGCTTGTCTTAGAGGAAGACAGATTCATCGCTGGATTCCATCAGAAAGTGCAAAAGGCACGAGAAAAATCTTGGCATGATAGACACATTAAGAGTAAGACTCTTCAGATCGGAGACCTAGAACTCCTCTATGACAGTAAATTTATTAAGTTTCCAGGGAAGTTCAAGACGCATTGGTTGGGGCCGTATCAAATACAGCAAGTCACAGAGGGAGGATCTTTTCAGCTCAGCAAACTGAATGGGGAGCTTCTTCGCATGATGATCAATGGCAGTAGGCTTAAGCTCTATAGTGACAGCCACTCCACCTCTCAGCCCTAACTCAGAGTCGCGAGCGGTGCAGATGTCTAGTGTAGTTGAAAGGAGGCATCGCACCGGGAATTAGTCTACACCGGTAGGTATTCTAAGTATCAGGAATCGCATAAGAACGGTTCATTTTGCACAAGAAAAAAAAACCGCTTAAGTTTGTTTTGTTTGTTTTGAGCAAGTGATGCGGTGTGGCATCACAACAGCGTGATGTTTCTCCATGCCACGTACCTAGTTTGCAACGAGACAGAGGGCTAGTCAACTCACCTTCTGATAGGAAGTTAATGAAGAAATGACCGGTATACCTTACCATAGATCTGGGTACAGCATAATCAATTGTCCAGATTTGGAAAATCTTCGACGAGACCGGCGCCTGCATACACACACTTTGAGGGAAATTGATCAGATTTCAGCATTTATTGAGGATCAGAATGACGGGTGTGGTCTCGTCCAAGCAATTAATACAACCGACGGGTTTAGCCTAGATGACCGTTGCATCCGGGATTATCGCCTTCGGCATAAAAGCATAAATTATTCATTTGGGAGGGTTACATTTGCAAAGATCCGAGAGCTATAGAGTGCATTGTTAAGTTTTCCCTGTGCAGAGCTAATTCCGTTACAGAGTGCTGTGATTTCCATAGTTTGTAGCCATTGCCAATCCAAAGTATAACACCGAGTGGGTTCTGTCCGAGGAGGAACCTATAGAAGAAATTTTGGAAAGGTTCGAGCGTGCAGGCCTTATGTCTTCTATGACGACACCGCTTAAAAGTGTCACGCCAAGTTCATCATAGACCGGCCAACTACCAAGGATGAGGAGCC
The DNA here is from genome assembly GCA_001517045.1 of Pseudotsuga menziesii. Taxonomy (NCBI): domain Eukaryota; kingdom Viridiplantae; phylum Streptophyta; class Pinopsida; order Pinales; family Pinaceae; genus Pseudotsuga; species Pseudotsuga menziesii. Next base: position 325,499 of record LPNX010046779.1, read on the forward strand.
AAGCTCAGTTAAGAGAAGAATCGAGTCCAAAGCTGGAGGAATAAGTTCATAACGCAACAGACTACATCATGCCACGAGTTGACGGCGCACCAGAGGTAAAAATTCCCAAGAGTGGTAAGTTTCTTGTTTCTATACCACAAATTGATTCTCGAGTAAAGCAAGATGGAGATCTATTAGGATATGCCGCTATTGTTAAATTTGTAGATTGTAACCTGGGCGATAGTAAGACATATCCTCAGTTCTGGACGGATCAGTATCTTATGATTCAGAAGAACCCAAGGACAGGTGCAGATGAATATGTTCCCATGGAACATGTCCAGATTCTAGAGCGCTCAGGCCTGCTCAATCTATTAAGAATACCACATTTTGGATGAGGCGCAAAGGTTAATGCCGTGGTGTGCATCCTACTTTCATGCATACATGGGGGTTACCTCTGGCTTGGTAACAAGGTCGAACTGAACATCGACCTGATACACCGCATCATCGGGCTATCCAAGACTGGTCAAGACCCGAAGACAAATATAACAGGAAATACCAAGGATTCCAAGCTATCACCAGCCCTAGTCACCAAGTATAAACTACAGAGAGGAGGTCAGGCTTACGACATCGCAAGCTTAACAGACAAAACACTCATATTTATAGCTAGTCTTCTTGCAGGCAGAATGTTAACCAAGGTTCACCCAAAGGAAGTCACAGGATCAGTAATTAACCTGGCCATACAAGTTGCAGAGGGGGAACAGTTCAATTGGTCTTTATTTTTGTTAAATATGTTTCAGCAAGATTGTTTGCAAGCTCAGGATGAGGCAATCCACCCATTCCATTTCTTGTGGTTGCTGATACTCTGTGTATTCATCAGGTGGAAGGAGCCGCCCCATACCCAATTTCGACAGCTAGCGAGTGGTGAGCCCAGAGGTGCGCGCTACACAAACCTATGTGAGACTACCAGACCAACCAAGAAAAAGGTCAATGTGATAGTATTCTATGAATACTATAGGCAGCTGAGGAACGTCCTCCAAGAAACACCACAAATCAGCAAGGAGATCGTGGACACATATGATGATCAACTTGATTTTATGGTGGACCGCCATAGAATTTACTTGAGACCAAAAAGGGATAAAAGGGACGATTGGGCTAATGGTTGGTTTAGGATGACATCAAAGGATGTCGAGGATGTCATCAAATACTTTGATGATGATTGGAAGCAAGAGTTAGAAGATACCACACCCCTACCATCAGGTATCGCACAGACAAACCCATCGGGCAAAGGCAAAGACAAAGTGGAGACCCAGACGCAAGATACAGCACAAGTGCCACTACCAGGAGAAAAGAGGAAAGATCCACAGCAAGTGCCACTAGAGGCACAGATGACAAAGGATGGAGAAGAAGGGACACCAGAGGCAAAAAAGAAGAAAAAGCACAAAGCCACAAAACTACCTTCGAAGACTGCACTGACAGAGGATGATTATGAACTCATTGCAACAAGAATGCATGACACGTTGAAGGACTCATTTGAGGCGATGCAGTCATCACGGGAAAAGATACAAAGCACAGTAGAGAAGTAGCTTCTGGACTTAAAAGCAATTACTGAGAAGACTACCATGATACAGGTTCCGTCGGTAAAGGCGACCGCAGGAGAAAGTTCAACACAGTTGATTTCCCGCAAGGAAATCTTGGCAACGGATCGCATCAATATAGTCTTGATACCACCAGGGAGCATCTGATTCCCTGTGTCAATGAGGGATGTACCGATACAGATTAGGAAACCTGTCGAGGTTAACCTTGCAGAGTTCCACATTGATCAGTTACAGATGATCCAGCAGCAGCTAAGCGCAGAGCTCAGAGGTAGAGAGCTCGCAACTTATAAACAAAACACACAGCTGAAACAAAAGAATGTAGCACTCACCACCAGCTATCAAAAAAAGACAGATGAGTTAAGAACATATGAATAAATAGAATAGAATATCTCTCAAGTCTTACAGAGCATCGCATTGGAGTTACCCCAATTTAATATTGAGTTCGCCTTGCCTCTCCCGCAGAAGGTAAGAAGAGTTGCAGACAGAGCAAAGGCTCTGGAGGAAATAGTAACCAGGATGGAAGAAATAGTGGCCAAGATGGAGGAAGACCACAAAGCACATATTGTTGAGCTTGAGGCTAGACCACCGGGCACCCCCCAGGCAGACAAGGAAGCCAGAGTAGAGGCCTTTCGACTCACTTCTGCGCAGATGAAATCTCGCATAGACGATGCACTGTCAGTGCTAGATGATGCGACGAACACATGGTCGGAGTTATATGAGCCTCCCGAGAAAGTAGAAATCCAGCAAAGTATTCAGCAGATAGAGAATACCACAACAACAATGAAGGAAGAAATCAAGAGCTTAGTAGCTCTTCAGAATATGAGAAAGACGATGGAGATGAACCGCTTGCAGCAGGAAGCACAGCGGTTGAGAGCAAAGGAGATACACATCAATGACCTGCTTCAACCATATCAAGAACAAATCATAGATCTAGTCGATGCGATTGAGCAGAAAGTTGGGGAGTTTACTGCCACCAGAAATGAAATTGATGTAGCAGAAGACTCCAGTATTAGTCAAGCTATGCTTGACTCGGCACAAGAGCATGTCACAGCTATGCAGAACGAAGTCACAAGACTTTGGGACAAGCTTCAATGCACTTCGCAGGAAGCCAAGGAGAAGCTACAGCAGGAGAAGCCCGCTAGTAGTGGCTCGGGGACGAGCCAAAACTAAGTGTTAGGGGACTGTTGGAGCAGAGTCTCGTAGCTACAGGAGAAGCTGCCATTTTGGTAGATAGACAGTTTGGTGAAGACGAAGAGATCAGGTAAAGCTACGACACTGTAGCATCTTTCTAGCTGCAGAGCAGAGCCGGAAACCATGACTGTTGGGATAGAGAAGTCAAGAAAGACGACAGTACCTGAGCGGCCAAGAGGAGAGAGGTCGACCACTACATTGAAGGCAGTGGCAAAGACATGAGGGATCAGCTACCCTCATAAAGGAAAAGGAGCGACGAGGCCAAGGTATTGAAGACAAAGGAAAGAAGACGGGAAGCGGTGCATAGTACCCATGGTCAGCGCTGGGAAGCATGGAAGACTGCAGAGAGAAGTGGTGTGACGGAAAGCAGCTACCCCAAGTACAGATATGCCAACTATCACTAGTTAGGGTTTTGGGTTACTCTTGGGATAGGCCCACAGTGTTGTAATGGCGAGACCTTCGGGCTGCCTATAAAGGGATGTATTTTGTATTGAAAAAGGTTAGCTAGTCAGTTCTTCTGGAGCTATTAGGGTAACCTGTAGCTATTCAGACATTAGCGAGTCTGAGAGTCTAGTAGTCTGTTAGCTCACTGCTATTTTGTATTGTAACAATCCACAGGGATTGACAGAGAGAGAGAGAGAGTGAGAGTATATTGTAAGAAGGCAATATAGAGAAAAGATCTAAGAGAGAAGGGCTCTAGGCTATGTGTGGAGTTACCCAGAATATCTCTAGCTACATATGTGGTGCAACAGAAATATATACCTCTCTCAAGTTATAATATAGAAACACAGTTCTATGGATGTAGCTTCTACCCTAGAAGTGAACCACGTAAAATCAGAGCGTTATGTGATTGATTCATGTGATTGTATTTACTTGTTATATCTGTCATTCATTACATGAACTTTGATTACAGTAAATGTATGTATGTGTTATTTAGTTCATAGCATATTAAAAGGATGAATGCAAGTTGAAGTCTTTAAGTATTATGTATAAGAGTTTGTCTATGTTTCACTTAAGATAGTTAAGAATCGCAGTGTAAAAGTAGTCTTGTATGTTGAGTCATGTAAGTTGAACACCAGTACGCTAAGTACGCTGAGTCACAGTGGTAGGATATCGCAGGGAGGCGATATCACACCATCAGACGATTTTTGGTGCGCAGTACCGTAGGTTGAGGATTGAGCGTAGGAGAGAGTTATGTGTTTCCCAGGACGAGGGGATGCGATAAGGACTAGAGTCATCACGAGTAAGAGGAACTACGCATCGCGGATAGAGACATCTCGTGGGCTAAGAAGAGCTGTGAGACGCACACAGGACGCTATACAGAACCTGGTCGAGACACTTGAGTCTTTGGCCAACCCATTAGGATCACTTCGAGTGAGACTGCAGGCTGCTCCGCGGTTTGTTTCCGAAAGGGCCAGTGAGCTAGGGGTGTTGTTGGTACATTATAGTAAACCCAGGTCTGCCCAACGACCAACACTTCCTAGAGTCTTTGATACAGTTTGATCTTCTTTTGGATGTTAGTTCAGTTGTGACTAAGTCTAACCCTGATTTGCCTAGTAATCCTGACCTTTCTTCTTATGTTGGTATTGTTGAGTCTTTTGACTTTTCCTTTGAATAGCAAGTCAATGACCCTGATGAGTTTGATTTTTCTTATGAATTTTTCAACTCCTATGATACTGAGTTTGTTCCTGTAGACTCTATATCCCTTGTTGATTTTTTCTCTCCTTCTGAGGTTGATCTTACTAATTATAAACCCTCAAGCCTTGGTTCTATAGAATCTTCTTCAGTTGATTCTACCTTGACTTTACCTTTTATAGAAGATAGCAAAGTCACATGTGTTTCTACCAAAGTGACCTGCATCAGATCATTTCTTCTGAATATGATTCTAATGTTGTTGTTTCTTGGAGACATGATTTTTAGTTGGATTCACAATTGTTTACTAGCCTTGTCTTGTTGTTCAAGCTGTAACTACATTTGCATGTGCCCTGCTCACGCTTATGAGCCTGATGCTGGCTTCCACGCTTTTAGCTCATTGTATAAGCCCTCATCTTTGTTCTCATCGTCGCTCAGCCTTGTATCATTTTGCCTTTGCAACTTGACACCTTTTACCTCGAGGAGATGTTCCCTGAGTGTACTTATCTTGCTCGCTTTCCTTGCATTATGCATAGGTTTGTTCCTTGCGCTTGGAACTAGTTTCGCATGCCTATGACAATCGTCTCCTCGCATTTAGAGCATTCTTTCTGCTCTCCTTCGAGCTCGTTAAAAACAGTAAGGAGGCTGTGAGTTGACTTTTTCGGACTCGTTAAAACTTCATGGGAAAGATATTGATTTTATTTAGGCCCAAGTACGACTCCTCAAAATAGACTTGACTTCTGAGTAAACTTTTCCATTCAGGCTCGTTAATAATATGTGAATGGGCATCCACATTGGTGGTATGTTATCTCTTTCTCGGACCATGTGGAATAGTATGAGAAAGGAACACTCTCTTTTCTTCGGAATTAAGAAGAGTATTCCCAAGCATAGGTTTATGTCTTTTCTGGACCTGAGGGACTAAACTTACGGAAAAGGAACCCCCGGTATGAGCTTAGTTTTCTCTTTTTCATGCTCTAGACCTAAACATGAAAAAGATTCTGAGTGTACTTTGTGTCTTTGTCATACTCGTTAAACCCTAAAGAACAAAGTATTGAGTTTATTGTTGTAAGCCCCATTTATCGTAATCAAATATATCTTTCTGAGTGATCTTGCCTTCCTTCACACTCGTAAAACTCAGGCTATATGTTGCTTTTGAAGGAGCGTTGGGTAGGTGGTAATTTAACCTTTTTCGGACCTTCCTGACTAAATATGAAAAAGGTGCGCCTTACTTCTTCAAAAGCTAAGAGAGTTCTTCTGTGGTTTGTTTTATACTTTTTTGGCCTTAGGAGACTAAATTGGACAAAAAAGGACCCCCCCTGGAGTCTTCTTTGGAATTTTTCAGACTCTCTAAACTATGAAAACATCATTGAGCATGTACTAGTTTGGGCTCATTAAATCCACGAATCAGTGACACTATCAAGCATTATTTTCTCTTCTCTTCAAGCTTATTAAAAAATGAAGAGGGATCCGAGTTGACTTTCCTGGACTCATTAAAATTTAATAGGGAAGGTAAGGAAGAAGTTTTCTCTTGTTTTCAGTTAGTGGCAGCATGTCCTTGAACGTAGCACTCTCTTTTTTTTTCGATACCCATGTCTCAGTGTTCACTTTTAGTTCAGCTATTACTTAGATTTTACTCCTCCTCTTCTTGTCTGTTATACCTGGGGAATCTGATCATGTCTCCTACATGACAGATAAATCTAGTTGTTCTATCTATAAGTTAAAAGCTGCTTTGGGTCATCTCTATGTCGTGCTCACTATTCAAGGACTCAACCCAATGTTTGATATTTATCCTGATCCCATCATTGTTATATCTATTATCTATTGTGTCTCCCTTCCTTTTCCCAGTTCCTCGTCACTCTTATGATCCGTTGGAGTATCTATTGCCTTCCTTATCACAGTATGGTTCCGCTTCAATGCTTCCTGATGACGACGACCTAGAGTTTTGACGATAGTACCTCATGATTCACTTCTATTATTGGTGAATTCCTTTGCTTTAGTTGTCGATTATCACCTATTGCTTGACAAACTATTGAATCCTTTCCATGTTCGAATTTAGCCTACATTTATTCACATGGCTTGGATTGTATTGGTTCTTTGGGATTGTTTATGAAGACCTTAGTTTCTCACCTATGGACTAAGTTGCACAATATTATCTTCCATTTATGTACACAGCTTCCCGTTCTTTGAAGACTCATCATTATTGTATATTGTTGCTTCGATCCACCTTTTTCATATATGTGGTTTTGTACCTGTATCATATGATGTACTCAAATATTGTAAAGGACCTAGTGTTCCAGTATATTGAACATAGCATCCTCAAATATGACTTTGTATATGACATTATTATGTATTTGTTTCAGGTACTACCTCTGCTCCATTGGATTTCTGAGTTCTCCAAAGATAAAGATTATAACGTATTTCGGCCATCGCTTCCCTCAGACCTCACACATTAGGGGGAATCTATTATCCACCCAAATGGCACTTCTCCGTCTGAGTACCAACATTCCCTATGTTGGCACACAAAAGGACACTTATGGATTGAAGGTTGCCTAAAACACTATAGATGGGAATGTTATGAACTACATTCATTATCCATCAAGTGTTGGGTTGCATGGGTAGACCCGGGTTTACTATAGTTAACTAACAACACCCCTAGCTCACTGGCCCTTTTGGCGACAGACCGTAGAGCGGCCTGAAGTCTCACCCGAAGTGATTCTAATGGGTTGGCCAAAATACTCAAATGTCTTCAACCAGGTTCTGTGGCAGCCTGGATGTCTCGCAACCCTTCTAGCCTGCGAGCTCTCTCTCTTTCTGCGACGTGCAACCTCCTCCTACTTGCGACGACTCTAGTCCTTATCACATTGTCGTGCCTCAGGCAATGTGTAACTCCTTCCTACACTGATTCTCAACTGCAGTGCACCACAGCTCCTCTGCTGGTGCTATACCGCCTCCTTGCGATATCCTACCGCTGCGGCTCAACGTACTCATCGCTACTCGCTCTAACTTACGGGACTCAATAAACAAGGGTGATTAACTCTAAGACTCTTAACTATAAGAGCTGAAGCATAGGTAAACTCTTATACAAAATACTTAAGGGTTTCAACTTGCATTCATCTTCTATAGTGCTGTAACTGAATAATGCATACATACATTAAACTGTAAACAAGGCCCATATGATAACTGATAGATGCAACAAATAAACACAACACATAAATCAATCACATAACACACGATTTTAACATGGTTCACCTCTCGGATGGAGGTTACGTCCACAGAACTGTGTTTCTCTTATAGCTCAGGGGAAGGTAAACACAGTTCTGCTGTACCGCCTATGCAGCTCAAGATATTTTGGGTAACTCTGCACACAGCTTGGAGCCCTTATCTCTTAGATCTCTTCTCTTCTATATATTGCACCTCTTACAACATACTCTTCCCTCTCTGTCGATCCCTTTGGATCGTTACATGCATGCTCAATGAGCCAGCTACCGGTTACAGTAAGATAACTACAGCTAAAGATAGAACCAGAGCTTGGCTTCTATACAATTGCCCAACTATTGTCTAACTGTCTAGCCCACAAAAAATGACCAACAACCCAACTAACTAACCCTTTTACAATACAAAATATATCCCTTTATAGGCAGCCCGAAGGTCTCGCCATTACAACACTGTGGGCCTGTCCCAACAGTAACCCAAAACCCTAACTAGTGACAGTCAGCATATTTGTACTTGGGGTAGCCACTTTCTGTCACACCACAGCTCTCTACAGTCTTCCATGCTTCCCAGTGCTGACCATGGGTACTGTGCACCGCTTCCCTGTTTCTGTCCTTCGTCTTCAATACCTCGGCCTCATTGCTCCTTTTCCTTTATGAGGGTAGCTGAGCCCTCCTATCTTTGTTGCTGCCTTCAATGCAGTGGGTGAGCTTTCTCTTCTCGGCCGCTCAGGTACCGTCGTCTCCCTTGACTTCTCTGCCCTAAAAGTCATGGTTTCCAGCTCTGCTCTATAGCTAGAAACATGCTACGACATCGTAGCTCCATATTATCTCCTCTCTGCCAAAACTATCTGTCCGCTAAACTGGCAGCTTCTTCTGTAGCTGCGGGACCCTAATCCAACAGTCCCCTAACACTTACTTGTGGCTCATCCCTGAGCCACTACCAGTGGCTTCTCCTGCTGTAGCTTCTCCCTGGCTTCCTGTGAATTCCGCCAAAACTTGTCCCGAAGTCATGCGACTTCGTTCTCCATAGCTTCGACACACTCTTTTTAGTTTCTGTAACTTAGTTCGATGGGTTCTCTTATATTTCCTTCCCTTAGTTATGTTCTCACTCTCATCGCTCCTGAGACCTTTTAAAGGTCTGCAGGTCTTGAGAAGTCTTCCACAGATATCCTTTCCTCTTTTCTGGGTTAGAACTTTTATCACAAGGAAAATATGTATCTTCCAGCCTTCTCAAACATTTCACTCAGTCTGGATCCTACTTATGCAAAAGGTATACAAACCAGGAATTCCATTCCGAGAACAAGCCTTTGTCTGCATCTGGAAGTTCTGCTTGTTCGGTTTGTTTTCCCTTTCACCTTTCTTCTCAGCAACTCGCTCCAGGCATTCACGATGCTCAGGTTCCGCATATTTTCATTCCTGAACTTTGGAACCTCTTGTTCTTCTCTTAGCTAATGAGATAGGTCATCTTCCTTCTCCCGTTGCTTTCTTTTTCTCATTTTTACTTTCTTCCTCCCAGGAGATTTCTTCTCATCATTCCGCTGCTCTGCTTTCTTATCTTCAGTGATCGGCTCGGCTTTCTTCTTCTCTTCAGCAGATATTTTGATTACATCTTCTACATCCTGCGCTTGACTCCTCATCCTTGGAAATTGTCTTTCCTGTGATATTCCTAATTTCACAACCTTGGGCAGCGTCGTCATAGCAAACATATGGCTACCAGGGTTGAAATGCCTCAGCATGTCTTCTAAAGGTTCCTCCTTGGACAAAACCCACTCGGTGTAAAACGTTGGACGTGCAATGGCTGCAATCTCTGGAAATCACAGCACTCTGTAATAGGATTAGCTCGGCTCAGGGAAACTGATCGATGCACTCTATAACTATCGGTTCTTGAATTCTTACAAATGTAACCCTCCCAAATGACTAATTTCTACTTTTATGCCGAAGACGATAATCCTGGATGCAACGGTCATTTGGACTGAATCCTTTGGTCATATTAATTGCATGGATAAGACCACACCTGTCATCTGATCCTCAATAAATGATGAAATCCAATCAAATTTCCCTCGAAGTGTGTGTGTACAGGCATCGGTCTCGTCGAAGATTTACCAAATCTGGAAACTTGATTATACTGCTGCCAAATCCACGGTAAGATATACTGGTCATTTCTTCATTACCTGCCTATCAGAAGGCAACTTGACTAGCCCTCTGTTTTCTTGCGAAAGCTGGTACGTGGCACGGAGAGACATCGCCTTGCTGCGATGCAGCACCGCATTCTCTGCTTAAAACAGACTTAAGGGCCCTTTTTTTTATTTTTACTTGCGCAAAATGAACCATCCTTATGCAATTCCTTATACTTAGAATACATGCCGGTGTAGACTAATTCCCAATGTGATGCCTCCTTTCAACTACACTGGACATCTCCACACGTAAGCTGTCTAGGCTAGGACTGAGAGGTGGGGTGGCTATCACTATAAATCTTGAGCCTATTTCCACTAATCAATGTGGGAAGAAGCTCCCCATCCAGTTTGTTGAGCTGAACGGCTCCTCCCTCTATAACTTGTTGTATCTGATATGGCCCCAGCCAATGTGTCTTGAACTTCCCTGGAAACTTAATAAACTTACTGTCGTAGAGGAGTACTAGGTCTCCGTTCTGAAAGGTCTTACTCTTAATTTGTCTATCATGCCAAGCTTTTTCTCATGCCTTTTGCACTTTCTGATGGAAGCCAACGATGAATCTGTCTTCCTTTAAGGCAAGCAGCTATCCTAGACTTTCATCCACCGTGTCTGTATCATCCATCCCGGTGATCTGAGCAATTCTTAAACTGGGAAGAATATATTCCATGGGCATAACAACCTCCTGTCCATACACCAAACTGAAAGGTGTATGTCCTGTAATTTTCTTGCATGTGGTCATATACGCCCATAATACAGCATTAACTCTGAGGTCCCAATCATTCCTTTGGCTATTGCAGATATTTGTAAGGGCGTTTTCTAAAATCTTGTTAAAATCCTCCACCGTACCATTAGCCTATGGGTGGTAGGGAGTGCTCTTATGGTGCTGAATCTGAAATTCTTCCGTCAAGGCCTCAATGGTGCGGTTCAAGAAATGTGTGCCTTGGTCGCTCATCAAAATTACTAGGCATCCAAATCTACTAATGATGTTTTCAAAAAGGAACTGTGCGGCTGTAGCACCATCACAATTTCTTACTGCTTTGGCCTCTGCCCACCTGGTGAGGTACTCTGTGCCAGTGATGATATATCTCGCACCAGTGCATTTTCCTGGTGGGTTGATAGGACCCACAAATTCAAATGCATGCAACGTGACCTACGGTCACAGTGGCATTTCATCTCGTCGCGAGGGTTTTCCTACCCTCTAGCAGATATCGCAGCATCTACAAAATTCCTTAGTGTCCTTATGCAATGTAGGCCACCATAATCCTGTGGCTAGGATTTTCTGCGCGGTCGGATTTCCTGCGAAATGACCTCCTGCGGTTCCTGAATGTGCCTCTCTGATGATAGCGTCTTTTTCATGCGGCATCACACATCTGCATAGGAATTCATCTGGACCTAACTTTTATAATTGTCCTGCGAGCAGGGTGAAGTCTACTGCTTTAACAACCAACTGCTTCTTTTGCTGCTTAGTAAACTCGTCAGGTGCTAGTCCTGTAGTGAGAAAGTGAATGATATCAGCATAGTAGTCGTCTGTGATCTGGATAGAAAACAACTGCGCATTCGACAAATTGTCCTCTAGGTTACTTGGCTCTTCTCCTGATTCTATCCGCGACAGGTGATCAGGTCCTGCGTTCAATCTTCCTGGTTTCACAATGATTTCAAAATCATACTCTTGAAAGAGGAGTAACCATCTACAGATTCTCCCCCCTAACACTGGTTTATTAACCAGATACTTCAATGCGGAATGGTCAGTGAACATCTTGAACGAGGAACCCAATAGGTAGTGCTTGAACTTCTACAGTGCATACACCATAGCTAAGCCTTCTCTTTTTGTCGTGGTGTAGTTCTTTTCTGCTGTCGATAGCTTTCTGCTGGAATATGCGATAGGATGATCAATATCCCCTTCTCCTGGTTGTGTTAAAACAACCCCTAGTGCGATGCCAGATGCATCCACATGTACATGGAACGGCTTAGTCCAGTCTGGAAATACTAAGATGGGTGTTGTAACCATATTCTCTTTAAGGGTGTCTAGACTCTGCTAGCATTCCTCATTCCATAGGAATTTTATATCTTTCTTTAACAATTTCTCCATCTGTGTTGTGATCTTTGCGTATCCCTTGATGAATTTTCTGTAGTACCCGGTATGACCAAGTACTGTTCTCAATTGTTTGACTGAGTTGGGTGCTGGAAGATTTACGATGATGGCAATATTTGCGGGATCTACCATCAAGCCTTGTTTGCAAACAATGTGACCCAACAAAATACCAAATGGTGCACAAAATATACATTTCTTCAAGTTCAGAGAAATATGGTACTGCCTACATTTCTCTAACATCAGTCTTAAATCTCCTATGTGCTTGTCAATTAATCCAAATACAGTCCAATAATCAAAATAAACTTCTAGGAATTTATGGATGTATTCTTTAAATATAGCAACTACTACTCTAGAAAAGATAGCTGGTGCATTCTTAAGACCAAAGGGCATTACCGTATACTGAAATGAGCCCCATTCTGTTGCAAAGGTGTTCTTGGATCGATCTTCTAGATGGATTCTGATCTGGTGATAGCCTGAAAAACCATCAGTGAAGGAGTAGGCCTCCTGTCCTCCGATCGTCTCTAACACCTCATCAGTGAACGGTGTCAGAAATGGATCATGAAGCGATGCATCATTGAGTTTACGCAGATCGACACAGATTCGGATGTCTCCGTTAGTTTTCTTTTCTTGTATGACCATGGGACTAACCCATTCACTCTCTTCTACAGGCTCAATGATTCCTGCTGCTAGCATCTTATCGATCTCATCCTTAAATTTTTATTTGTAGCACGGATTTAATCTATATGGACGCTGCTTGACTGGTCAAGCATCCTCCTTCAATGGTATCCTCATTACTCCCAGGTCTCCGACTATTCCCTTCATCTCTGTGAACTTGGTGGGAAATAGGTCCTGATAGTCATGTAGCAAGTCTGCAATCTGTTCGACTGTTTCATCATTCCAATAGTCTCCAATAGAGACAAATTTTGGTTCTGTGTCTGTGCCGATATTGATGTTTTTAATCTTGATGGGATTTGTGATTGTTGGAATTTCTAATTTTGGTCCCTCAACATCACGGTTCCCTTCTGACTCCAGAATTTTGGTGTTGCAAGGATCCTCATCCTCATCCTCTGGTTCTACTCCAAAGTTATAGCACTCATGCGCATCTTTTAACTAGATGGCCCACTCAGGATGAGTCTGTACTGATAAGGTACAATCCTCAAATATCTTGATCTTTATTATATCTAGGGCCTGGTCAACACTTGGGTACTTAGATTCAAAAGCAAAGGTGGATAGAAAGTTGTCTATCATAAGTGGCCATGTAGTTGTTCCCTTGCGCAGTTCAGTCTCTGTATACCAGTTCCTTGGAACTGTGTCCAAAGTATGAATGAATCGGTGAACCCATTCATACTCGGGAATGTCTGACCAATTATGTTCGCATGCTTGAATATGTGATCTGGGGTCACTTTCTCCTGTGTACTTCTGCTGGACATACTCTCTGTCGATAGAAAATCTGATCGCCATTAGTCTCTTAATATCCTCCCATGATGCGATATTCTCTTTATGTGCATACCACCATCTTGCAGGTGTGGCTCGTACTGCAAGGTCCATAGCTGCGATCCTCTGTTCGTGAGGAATTTGTTGTTCAAACTGCTTGAGAAAGTCCTGGATATCTGTTAGACCATGAAACGATGGAATCTCATTGATCTCTGCACCAATCCATCGCAGTGACTTAGTCAAGTATGCGCATCTGCGCGCTGAGACTTCATAAAGTCTGTTCTGCCAATTCTCTAGACCAACATCTGAATATGATGCGCATGAGCTGTCACATTGCAAACTAATGTTCCCTTCCACAGTCGGATTGATATAGTCGCTCTGGTTCGTAGTCATCTGATAGAGACTTTCTATGTTGCGTGCCTCTTCCTCTGTTGGAATAGGTTCAATATATCTAGGACCCTGAAAAGGATCCAATGGTGCGATGACCCGGATCTGCGTGTCCTCAAAGGTCATTTGTCTTCTCTTTAGGTCGATAATGGCCACATTACTGATCACCCAATCAATGCCTAGTAGTGTTGGATATGGTCTACTATCGCCAATGATTTCTATAACTTCAAAGTCCGTGAAGCTGTGAACTCCGTCAATGTCAACTGGCACTTGCGGTAATCGACCCAGGGGTGATACTCACTGCTGATTAGCTAATCTCAGATGAATAGGCGATCTGACTAACTTAGGGCTACCCATCTATTCCCATGTCTGCTTAGTCAGAACATTTACGTCTGATCCTAGATCTAGGATCACCTCATCCATTTCGAATTCTCCAACCTGTGCTGTGAGTCGCATCTCTCTTCCTGTTCTTGTATGTCCTGTAATATTATGCACAACACACTGTGTACTGCTCATAGAAGAAGATGGCTAACACTGCTCTATGATGCACTGAAGTTCTCCGATAGCTTGCTCATTTCTCATGAGTTTTAAACAGCTCCACAGGAAGGATTGTACACTTCCTATCATCTCATCCTCATCGCATGTACCCGATGTGGTATCCTGCAATATCTGTACAGGGCTAACGCCACAAGGTGCTTGCTATGGTGTGCCCCTAGAAGGCGGTACCTGTGATCCTGATTGCATAGGATCATTAAAGAAAGTCTTAGCTTCCTGAAATGCCTGTTTATTCTTCTGCAGGTCAAGTGGTGTTGCTTTGTTAGGAGCTCTGCGCACCCACTCCTGACCTGTGTTCTTTTCATTATCCGGTCATGTCCCACTGGTGGAAACACCGCTGCGAGTCACAATGTTGACTCTTGGTTCTGGCTCTTCCTGCTTAGCAGCAATAAGCTGGATGTTCTGGTATGCTGTTAGCTTATGTTCTCTGATCTTAGCTATCAAGGTAGGACACTCCTCTATAGTATGGTCATAAGATTTACAATAATTACAAGTGGTGGTGGGACTCTGACAGTCTCTAGCATAATGTCCTACAACTCCACAGTTGTAGCAATTAACTGGTCTGTGACCATGACCAAAACCTTCTCCACAGCCAAATCCTTCTCCATGGCCAAAGCCTCCTCCACGTCCTCGTCCTCTGAATCCTCCTCCACTGCCACCATAAGCCGGATCATGTTGTGGTCCTGCTGCTGGACCTTGTGGTTCTGATTGGACTCTGTACATATCTTGCTCTGCTCCTACCATGAGATCACAGGCTTGGAAATCATGTTCATCATGGCCTACAGACTTGCAGAAGATGCAGTATAAGTTCTTAGGTGTCTATACGTACTTCTGAAGTAGAGGGCACTGCTGAGGTAGATGTCCTCATGTTTTGCATATTTCACACCACGACCCGTGGGTCTGTGGTAAGGGGTTTGGAGCCCCTGTCGCTATATATTCTACAAAGAATGGACAGTTGTCTTTAGTATGGCCTTGTGCTTTACACCTTACGCACCATATGTCTTGCGCAACCTCTTTCCTTTTCTTAAGCTCATGCAACTGTAACGTGAGATTAGCCAACTGGTTTTGAAGATTTGTCATGCCTATGCTAGTTTCCGCTAGAGGTGAAGCCTCTAGTTTCATTGCCATCTCCAACGCTTCATCCTGCGTCTGGAGTTTCCGCTGCATTAACGGTAGTCTGATGTGAGGGAGCAGTGCTGCAATAAATCATTCCTTATGCTGCTTTGGTGCAAACTCAAAGCTGACTTGGTCTATAAGGGCTTTGAATTTCTGATCAAAGTCCCACACCGACTCTGTAGGTAGCTGTTTGATATATTTGAGCTCTGTAATGTACTGTGACTCAGACTTAGGTTTCTTAAACTCTTTAATCATGGTTGTCTTGATCTCTACAAGTGTTCTGGGTACTGTGGTATACTTCATATACCATGTTAAGGCTTGATCTCTTAGCGTGGTATCGTCATTGATCGTTTTAATGGTCCACATGGCTTCACATAGATACCAATGTTGCTCTGGGTCCTCTGCCCCTGTACCCTTAAAAATAGGTAGCTTCATATCATCCCCCATTCTATTTCTACACGATGGGTGCTGATTTGCTGTGCTACTACCACTCAGCGGTGTAGCTGAAGGTGATGTAGTAGTGGTAGGTACTGTCTGCGAGCTACTGGATGGAGTTCCTACAGGATTGTTCTGAGTCCCGGTCTATTTCTCTGGGGTGTAAGGGTGGTAAGGGATACCCCCCTCTATTCCTTCTATGGTACTATGACTCTATTGTCTAGTATTATCTGGACTATCTTCAAATATGGGAGATCTGAAATCTACTTTATATTTCTTTCCACTACGTGTTCGTCCAATGTCATCAAGATCACTTTGAAACTCTTGTGAGATTACTATCTTTACTTATTCATCTGAAACTAGATCCATTGTTCCTTTTTCATGTAATAGCATCTTAATGGACAAGTTTAAAGATTTTAGGTACTTACCGCGATATCCTTTGAAGAAGTAGCGCTCAGCCTCGCTGAAGCTTTTTCTCTGGTCGACTGCAAACTCTGTGACGAAGCCTTCTAGCACACTTGCAAGCCAGAAGTCTACTGCCCTCGTAATGGGATTATCAAGTTTCTTCACGGTCTGAATCAACTCCCGTGTCTAGACAATGTCTCTTTTCTTCTTCAGTATGCTTGTATCAGTCAACTTTGGTAACCAGTCGTAAAGCGTGTTCCCAAAGGTCGCAAAAAATATCGCATGCAGGTCTGTAATGATATGTTTTTGTAACCAGGCCTCTGTACTCAGTTTAGGACTCCTGTTCTCTCGTTCAGCAAACTCTTTCTCCTTAGACCAAACCCACTCATTGAGTTCGTCTCTAGTAGGCCGCCACCAAAACATCAATGCTCGGTTTGTTCAAAACCGGCAATGGAACCATTTGTTGGATTGCATGGGCAGACCCAGGTTTACTATAGTTAACCAACAACACCCCTAGCTCACTGGCCCTTTCGGCGACAGACTGCAGAGCGGCCTGAAGTCTCACCCAAAGTGATTCTAATGGGTTGGCCAAAAGACTCAAGTGTCTTCGACCAGGTTCTGTGGCAACCTGGATGTCTCACAGCCCTTCTAGCCTGGGAGCTCTCTCTCTTCCTACGACGTGCAACCTCCTCCTACTTGTGATGACTCTAGTCCTTGTCACATCACCACGCCTCAGGCAACACGTAACTCCTTCCTACACTGATTCTCAACCGTAGTGCACCACAGCTCCTCTGCTGGTGCGATACTGCCTCCTTGCGATATCCTACTGCTGCGGCTCAGCGTACTCAGTGCTACTCGTTCCGACTTACGGGACTCAATAAACAAGGGTGCTTAACTCTGCGACTCTTAACTCTAAGAGCTGAAGCATAGGTAAACTCTTATACAAAATAATTAAGGGTTTCAACTTGCATTCATCTTCTATAGTGTTGTAACTGAATAATGCATACATACATTAAACTGTAAACAAGGCCCATATGATAACTGATAGATGCAACAAATAAACACAACACATAAATCAATCACATAACACACGATTTTAACGTGGTTCACCTCTAGGATGGAGGTTACGTCCATAGAACTGTGTTTCTCTTATAGCTCAGGGGAAGGTAAACATAGTTCTGTTGCACCGCCTATGCAGTTCGAGATCTTCTGGGTAACTCCGCACACAGCCTGGATCCCTTCTCTTCTATATATTGCACCTCTTACAACATACTCTTCCCTCTCTATCGATCCCTACGGATTGTTACATGCATGCTCAATGAGCCAGCTACTAGTTACAGTAAGATAACTACAGCTAATGACAGAACCAGAGCTTGGCTTCTATACAATTTCCTAACTATTGTCTAACTATCTAGCCCACAAAAAATGACCAACAACCCAACTAACTAACCCTTTTACAATACAAAATATATCCCTTTATAGGCGGCCCGAAGGTCTCGCCATTACAACACTGTGGGCCTGTCCCAACAGTAACCCAAAACCCTAACTAGTGACAGTCGGCATATCTGTACTTGGGGTAGCCGCTTTCTATCACACCACAACTCTCTACAGTCTTCCATGCTTCTCGGCGCTGACCATGGGTACTGTGCACCGCTTCCCTGTTTCTGTCCTTCATCTTCAATACCTCGGCCTCATTGCTCCTTTTCCTTTATGAGGGTAGCTGAGCCATTAGAGGAATTTTGGGGTCTAAAATGGGCCTCCTAAGGAAAATAATAAAATAATAGTTAAAATAATAAAATAATGGTTAAAATAATAAAATAA
>LPNX010046779.1:343617-392836 GCA_001517045.1 Pseudotsuga menziesii
TACGCAGTGTGGGGACTCGTTGGATGCGGAATCAAATTATGCATCCAACGAGCTCTCCCAATCGAAATTTGAGTAAAAACACAATGAGATATGTCGAAAATATGAACAAAAAAAGTAGTTTTTTTTAATGACAAATATGCCAATTCAACCATTATGGTTGACTTATTTTATTGAAATTCTATTGGTTCTTGAATTCCAACTCACAAACACTTATTTTGGCACGTTTTCTTATAAGGCCCATTTTAGACCCCAAATTTCCTCTAATGCCTCCTATCTTCACCGCTGCCTTCAATGCAATGGGTGAGCTTTCTCTTCTTGGCCGCTCAGGTACCATCATCTCCCTTGACTTCTCTTCCCTAAAATCCATGGTTTCTAGCTCTGCTCTGTAGCTAGAAACATGCTACGACGTCGTAGCTCCATCTTATCTCCTCTCCGCCAAAAATGTCTGTTTGCTAAACTGGTAGCTTCTTCTGTAGCTGTGGGACCCTACTCCAACATCAAGCTTGCCATTTTGACATTTGAATATGTCAATTGTTGTATGCACCTTTGCCTATATGCAACCCATGTACATACGCGACTTTTCCTAAAGCATGTCGCGTACTATACGCGATTATTTGTAATTGCAACCCGCGTATAGATCTATACGCGGGATTCCCTTAGAGAAACTCGCGTGTCATATGTGGGTTGCCAGTATTAATACCTACGTACACCTTCATTTGACATTAAAAATAATAAATCGCAATTATTTGAGATTTGTTAAGCCTTTAACCATAACCATCTTAATTGTCTCAACCTCCTCAACCCTCAAAAATGCCATATTTCACTAAGTATAAATAAAGGCCTTGGGGAGGGTATTAATCAATAATACTTGGAGAGCAAAGTTATGCTGGTGGTGTCTATTCAGAAGTCTTTGGAGCAGTGGAACTCAGAATCCTTTGGTTGCAGAGGATTCCTTGTCTCAAGCATTGGGTTGTAATCTTAACTCATTCACTATTGTTAATAAAGAGAATCCTTCTTCCAAATGTGTTTTGAATGTCTTTTATGTATCATGGTTTGATGAACATTTATGATTAAACACTCTATATATGATTTATCTAACCTGTTCTATATACATGTACAATCTTGCACTATGAGGATTTGCTCTTTACAGGTGAAGGAGAAGAATACCTAAAGACTTTGGAGGAGAAGCAGAGCAGAAGAGGACAAAGCTAGGATCGACCGTCGTGAATCAGGTGAGTCTATACTATCCTCTTGTTTTCTTCCTGTACTCTAAATTGATTGCCTACAAGTCTTATGAGTATGTTGGTAACCCCAGACCTTCAATGATAAGGTGTTTTTTCCTATACAAAAGAACTGAAAATAAGGCACTTTTCTATTGTACAGAAAAAAACACCTTATAACCGAAGGTCTGGGGTTACCAACATACTCATAATACTTGCAGGCAATCAACTTTAGAGTACAGGAAGAAAACAAGAGGATAGTATAGACTCACCCGATTCACGACGGTCGATCCTAGAGTTGTCCTCTTCTGCTCTGTTTCTCCTCCAAAGCCTTCATGGATGCTTCTCCTTCACCTGTAAAGAGCAAATCCTCCAAGTGCAAGCTTGTACATGTATATAGAACAGGTTAGATAAATCATATATAGAGTGCTTAATCATAAATTTTTATCAAACCATGATACATAAAAGACATTCAAAACACATTTGGAAGAAGGATTCTCTTTATTAACAATAGTGAATGAGTTAAGATTACAACCCAACACCTGAGACAAGGACTCCTCTGCAACCAAATGATCCTGAGTTCCACTGCTCCAAAGACTTTTGAATAGACACCACCAGCATAAATTTTCTCTCCAATTATTATTGATTAATACCCTCTCCAAGGCATTTATTTATACTTAGTGAAATAAGGTAGTTTCGAGGGTTGAGGAGGTTGAGACAGTTAAGATGGTTATGGTTAAGGGCTTAACAAATCTCAAATAATCGCAATTTATTATTTTTAATGTTAAAGGAAGGTGTACGCGGGTATTAATACTGGAAACCCGTGTATGACACGTGAGTTTCTCTAAGGGAATCCTGTGTACAGATCTGTATGTAGGTTGCAATTACAAAGAATCACGTATAGTACGCGACATGCTTTAGGAAAAGTTGCGTATGTACGCGGGTTGCATATAGGCAAAGGCGTGTATAGAAATTGACATATTCAAAGGTAGAAATAGAAATTTGGATGGATAATGAATGTAGTTCATAACATGCCCATCTATAGTGTTTTAGTCAACCTTCAAACAATAAGTGTCCTTTTGTGTGCCAACGTAGGAAATGTTGGCACTCGGATGGATAAGTTCCATTTGGGTGGATAACAAAGATACCCCCCAAAGCATGAGTCTTAGAGTGATACGATAAATGAGAGCTTTGAGAACAAGCCATCGCCAGGAGATGAAAATGTTAGCTCAATTAAAGTATGCAGTCAAGTAGGAATCTGTAGTACGTCAGTATGTTGACTCATAGACACAAGTAACCAAAGTCATAGCTTCAGACCAATACAAGGCAGATCCATGAGTGGAATAAACAAGCATGGATACTAGAATACAGTGTAGATCCATGTGATAGAGGACTCAAACTTGGACATAGCTACCAGACATACAATGTATATTTATGTCATACAGATGCAAATTTGAGCATAGCCATGACCATACAAATGTGGATCCATGATAGATATACAAAACTCCATCGCAACCTGGGGAAAAAGAAATGAGCGCTTTTAAACAAATACCCAGGGTATTCATCTCGTCTTCCACAAAGTACGATTCTATCCATGTGATTACAATGATCTGAATTTGAACATGGTATAAACCACTTGATTACTGGCCAATGATGTGAACCGTTAAAAAATGCGAGGGAGATCACCATTAATGTCCATGATTCCCAAGGTACCCTAGTACAATCTTCTGAGTGCGAATAGATGTCCTGATGTCAAACACCTAGTCGATTCTATCGATCAAAGGTCAATGATGTGAACCTATGTCAAGAGCAAGAGAATCTATCATTAAGGCATACAGATCTCAAGGTGCTAAATATTGTTTCTAAGACTATTTCCCGGATGATGAGCTGATGTCAACGGGAATAGTCTCGTCGAAGGAGGGCCATGATGAGTCCCACATCGATGACACAAAACTCAAAACATAGTTCTGGAATGATGCAAATGTAGTAGCCATATGACTGACTCAAAGATACTGACACAAAGACTGTGTAGACTGCAGAGGTAAAACTTCTTCAGATCTCCTTTGAACATCGGGCGGCACGACAAAATGACTTAGCAGCATGACTAGACAGGAAAGATACACAATGCTACAGTGGACAATGCATTCTTTTGAAAGACTCAAAGGATTTGACATGACTCATGAAAGTGAATTGTCATGCAGATCAGCTGAATACCCAATTGTCTGACATGATTGTGCAGACAAGTGCCATGTTCAAAGGTAACGACAAACAACTACCATTATTTACAAAATGATTCCCTTCCCATTTTCCCCATCATGATCGATGAGTGCCTCTTTTCAGTTTTATGAGTTCAAAGAGGGTAACAAACACTCAATATATCTTGTCAGAAGACAATTCCAGTCTCATATGTTTTATGAACCTGAGAGAGGAGGGGTTCGTTCCCAAAATAGGTCTCTCAATGTTTAATTTAATGAGTCCACTGAAAGAAAACTCATTATCGTTCATGTTTAGAGAGTCTGGACGAATAAAGAAGAAAACTCCATGGGGGTCCTTCTTCGTATGATTTAGTCTCTAAGGCCTGAAAAAGTGTAAAATCATACCTTATAGAACTCTTCCAGTCATGATTGGCTGGAGTGTTCCTTTCTCGTAAATAGTCCTATCCGAACCGAGAAAGAGATAACCTACCATCAGAAGGACGACTCTTCAAATACTTTTACGAGTATGAAGGAGACAAGTACTCGACAATATTTTCGTATTTAAGGAGCCTAAAAAGGGTTTAAAGAGAACTCTATTAGACTTTTTCATGTTTGAATCCAGAGCACAAAAAATTAATAAACTAAGCTCAAACCACTTTTCATGTTTTAACCAGAGCACGAAAAATGAAAAGTAAGCTCAACACCATCTTACTGTTTTTAACGAGCTCGAAGATCAGTTGAAAGAATGCTCAGGGATTGGTTTCATTTTTACACAAGCTCGAAACCAATCGGTAAACTATGCTTGAAAAATCCCATTAACATGTTATACAGAGGTTGGAATCTTTCCCCCGACATGATTGCTAGTGAAGCTTGCCCCTAGCATGGTTTCTAGGGGCTCGACATGCCCCCCAAGCTTCATTTCATTTAATGATTCTTCTTCCATACCCAACCTAAAAACTTGGTTACTAATGTCAAAATGTTCACCAGGGGGTTAGGAAGAATGAGAACCAGGCATGTGGAAAGAAGGTTCAAGTTCTAACACTAAAGTGAAGACTCGACTCAAGGGAAGGGGATTTGTTTCATTTTTACGCAAGCTTGAAACAGAAGGTAACTATGCTTGGAGCATGGTTTCATTTTTATGCAATCTTGAAACCAAAAGGTAAACTATGCTTGAGGAGATCCATTTCATTTTTTAACGAGCTTGACATAGAATGGGAAATTTGGTCAGGGAAAAACTGACATGATGGTTAGAACTTGACATGATGGTTAGGTGCTGTGTCATTTTTTAACAAGCTTGACATAGCATGGGAACTTTGCTCAAAACATGGTTTCATTTTTATGCAAGGTTGAAACCAAAAGCATAAACTATGCTTAAAGAAAACTGACATGATGGTCAGGTGTTGTTTCATTTTTTAATGAGCTTGACACAGAATGGGAACTTTTCTCAAAACATGGTTTCATTTTTATGCAAGCTTGAAACCAAAAGCGTAAACCATGCTTAAGGAGTGGTTTTATTTTTTAACGAGCTTGAAACCACAAGCAAACTATGCTCTAGACATGGTTTCATTTTTATGCAAGCTTGAAACCAAAAGCGTAAACTATGCTTAACGAGTGGTTTTATTTTTTAACGAGCTTGAAACCAAAAGTAAACTATGCTCTAGACATGGTTTCATTTTTATGCAAGCTTGAAACCAAAAGCGTAAACTATGCTTAAGGAGTGGTTTTATTTTTTAACGAGCTTGAAACCAAAATTAAACTATGCTCTAGACACGGTTTCATTTTTATGCAAGCTTGAAACCAAAAGCATAAACTATGCTTAAGGAATGGTTTTATTTTTTAACGAGCTTGAAACTAAAAGCATAAACTATGATTAAGGAATGGTTTTATTTTTTAACGAGCTTGAAACCAAAAGCGTAAACTATGCTCTAGGCATGGTTTCATTTTTATGCAAGCTTGAAACCAAAAGCATAAACTATGCTTAAGGAGTGGTTTTACTTTTTAACAAGATTGAAACCATAGGGTAAACTATGCCCTGAAACCTGCTCCTACCCAACATTATATCTAGAGGTTGGTAGGTTGACCCCTTACATAAGAAGCTAGCAACTTAGCTCCATTATGATGTCCATAGATTAGAGCCATGCCCCCCATTTTACCTATGATGGGAAGAAGCTAACTAGGAGGGGAAAAAGCCACAAGAACATGTGGCACATTTAAGGCAGTCTGATTACTAGGAGTAATGCGATGGTCAGGTGTAACAAAAGAAAGCTGATCAATGGTCACAATATCCCCATCATGGGGAAAATGCATAACTCTAAAGAGTGTGGACACAACAGCCTTCATGGCATAGACATAATCATGTCCAAGGAGCAGATTGAAATCTAAAGGACCTTAGACCACCATAACATCAATACAAACAGTTTTCCATCCTAATGTAATAGGAAAAAAAGGAAGGGTCCCTAAAGGTGCAGTAGGCCTATGATTAAAAGCCGGTATCTGGTAGATGGCTGGCAAAAGCTGAGGAGAACCTAAAGCTTGCCAAGCAGTTGAGGATAGAATATTAACAGAAGCCCCTTCATCACAATAGTGCAAAGTATCCTCCTAGCAGTAACATTCACAACTATTTGGAAAGGAACACTTGAATGAAGACGAGACTCTGTTAGGTTACTCCAATCAAAGGAAATAACCTCACTGCTCGGAGAGGGTTCTGTTGAAACGGACAAAATTTCCTTTTGTCGAGAACAATCAGAATGAAGCATAAAAACTTTGGTAGGTTTTGGTTCATTCTCTACTAGAAGAGAAGAACAAGATGAATATTTGGTTAAAGAGACTACTTCAGTATTAACACTCTCTGATGAAAGAGCGGGATCGGGTGGAAATGACACCGACTCGACCACTTCACTCTCTGAAGGAAGAGTGGGATCAATCACAGATAAATCTGAATCGACCACTTGGTCAACTAGTGGGGGATCAAGGGATAACTTGCTATCACTTTTTGGAATCACCTTTTGATGATCAGTAATCTTTTCCAACCAACGCGAAGCTTCATCCATGTTTAGACAAAGAAAAGTACGATGCATAGCCTTGCATATCAAAAAAGGATACAAGACTTTACCCTTACGAACTTTTACCAATGGGTCACTGGTTGAGGGAGTATCATCAACATGATGATCAGAGGTTGATGACATAGATGGTTTGGACCTTTTAGATCACTCTTCTTGTACACGGGGGAGACCGGAACACTCCTTAAGAAGGTGGTACCCCTTGCAAAGCTTACAAGGGAACTTGGGTTTTCTGGGTGTTCTCTTAGAATGGGCACCATTAAGAGCAGATGGTTGATTCTTTTTCTCTTTCTTATCCTTCTTCTTTTTACCCTTCCCTTTCTTCTTCTTCTTATCCAGCTGACTACTGACTGTAGAGCTTTGGTCAAGTGAAGAAGAAGAAAGAGTTGAAGCCACAACCGATGAAGGAGCAGGATTAGATTGAGGTCGATCCTCTACCAGAAGAGAGGTGACATTTGAGACATTAGGTGTAACAGGAATTACTGGATTAAACAGCCAGACCGGTAAACCTATAGTTCACCCAGGAAGATTTAGTGTGGCAATAAAGGGAGGACCAATACCTTCACTTGGAGGGAATACAAAAGGTACACCTTGTAAAGGGACCTCTTGAGTGGTAGTCCCATATGAGGATGCCATCTCTAAACTCTCTAATAACCCCCTAACTACCATGCACAAGCAAGTACTACTCAAAATAAAAGCAACAAGAAAACATGTGAAAGGAGTGGATAAGAGTCAGGAACCTCAGAGGACGGGCCAAAAGGATAACTCGGATGGTTTGAGGATTCCTAAAAGGGTCTCCCAATATACTTAAGGTACGTGGGAGCTCAAATCGGTAGTAGTGTTGTCTAATGCATAACCGTTCACAAGGGGCCTTCCTATATACAATCGAGTATGTGAAGTACCTTTCTATATACCTCAAGAGTACGTGAAAGGCCATTCGATATACTGATGGTACGTGGAAGAACCATGCGAGTCCTGGGATGTAATGCAGACAAATAATGACAGCTCCTAAGCTTAATGATGCTCGAACATGTCTCTAACTTATCACTCAAATTGCTAAAAGTTTTAACCTAGTACTACAATTAATTTTATCTTGTGCGTTTAGGTGGAACCATGGAGTGAAAACTTGAAATTAAATAAGATGCACACTGATCTATATGATAATGCAAGTTTTCCTCTTCAATGAAATTCTACCTCAGAGAGGGAGAGAGATTTACTTTTCTTCCAAAAAATGCACACCCAAACGCAAATGCAATTCTATCTTTTCAAATGAAAAGTGAAATATCAATGCACCCCAAACAATCTTCAAAGAAAATAAAAAAGAGATCTAGAGAACATCTAACATAATGTTTCCTATATTTTCATGCTTGAAAAAGATGCATAAAAACTCAATGGAAAGATGATTTCACTAACGTTTCCAAACAAATCTAACTCTAATGCACGCAAAGCTGAAAACAAACATTTCTTCTTAATGAAAGTAAGATATAGAATTTCAAACAATCATGCACAAAACAAGAAGAAAATCATTCAACAAACTTGCGAATAAAGCAAAAGAGAGAGAAAACTAAAACTTCTCTTTGAAACAGACAAGGAAATGAAGAACCAATCTTTCCTACCAAGCACTGAAAAAATAAAAATGCAAAAGGAAACAAGAATCACCCCAAGCAAAGAAATACCCAAAACAACATGGATCACTCATGCATTCCAAATCCACAACAAACCAAAACCTACTCATGAAAATGAAATGTATATTTCCAATTCCAATGAATAATATCTACAGAAAAGGGCAGGAGGTTTCAAGCAAACAAAAGAACACAAAATCTAATGCAAGAAACACAAACTCTCTTTGAATGCAGAAGGAATACAACAATCAAAGCGACTGCAGAATACACAATTCATGGCCCCTCCCAACCATGAGGGAGCATTTTTTTCAAAAACACACTTCATTTTCATCAAAAAGTAAGCCAAAAACACACAAAAAATCAAAACACAAAGTCTAGAACAGGGCCTACTTGGCACCGCATAGATGAAGCTGCTGACAGGCGGTTTTGAGGCAGTACCACTCCTTGCTCACTGGATTCAGGTAGTGGCATCGCGTATGGATAACTAGACTCAGGCGGTGGCACCACTCCTTGCCAATATAACATGTGCAGTTCCCTGTAAAAATCCAAAACACAAAGATAACGATAGATCAAGTCAGAAAAATACCAGATCAGGGAAAATACTGTTGAATTGAGAATGGAAACAGAGCATAAAATACTGAAATGACTCAGATCTAAACAAATATGGAAATTTCAAACCCAAATAATGCAAATCAAAAAGTAGATTTGACTAAAGAGGGTTGAATAAAATGGATCCTAGACTCGAACAAGAGTTGTAGACTGAGGAAGATCAGAACAACTGATACACTAATTCATTCCCCAGCAAAGTTGCCAGATTTGTTAGCTGGAATATTTCACCTCCTGCGGATAGCAAGGTGTTCCACTGGTCTGAATGGTTTCGATCTAGAACAAATAGAGGACAGAGGTTGAAGACTCTCCCTAGATGCTATAGATATCTAGAATACAAGGCTTTGACAGTTCACCTATGTACCTGCAAAAAATCTCAACACGAAATGAATCAAAGCAACCAGAATATGATCTACTAATCTATGCTAGTGACTAAGGAATCTAGCAACATATATATGCAAAATCACAACAACAACATCATATGTGGGACAAAAATCAACTTGCATTAGAAATATGAATAAGTTTACAACCAAGCCTTAGTGTTGACATGCATCTCCATGAAACCAGCTCTTCATCCCCAAAAGCTTTGACTCTAGCTCTCTATGCTCTCTCCAAATGATCTTGGGACAAGGATCAATCCAACAGCATAACAATACCTTCAATGTTCCCTCTCAACCATGGCTATGAGCTCATATTTATATGCTTTAATGGATAGATATGGTTGAGAAATTAGTGGGTGAGGTGGCCTCTAAGATCCTAGGATGAGGGATCTTGAGCTCAACCAACCCACAACAGTAGGGATAAGGTAGTACATGAGGCTTATCATCTAGAAGCCTCGAGAAACTTCTCTTTTTCCCTTTTTACCCAGGGTATCGCGCTTCTCCTTCTATGACAGAGTGGTTCTGGTAATAACTGCCTATGGACCAAGGGCAATGGGAGGTGGCACCGCTTGTGGACAACCGATGAAAGGCGATGCGAGCAAGGGTGTCGCTCTTGGATAAAGGGGCATGCATGCTGATAGGAATTTGTATGACATATTGATGAAAAACCATTTAGTTTCCACTCCAGAAGTTGGGATTCAAGGCAAGTAAGTATGTCAAATGTCTTATCACATGATGGTGACAGGATTTTGGTATAACATAGTAAAAATACCAATCTAGTTTATTCTTCAAGTGCGGATTGTAGACACCGTAGGCAACAATCTTTGATTCTATCAACTCCACATAATCATTATGTTCCTCCTCTTCATTTTCATGGTTGAATTTTCAATTTTCATTACATTTTAAGCTACTTATAGGAAGGTTTTTTAAGGGTAAAAGCATGCACAGGGTTTCACAATTTTCCTTTTCAAGGACTATGACATCTACAAGTTGTGTATTTCTTGTGAAGGAATACTATGAAATGTTCACATTGCACGAAAAGGTGGGGTGTGACACCTGCAGTGTCACCCAAAAAAATATAAACCAACCATTTTTTCTGGAATTTTTTAGATGAATGTGTTCTAATCTCCATTTCAATTGTTTTGATGTATTTTTCAGCCATAAAAATGTTGGAATGGAGAGAGAGAGAGAGAGAGAGAGAGAGAGAGAGAGAGAGAGAGAGCGTGAAATG
Organism: Pseudotsuga menziesii; assembly: GCA_001517045.1. NCBI lineage: Eukaryota > Viridiplantae > Streptophyta > Pinopsida > Pinales > Pinaceae > Pseudotsuga > Pseudotsuga menziesii. The sequence continues at coordinate 353,931 of LPNX010046779.1, forward strand.
GAGGATATATTGGTAATAAATGCTACAAACACAATGCTTTCCCTCTGGGAGTGTGTGTGGGAATATTATAAACCCACTTCATACTTAGGATAAAATACTTAATCATTATTTGATTAATTTACTACCTACTAGCCTATATAGTTGGAATCCACTTGCACCACTTGGTCAACACTTGTCATATATACCCTATGAGAACATTTATCTTGATTATGGTTAGATCATTCCCACTTCATTGAATGTCATAATTATTAAATGTTCCTTATTGTAGATTCTTTCTTTATTCAGATTTATTCCATCTTTTCAGTGGATAAGGTAAAGCTTGTCAACTAGGAAACTACTATCTTTTGTTGCCAATCCATCCCCCATGATTTTCTCTCTGGATTCCAGGATTGTCATTTTTTTCCATCACTATTGACAAATAAGTGCTTTATCTAATTCATGAGGTCCTTGACAGAGTTGGAAAGTGCTTTATCCACCATAGGGGTTTATCATATTTAGTAAGCCTGATTTATGAGCTAGCATGAGTTTTCTTCCACCAACTCAATTTTCCTTTATAAGGATGTATTAATATTGTAATAATAAATCAATTCATTATTGATCATCAATAAATTATTCATTTTTCACTTCTTCATGTGATTCAATCTCTTTATTATTCTCTATATTTTCTTTGTGCATACTTGTGAGAATTATCCTGTAGAAATATCTACCTCTTGTGCTTCTTCTTTGCATCAAGCATCTATTTATACATGGTAGTAGAGATGCAATATCTACATGGTATCATAGTGAAATGTTTTTTAAGTTCAACATATTTGAGGAGCTATCTATTCTCTCCATCAAAGTGCATCTAGTCTCCTAGTCCTCTCTGAAGAAGAGCTTGTTATTAATCTTACAATATTTTCTCGTATTTTTATTTGTGCAGGTTGCAAAGAGTATCTTCTTGAATGAATCAACATCTCAGTATGGATTATTATTCAGATATGATCATGAATCCCTTAAACTATCATGCATAGAAATAAAATATTGGCATTCTATTGCATAGTAAGGGACTCTATAGATTTTCTATGGCCTTAGAAAATGAACCAAATTCTATTTTTGAGAAAGCTAAGTGGCATAATATGTTGGATGAATCCAATGATTTATTTTCCTCTCTATTTCTCTTGATATACTCTTTCATCTATATGGTTTGACCACTCCAAACCAAGTATGAACCAAACTTGAGTCTCTCTTTGGAGTTCAAGATGAGATAAGAGCGCATCAGTTGGAGAATGAGTTATTCTCATCGAGTCCAAGCAGTTTCGATTCTATTGAGGGTTTATTCACCAAATCCAAGTCACATATTCTATTTCTCAAGAAATTTGGGATCGAGAAGAAGGAAGATCAATTGATTCTTCAACATTCTTTCAAAATTGGGTCTTGAATACTTAATTTTTGTGTCCACTTTTCATGTTACTCGGGTTGTTATTTCTAATTGGAAAATGTCTTCTTTGAGTACATTATCTGATTCACTGATAAGGGAGCAAGATAAATTGATCTAGATGGATGTTCTTAGATATTACAAGGACAAGGATCATGATCTCATATTTTAAGGAAGAAATATTATCAAATCCAAGGAGAATAACATATTGAAAGAGAAGAAGCCAAAGTCAGATAACGAAGATGAAAGTTCAAAGCTTACTGATGAATATTCGATGAAGAAAGTCAAGAAGAAAGGGAGCACATCCATGGATTATTATTTCAGAAAGGGATTTCATTCAAATAATAAATTTTTCAAGAAGAATATGGACATAATGTCTCATCTACTTGAGAATCACAACATCGAAGTTCTTGATGAGCTAGAGAAGCCTATTGAATCCTCAGAACATTGTCATAGTGCACAGTTCCAAGGTGATATAAAATATGCCTTGAGTTCCAGAATTAAATCATTTCATCACATATCTGATATATATTTAATTTCTCATATATATCAGAATCAGAAATCTCAATTTATTTCTTTGATAATCCACCTATCAGTCTTCTAGATTCATTTCCCAATACTTGTGATTTTTCACTAGATCCTGACCTATCTTTGAGCAAATCTTCCTCACTTCATTAAAATAGTTATAATTATTATTTATAAGAATATTTTCAGGCTGATATACATGTAATGAAACCATCCATACCATCTACCCTACCTCTGAATACTACTAAGACTATACAAACCCCAAGTTCAGTAGTTGATTCCTTATTGGTTTCTTATGCAGTGTTACTTATATCAAATGGTTTTAATTCTTTTCTATTTTTCATTAGTTCGTTATATATGACCTTATTAATAATTGGAACTACATTACACATGTTTTGGTATGTTCTAAACACTTATGGTTCATATCTCAAGTCCATCCATCATTCATATTTTTACACTCATCAGTTTTCCCAAATTGTTCATACTTTTCCTAGTCTTGTCCTATATCCTAATGGAGGCATTGAAACTTTTTCCTTTTCTGTTCCATATGATAATATTTATGATATATAAGAGTATTTTAAGCCTCATATCAGATCTAGGAAGGTGTTACATCAAATTGGAAGAAATATATGTGATTCACATCACAATTTTGCGGCTATACAAGGAACTGATTGTGTTAATTTTTGTACTCTTGTGAAGGAGTATGCACATATATATTTTCCAAATCATATTTTGTTTGGATATAATAGTTTTTTAGCAGAAAGAAGCATTCAGATAATGATCCTACTTCATCATATGATGAGATACAAGGAGTCTCTCCTCTTCCTTCTTGCAAATTCTACACTTTAGCACATGATCATGGACTCTACAAAATTATTCATCAAGTATTTAACCAGAAGAAGTTAATTCAACTCATTCAAGTTAAGATAAAGACATATTTCAAATTTTTTGCCTTGTCCTTTCTTGAGGGAGGATTTTCCCAGTTAACCCAAAAAATTACCCGATTAGCTTTACATGACCTACACCACACAAAGACATCCATTTCACCACCCTCATTGATCCCCACACCCTAGTAAAGGCTAAAAAAATATAAAAAGGGGTTAAATACCCCTAAAAAGAGCCAAAATAGCTCTCATAGGGGCTAAAACCCCTCAAATGTGTTATATTTTTAACTTTAAGCTAGCATAACATTAGGATCTTTAACTGAGAGAACAACAAGCAAAACAATCAAACACAAGAGACAATGAACACAATGTTTTTCCTCGAGGAAACCATAAATGGAGAAAACCACGCAAATTCCTCAGAGATAGAATCAGCACCAAAGTGAAACCCAAAAATAGTAAGATGATCTCCCGACAGTAGCAACCTCTTTCTGCCTTGCCCCAGTGTCTTTCTCTTCCTCAGCTATGCACTACAACTGAGTGTTTGTGAGTGTATGATAAATAGAGAGGATAGCTCTCTATTTATACTAATTCCTAACTTGACTAAACCCAACTAGATCTGACTTCACTATGTGAGTCTAATAACCCTAGTGCCCCAGAACTGCAGGGACTTTAACCCTTAGACAATAGGAGATTTAACCACCTTGACTTGACATGACTTGTTTACATTATAGAAACTTCCTGATAGGAACATCAGGGCATGACATGACTCAAGTACATTACAATTACATCCTAGAATAAACATCGGGTTACAATACATAATAAATACAAGTGAATACATTCCAAAGTTACAATTACATTAGCACTCCCTCTTAACTAGGAAGGTATTCTCTCGACACAATTTATCAGTACAAGTCTTCTTCTCTGTATCATCTGGATCATCATCGAGTCTTCATCATCTTCACCTTCAAGTCATCTCTATCTTCAAGTCACCTTCATCTTCAAGTCATCTTCACCTGGATCTAGATCATCACTTGATCTGGATCATCATCATTAGATCTGGATCATCCCTCGATTTGGATCATCTCTGTTGGATCATCAACACTGAATCTTCACAGGTTCTATCTCATGATTCTTCTCGTCACAAGAATTTTTACAGATTTTTGTAGGCCTACTTTTTTTGTAGGTCTTTTCCAGCACTTATATCTGACCCTAAGTCAGAAAGGCCCTCCCAGCACTTACATATGATCATGTAGGAACCAATCCTATAATCATATCAGAAAGGCACGCCTAGCACTCACATCTTACCATGTGGTAACATAGCCCACAACCCTGTCAGAAAGTCCTAGAACTCACATCCATCAACCAATGTCGGAATGTCTTAGCACTTACACTCAGCCATGCGAGGAACCAATCCTCCATGCCAAAATGCTCTGCACTTATATCTGACAACTAATGTTAGAAAGGCTTAGCACTTACATTCGACACATGCAAGGAACCAATCCAACATTCATGTTCGAAAAGGCTCTGCACTTACATTCGACACATGTGAGGAACCAATCCAACATTCATGTTCGAAAGGGCGTGCACTCACATCTGATCATGTAGGAACCAATCCTATAGTCATATCGAAATGGCCCCCAGTCCCAGACTGAGCTACCTGGTAACTAACAAGGCGTCTCCATTCCCAGAATGGAATTCAATGCTTATTTCTAATCATGTAGGAACCAATCCTACAGTCACATCAGAATGGCTCAGCACTCACATCTGACATGGAAGGAACCAATCCTCTCACCATGACAGAATGGCTCAGCCCTTACATCTGACCATCGAAGGAACCAATCCTCTCACCATGTTAGAATGGATCTAGGTCTCATCATTTCCCTTTGGAGGAAACGTCGATCTGGAGAAAGCCAAGCTTCTCCCTAAAGCACTCAAAATTCACCCTAGCCAATGACTTCATCAACACATCAGCTATGTGTTCCTCTGTCGCAACATACTGGAGCTTCACTGCTCCCCTCTGCACCATATCCCTGATATAGTGATACTTGATCTCGATATGCTTCAACTTGTCATGGAACACTAGATTCTCTCACAACTTCACGCAAATCTGGTTGTCACAATGTATACAAGTAGCATTCATTTGGAGATAAAATAAATCAGACAGTAGCTTTCGTAGTCATACTGCCTCACAACTAGCTGAACAAGCTGTGAAATACTCTGTAGCATCCATTTGGAGATAAAATAAATCAGACAGTAGCTTTCGTAGTCATACTGCCTCACAACTAGCTGAACAAGCTGTGAAATACTCTGCTTCAGTTGTACTCAGTTCCACACAGGATTGCTTCCTGCTAAACCAAGAGATCACACCTAATCCCATACTGAAACAACACCCTGAAGTGCTCTTCCTATCGATGGTACTTCCTACCCAATCTGAATCAACATAACACTTCAGGTTAATCTTTTGATTCACCTCGTACTTGAGCCCATAATCAATTGTACCCTTCAGGTACCTTAGAATATGCTTTGCAGCAATCAAGTGAACATGTCTTGGATCTGTCAAGAACTGGCTCAAGGTGTTCAAAGCAAAGCAAATATCTAGTCTTATCTTCGTCAGGTACATCAATGACCCAATCATCTGATGATACATAGTAGCATCAACTGTCTCTGATGAAGCATCACTCAATAGCTTCAGGTTCGATGCCATAGGTGTGGTCATTGTTATACCAAAATCATGTCACCATCATGTGATAAGACATTTGACATACCTACTTGCCCTGAATCCTAGCTCTTGGAGTGGAAACCCGTACTAAATGCCAATCTTTCATGAAAATTCCCAGCACTGCGCTTACCTTCTTAGCCAAGAGCGGTTCCTTGTTCGCACCGCCTATCCCTTGTTATCCACAAGCGGTGCCACTGCTTATGGCCCTTATTCCATAAGTGTTTTTACTAGAACCACTTTGTCATTGAAGGAGAAACGTGGTACCCTGGGTAAAAAGGGAAAAAGAGAAGTTTCTCGAGGCTTCTAGATGATAAGCCTCATGTCCTCCCTTATCCCTACTATTGTCGGTTAGTTGAGCTTGAGATCCCTCATCCTAGGATCTTAGATGCCACCTCACCCACTTATCTCTCAACCTACCCTATCCATTAAGCCTTATAAATACAAGCTTATGGCCATGGTTGAGGGGGAGAACTCTTAAGGTATTGTTATGTTGTTGGATTGATCACTTGGCCCATACCATTGGAGAGCATAGAGAGAGCTAGAGTCGGAGTTTATGGGGATGAGAATGCTTGGTTTCATGGAGATGCATGTCAACACTAAGGCTTGGTTGTAAACTTCTCTATATTTCTATATTAATGCAAGTTGATTTCTGTCCCACATATATTGTTGTTGTTCGATTTCACATGTATGTTGTTAGATTCCTTAGTCACTAACATAGATCAGTAGATTATATTATGGATGCCTTGATCTGTTTGTGTGTTGAAGCTTATTGCAGGTATAAAGGGTAACGATCGAAGCATTGCATTCCAGGTATCTATGGTGTCTAGGGAGAGTCTTCAGCCTCTGTCCTCTATTTGTTCTAGATTTGAACCATTCAGACCAGTGGAACACCTTACTATCTGTAGGAGGTGAAATATTCCAGCTAACAAATCTGGCGACTCCACTAGGGAATAGAATTGTGTATCAGTTTTTCTGATCTTCCTCAGTCTGTGACTCTTGTCCAAATCTAGGCTCCTTCTTCAACTCTCTTCAGTCAGATCTACTTTCTGACTTAGTCTGTTTGGGTTTGAAACATCCAAATATGTTTATATCTGAGTCATTTCGATCTTTTATGCTCTGTTTCCATACTCAATTCAGCAGTGTTTACCTTGATCTAGTCTTTTCTGACTGGATCCTTCGTTCTCTTTGTGTTTTGGTCATCTACAGGGAACCATGCCTACGCTGTGTATGAGGGGCAATGACACCGCCTGAACAGAGTGAGTAGTACATAGTGCCACCGCTTGTATCCTATTGGTGAGAAGCAGTGCTAGGATAGAACCACTCTATCAACACGAGAGAAGCATGGTGCTAGGTAGGCATCATTCCAAGACCCTTTTTCCTCATTTTTTTTTTTTTTAATTTGAGTTTTGTTGCTTTCAGTTCTACTTATCAGACTCGTGTTACAGAATCTGATGCTTGTGGTTTGATATTTTATGGTTTAAGACTGATTTGAGTGGAAATTCAAAATTTTGATTAGGTCTTTTGATTGTTCATCTGCTTCTACGCTTGTTGGTTGTGTTTACAAAGAGTTTTCTTGTTTTCTAAAAAGCTTGGGGTGTTATTAAAATCTCTTCTCCTTTCTGCCACATAGACTAAAAGAAGAACACTAGATTAGCTTCTAGGTTTCATTTCTTATTTGCATAGTAAACTTCTTTTTCCTTCCTTTTAAAAAAGATTTTTTTTTACTGAGACTAGGATATCATCATTGAGCGTTTGACATTGATTTCCTGATTGGATTTACAAGCTTTTGGGACCTTCATATTCTTTCGTCTCTTATGCATTTAGAACTATCTCGATCAAAATAAAAAATATGGTAGTTTTAAGTTAGATTTGTGTTATACCAAAATCCTATCACCATCATGTGATAAGACCTTTGACATACCTACTTGACCTGAATCCTAGCTTCTGGAGTGAAGACTAAATGTTTTTTTTATCAGTCTGTCATACAAATTCCTAGCACCACTCATGCCCCTTTATCCATGAGTGGTACCCCTGCTTGCACCTCTTTTCATCAATTGTCCACAAGCGGTGCCACCGCCTGTCACCCTTGGTAAATAGGCGGTTATTACCATAACGAATTTGTTATAGAAGGAGAAGCGCGGTACCCTAGGTAAAAAAGGAAAAAAAGAAGCTTCTCTTAGCTTCTAGATGATAAGCCTTAAGATATCCCTTATCCCTATTGTTGTGGGTTGGTTGACCTCAAGATCCCTCATCCTAGGATCTTAGAGACCACCTCACCCACTAATTTCTCAACCATCTCTATCCATTAAAGCTCTATATATATGAGCTCATAGCCATGGTTGAGGGGAGAACATTGAAGGAATTGTTATGTTGTTGGACTGATTCTTGGCCCAAGATCATTTGGAGAGAGCATAGAGAGCTAGAGTCGGAGCTTATGGGGATGAAGAGTTGGTTTCATGGAGATGCATGTCAACAGTAAGGCTTGGTTGTAAACTTTTTCATATTTCTAATGCAATTTTATTTTCTGTCCCATGTATATTGTTGATGTTTGATTTCAGATATATATTGCTAGATTCCTTAGTCACTAGCATAGATTAGTAGATCATATTCTGGTTGCTTTGATATGTTTCATGTTGAACTCTTTTGCAGGTACACAGGTGAACTATCAAAGCCTTGCATTCCAGATATCCACAATGTCTAGGGAGAGTTATCAACCTCTGTCATCTATTTGTTCTAGATCTGAACCATTCAGACCAACGGAACACCTTGATGTCTGCAGAAGGTGAAATATTACGATCAAAAAATATTGCGACTCCGCTGGGGAGTAGTTGTATTCAGTTGTTATGATCGTCCTCAGTCTGCAACTCTTGTCCGAATCCAGGTTCCCTTTTCTTCAACTCTTTATAGTCATATCTACTTTCTGATTTGTATTATTTGGGTTTGAAATTTCTAGATCTGTTCAGATCTGATTCATTTCAGTTTTTTATTCTCTGTTACCACTTTGAATTTGACCGTATCTACCTTGATCTAGTATTTTTTGATCTGATCCATCGTTCTCTTTCTTGTTTTAGCCATCTACAGGGAACCGTGGCAATGGTTTGTATGAGGAGCGGTGCCACCGCCTGAACACAGTGGGCAGTAAGTGGTGCCACCACTTGTATCCGGTTAGTGAGGAGTGGTACTACTTTGGAAATGCTCTTACAACACCTACGAAGCACGGTACCAAGTAGGCATTAGTCCAAAATTCTTTTTCCTCTTTTTTCTTTGTAAAAATTTGGAATTTTCATTACTTTTAGTTCTGTTATCAGGCTTGTGTTATTGAATCTGATGTGTGTGGCTTGCTGCTTTGATGGTTAAATATTTATTTTGAGTGGAATTTCAAAAAATTGTTTAGTCTTTTTTATTGTTCATCTGCTTCTTGCTTGTTGGTTGTGCTTAAAGAAGGATTTTTTGTTTTCTGAAAGTTAGGGTGCCCATTGAACTCTCTTTTCGTTGCATATATTTAAAGAAGAACACTAGATTAGATTCTAGATTTCATTTGTTGCTTGCATAGTAAACTTCTTTTTCTTCCACTTCAAAAAAGAAAAGTTTTTCTTGAGATTAGGACATCATATTTGAGCATTGGATTTGGGTTTTTTGATTGGTTTCATAAGCTTTCAGGACCTTTATGATCTTTTGTCTCTCATGCATATAGGACTATCTCGATCAAAATATTAAAAAAATGGTAGTTTTAAGTTAGATTTGCTTATGTTTTTAAGAAATTTGAAAAGTCAGAGTGCATTGGCATATAGGTGTGCTTGGTGTTGTTCTTTTATGGAAAGAGATTCTCACCCTTCCCATTTGCTTTCGAAAAGAATAATTTGCTTTGTAAAATTTTTTGCTTGTCTTTGATTTGGTGTTCATGACTGTTGATTGGAATGATTTTTGGTTTTGAAACAAACAGAAAAAACACTCTCTTCCCTTCCATAAGTAGGCATATTGAACAGTAAAGTGAACATTTGCACAAGCATATTGCATGGTTTTACTTTTCTGTCAGAACATCATGCATTCACCTAACCATACAAGTTAAAATTAACGGTAGTTGTAGGTTAAAATTTACGTAGTATCTTGATTGATAGGTTAGAGACGTGTTCGAGCGTCGTAAAACGTAGGAGCTATCGTTATTTGTCAGCATTACATTCTAGGACTCATGCGGTTCTTCCATGTACCATCGGTATATCAAACGGACTTTCACGTACCCTTGAGTTATATAGAAAGGTACTTCACGTACTCGATTGTATATCAGAAGGCCCCTTGTGTATGGTTATGCATTAGAAAACACTACTACCGATTCGAGCTCCGACGTACCTTGAGTATATCTGAGAAAAGCCCTTTGGCCGTCTCGTTTGGATCCATACATAGAAAACATCATTCGGGGAGATTACTACACACATACCCTCGAGGTATATTGTGAGTGGCACCAACTTGACAATCCTAGTGAGAGACCTGACTTTTGAACTCCTCCAGTCATTTTAAGTCTGCTTGTTTTGACCTATAGTTTGAGTAGGGAAGTCTTTTGGTGTGTTTTTCTAGATTTTCAGACCCTAGGTTAGGAACTATACACACTGGCTGAGTTAAGACAGTCCTGGAGAGTACGAGGCTTGCCACCCGATTTTACTTCTGTTTCAAAAGAAAATCCAATGGAATCTATCGACCAAGGAGATGCTACCACCTCCCAAGTGGGAGATAATGTGGTGGTGGAAAGTGGAGTACCATATTCTTCACACTCGCCCCCCTTGGTCCAACAGCCTTCCCAAGAGGATTCATCGTTCCATCCTCCCACAGAAGGTGATGTTGACGATACCCATCCGGATTTTGGTCCTAATGCTCCTTTTTGGGGGACACCCATCAGACAGGCCATTGCCTCATTTGGCACCCATGTAAGTTCTCTAGAAAGTAAAGAAGAATGCAGGCAATACTGTGCTACTATCCTTCGTGCACAGGAGGTATAAAAATATATTGACAACCTATTAGGCTCTTCACCAGTTCGTTCCACATTCCTTCCTATGGGATATCATTCAATAGCTGATTCTATGAGACCCATTGAACCGATTATAGATCGTCCATTAACAACCCACAACCCAGGTCAAATTTCCACCCCTCTCACCTCTTATGTTATGTCTGTTCCAAATCCTCCTAGGTCTTTTGCATCTGGGGCCCAACCTTCAATTCCTGTTTCTTTAGTACCTTTGAATGTCGAGGGGCAACCCCCGGCATGACCTACATTATCCGAGACTGGAGTTGTACCTAGTCAAGAGCAGACGTCTAACATAGAAACATCTATAGTTTTAGTCCCTTCCACCCACACTAATGTGGTAAATCCCACATCTAGTTCAGGTCAACCCTTGGGGGAACAACCTATTGCCATTCAGTCTTCTAGTGGTTATGGTTATCAAATACCTGTAGGTAATCATCCATCTAATCCTACTGGAATTCCATTCCCTAGCAATACTTTTACGCCATGGGGGAAACCCAACTGGTCTTACATGCAAGCCATGGGAGGGATACCCATACATACTGCGGGAGGTGCGGGAGGACCACCTTATGGAGGTCCTCCCCCTGGGGATCCTAATGGTCCTTGAGGGCTTGGTGGTCCTCCTCATGGTCCTGGTGGTCCTAATGGTCCTGGGGGACCTGGTGACTTTCCTCCTTATGGCTCGGGAGGGTCTGGTGGCCCTCCACCTAGTGGTTCCGATGGCTCTAGAGGTTTTCCACCTCCTAGAGGTTCTGGTGGTCCGCCTCCTGGTGGTCCTAGTGGTCCTGGTGGTCTCGGTAGTCCTTGCGGTCTCAGTGGCTCTGGTGGTCCTCCTACTGGAGGCCCTGGTGGTCTTGGCGGTCCTAATTCTAGAAATCAACCCTCCATGGGTGGATTTCTCAGTAGTTCTTCCTCACAGTAACCTATTTATCAGTCTACCTATGGCCCTACTAGTAATTACATGCCATATCAATATTACCCATATGTGCAGCCCAATAGGCAGTTACCTTTCCTTACAAATTTGGACTTGCCTAATTTTTCCAAGTTGATTAATGATCCCATTCAACACAATCCCTCGTGGCCTCCCATTCCGGTAAAGTTACCATCGGATATTCCAAAATTCGATGGGAAGCAGGGTGAACATCCATGGAACCATGTTATGACTTTTCATTTGTGGTGTTCCGCAAACTCCCTCATGGATGATTCCATCCAGTTACGACTCTTTCAGTGAACTTTGACTGGTATAGCCGCGAAGTGGTATATTGAACTCCCACAACATTCGTTTGTGGATTTTGGCTCGTTGGCAACCGTATTTATTACGCACTTTCATCTCCCTATTTGTTATGAAACAAGCACTGATCTTTTAACTTCTATGTGAAAGAACACCTCTAACCACATTTCTGATCATATTCATGAGTGGAGAAGGTGGAGAAGGCTTATTAAGCCCCCTATTCCAGATCAGTAGTTAGTTGATTGGTTCACTAAGTCCTTCTTGCCTCCTATTTCCCGAGATGTGTCCATGGGCTGTGCCGTTACTGAAGAGCAGGCTATTAGTTGGGATCAGTACCTGTACTTGGTCTATTCCCAGTCTGGGACTCTTTATGACCTAATTCCTCAAGCTCCTTTCCCTAGCACTGACCCTGCCAAGCCATCAGCAGAAGTACCTGTTGATGGGATTGTTGGTTCAATCCAGTCCCCATCTGTAGCAAAACTTGCCAAGCAAACCAAAACTGTTACTCCTTCGACTCCCAAGGTTTCTGCCGAGGTCAATTATATTCAAACTACTCAAACCTTAGGTAATAAAAAGAAAGGTAGAAATTGAAATAAAAAACTTGGAAACCAGCAGGAGACCCCACAATCAACCCATAATGACAACAATACAAGGAAAAGGAAGGCTAAATACCCTTGTCTGTTATCTGGTGGCGACCACTTCTCAAAGGAGTGTCCCCGTTGAGATGAAATCTCCCAGTTTTTGAAGTCTAATCCCGCACCTGTAGTACTTATGGATCCCTTCCCCTCTCAACAACAACTGGTAGACCACATGTCGAACTAGGGTAACTCTAGTTCATCGGAGGAAATTCGTATGATGTCCTCAGATACCATCCATCTGCAAAATTGAAGCCAGAATTATGATAAACCCAGAGATAAGCAAGAATATCAATCTTCTTCAGGGAAAGCTCCCTCTACTAGTTCTCTGGAATCCTCGTCTACTGTTCCCTTGTCTATCGAGAAGCCTACTCTTGACATGATTTTGCACCCACCAAAGAGTACTCTTCGGAAGGCTGTCTTTAATCCCAATTCCCGACCTACTCAATTCTATAATGTGGTTGAAGATCTCGCTCAGGCACCTTGTGCGATGTCTACCTTAGAGGTACTCCAAATTTTCCATACATAGCACAAGAACTTGTTGACCACATTAGGAGTTGTAGACCTAGATAACACTAACTTGATTCACTTCAATGTTGAGAACTATAAACCTATATTACCACATAAACTTTCTTTTCAGATCATTACGAAAGTAGTGGGAAAGAAAGTATTTCGAATGGTACTAGATGAAGGAGCTTCAACCTCGGTGTTATCTCTGACTTGTTGGAAAGCTCTTGGCTCTCCCAAGCTTGTTACATCACCTACGACCCTTAAATACTTTGATGGACGGAGTTTCCAAACCCATGGCCTCATATCAGCCCTCGTGGTCGAGCTGGGGGGGAAAACCGTTTCCATCCAAGTAGAAGTGGTAGATGCCCCTCTAGATTATAACCTCCTTTTAGGAAGGAATTGGTTCTATGCCATGAATGTTGTTTCTTCAACAGTATTTTGAACGGTCCAATTCCCGCATCTTGGGAGAATTGTTACCATTGACCAGCTTGATTTTTGTATGCCAGATGTTACTACCTCCATGGCTAATAACATCCCCATGTTAGGTTAGTCCCCTCCTCCTTACCAGTCGATTGGGGTAGGTATGTTGAAGGATTCATCCCTTATGGGGATTTTTCCCTCTACTCCTCCTAGCACAGATACTGCGAAAGTACATATGATCGCTTCATTTGATATTGAGCGCCAGGGCACAAATGTTGTTGATTCCACCTCATTGATCCCACACAAAGCTATGTATGACACCATTAAAACTTGCTTCGATGATCACACTAATGACATTCATTTAGTGGCTTCAAATCCTCACCATTTACCGTACTGGTTAGAACCCTCTCTTCTGGTTCTAGACTATCTCTCTGAGACTTTTCCTTCTAATGAGTCCATCATAGAGATCATGAATACGGATGAGCCCATTTGGGAGGATCACCATCATAGATCCATGTTCCTCCCCAATACTAGTTCGGGAAGAAATGATTTTGCATCCTTGTTTCCTACTGATATTGTCAACGTTCTGCAAAGTCCTATATTGTTGCAAGATATAGATTCTTAAGGAAACCTTTGTAACATTACTCAGACAAACCCAATGGACATATCAGCCAGGCCTAATGTTATTGAGCATGTTCATGTTGGGAAGAACTGCTCCACATATGAATTTGAAGCATATAAGGCACTTTTTAAGGAATTCCATGATATTTTTGCCTAGTCTTATGAAGAGATGTCGGGCATTGACCCTTCCATTGTGGTCCACGAGATTAAAACTTATCCCACAGATAAAAATATCAGGCAAAAACATAGGCAATTCCATCCTAAGAAGGTGGTAACTATTAAAGCTGAGATTGAGAAACTTCTGAAAGTTGGTTTTATTTATCCTGTACCTCTGACGAAATGGGTATCGAATGTTGTCCTTGCCAATAAATAGTAGGGCACCATTAGAGTCTGTATCGACTTTAGGGATTTAAATAAAGCTTGTCCCAAGGACAACTTTCCTAACCTCACACATCGATTAGATTATCAACAAATGTGATGGAAGTGTCATCTTTTCATTCATGGATGGCTTCTTCGGTTACAATCAGATTGAGATATTGCCTGCCTATCAGTATAAGACAGCATTCATTTTCCCATGGGGAACCTTTGCATATAATAAGTTACCTTTTAGCTTGAAAAACACTGGATCCACGTTCCAGAATGCGATGTCCTATGCGTTTCACGACATTAAACATATTGTTGAACCGTACCTTGACGACCTCCCTGCTCATTCACAGCGATGGGAGGACCATCCTGGTCATCTTAGAGACATATTCTTGGGATGCCATCATTATAATATACGGCTCAATCTGTATAAATGTGTTTTTTTCATTGAGATGGGATGTCTGCTTGGATTTTTGGTATCCAAAGATGGCATCCGGATCGATCCTTTGAATATTGCCACTACCATTAATCTACTATCCCCAACCAACATCCTTGAACTCCAAAGTTTGCAGGGGAAGGAAAAATTTCTCCATCGTTTCATGTGAAATTTCGCTGAGAAAATGCATGGTTATATGCTTCTCCTCAAGAATAACACTCCATTCTTCTGGGATGACCAGGCCCAATGCGCCTTTGATAGTCTTAAGCACGCTCTGACTCATTCACCCTTGATACACCCCCCGAACTATTCAAGTGATTTTATCTTGTATATTGTTGCCTCCACTACTACCATCACCATGGTTTTAGTGCAGGACAATCTCCACGGTCAGGAGCATGTGATTTATTACGCCAGTAAGAATCTTATTGATTCTAAAACTAGTTATTCACATGTGGAGAAGCTAGCTTTGGACACCGTCATTGCTATGCAAAAATTTCATCACTACATTCTGCTTCACAATATCACCGTATTGGCAGACCAGAACTCAATGTACTACATTCTGACTCGTCAGGTACTCAGGGGCAAGTACTCCCATTGGATCATCATCCTTCAAGAGTTCGATTTCGAGTTTAACAAGGATGCATCAAAGAAATCCTTGGTTTTTGCCGAGCTTATATGTGACCTTCCCTTTGCTACCATGGAATCTAAGCCCAGTGATTCATTTATAGATGAATTCCTATTCCTAATTAGCACTACTGATCCTTGGTATGGATATTTGTTGATTTATCTCCAGACCCAACATTTTCAGCCGCATCTATCTTGCGATGATCGTCACCGCATCCGTCACCACGCGAAGTACTACCTTATCTTGAATGATATCTTGTATAGACGTGGGATTGACTCCATTCTCCGACGATGCCTCACTCATGAGGAGGCTGAACACGTGCTGAATGATTGCCACTCTGGAGCATGTGGCGGTCATTTATCTGGGATGGCTTTAGCCCAGAAAATCCTTCGTGCTGGCTATTTCTGGCCTTCTATCTTCAAATACTATCATGAGGTTGTTAAGAAATGCCCTCCTTGCCAACATTATCCCAAAAAGTGCACCCATCCTGCTCTGCTTCACCCTGTCATTGCTGTTGGCCCTTTTTCCAAATGGGGGATTGAATTCATGCATTGTAAACCTACCTCAGTTGGGGGGCATGGTTACATCATCGTAGCCATGGATTATTTCACAAAATGGGATGAGGCCATGTCTACATATGTAGAAGATGGTAAGATTGTCGTTCTCTTCTTGTTCAATCACATCATAGCTAGATTTGGAATTCTGCAGTCCATTGTCACTAATCACGGATCTCATTTCCGTAATCAAATGATGGAGGAATTGAGTGCCAAGCTAGGTTTTCTCCATGAAAACTCTACGTTGTATTATCCACAAGCTAATGGTCAGGTAGAGGCCATTAACAAAGTTTTGAAAACTATGCTTTTTCGGATGGTTGGAGATCATAAATCCAATTGGCATCTCGTTCTTTTTTGCGCTCTTTGGGCTTATCGGACTTCTGTGAAAACAGCTACTGGTTTCACACCATTCCAGCTTGTCTATGGACTTGAAGATGTCTTGTAGATCCAATGTCAGATTCCATCTTTACAAATCACCGTCAAACTTCTCCCAGACACTTCCACAGAGGAAGCAAGATTTGTGTACTTAAATAAACTTGATGAGACTCATAGAGATGTTGTCTTGGTTAACGAGGCACATAAGAAATGCATCAAGGAACAGTACGATAAATCCGTCCATCCTCATGTTTTCAACGAGGGTAACCTAATTCTGACTTATGATCAGAGATATGACAAGCTAGGAAAGGGTAAGTTTGAGTCCATGTGGTATGGCCCTTTCGTTATTTCCAAGGTGTTAGAGAAAGGAGCCTATGAGTTAGTTGAATATGATGGGATCCCTTTGGGGCAACCTCGCAATGGGTTGTACCTGAAAAGGTACTATGCCTAGGTCTTCTTGGATGGTATCTTGTATATATGTATATTGATTGAATTTTAGTGTGCTTTCAATATTTTCAAGATGGTTTTGATTTTTGGTGTCCACATATGTTTATACCATGTTTTGGTCATGCAGATGGCTTTCTACAGCTTCGCTGATGGTGCTTGCTGCCACACCTTGAATCTAGCCTCAACTGCTTGGGTTCTCTATTCCCCAGCTAAAGATTTGGTCAGTTGAGGAGCAGTCTACTTAGGTCCTGCTACTAATAACATCGCCGAGTATGAAGTAGTCATCGGTCTTCTGACTAAAGCTGCCTCCCAGGATGTCCTTGATCTAGTAGTTTTGATGGACTCTCAACTCGTGGTTTGTCATTTAAACCACATCTACACCACTAGGAACTCGGTGCTCCTCCACCTCTTTCGGAGGGTATGTTTGTTATAAAGATCATTTGGAACCATTACATATAGGCATATCCCTAGGGAACATAATGTAGTTGCTGATTCATTGGCTAATTACATCCTAGATTGGCATATTTCCCATTCATGACGTTAAATCAAACATGGTACATTGTAAATAAACATTTAAAGACACATAGAACTCATAGAAAATGCATTTTTTCCATTTGAAATGTATAAACACCGTGTAAAAGTATGTATAAATATATACAAAAATGTTTTACAAAAAATAGGTCCCAAGACCTCATCTGAAGCATGAAGGCTTTCAAGCAAAATCATCATACAAAAATCCTGAAGCTTTCAGCTTTCAGTATACATGTCTCATCCACTAGTGGTGCTTGTGATAGCACATCACTGCTTGAGCCACCCTACGTAGTAGCCTGTTGAATCGGCCTAGTACTCCCACCATAAATCTCTAATATCTAGTCGGGAGGTCATCTATGTCAGCATCTGGGATGTCCAAAGTCAACCTCTCTAGGTTCTCCTCCAGCTTCCAAGTGATATCATCAACCTATGGCACGAAGCAAGCTCTGGCTCACCTATCTAATAGAGATGCTCTCCATGCCTCACTGCTCCAACATCTACATGAAGACAATCAGGTCTCATCACTTATCATAAAAAATATAAAACATAAAAAACATAAAAACATTTTCCGTCTTTAGAGTTTCTTGTTTCTTATCGATGTCACCCCACTGCCCTCCAGGTGGGAGTGGTAGGTCAGGATCACCTGCAAAATCTATTCTTGCATAGGCATAGTCCTTGACCCTGAGCATTTGATCTCGTAGCCATCTAAAGAACGCATCACTGAACTTCACTCTGCCCCTACTCACTCCTGTGGGAGCCATGACCTGGAGCCACCTCAACATGCAGGGGTCCTATGCTCTTAGACTCTGAAAAGTCACCTGGGGCCTCATCTAGGGGACCCTCTCAAACAACAAACAAGCTAAGATGGAAACAAAGCCGAACTACTTCATCTCTCCCTACCGACATTTAGTCAGCTGATCCTTAAAGATTGGAAGCAATGCTTCTGCCTAGTTGAACATCGTAGGTGCCCTAGCCTCTAGGGCATACAACATATGTGCCCTGGAAGCCTGATGTACACCCTGGCTCCCTGCCACCCTCTACATGGTGAACAGAACAATCCATAGTGCCCTGTCTGTCACTTCCCCGATGGGGATTTTCTTCCCCGATGTGCCTGTAGCTGGTGCACAGTGTCGATCTATGAGCTCTCTAGTGGTAATGTCCCCGCCACAGGAACCTATCAATGAGATAGGGGCACCCCATTTCGATAGTCCATTCAGGAAGTAGATGTCCTCTACCTCCACTATAAGTATATGTGCCTCCACCTCAAAATACTGTTGTTCTGGATTCCACATTCTTAGTATGTGTTCCAGTAGTCTCTCGTGGGACACCATGCTTGGTGTCCAGAAGAAATTTAAAATCCCATAGTTCCAGAGTGTGTCAATACAAACTGGATTCCTTTCAATAGAAGCATCCTCATCATCATGTGTTCTTTCCTTCCATATCACCATATTTTGGAAGCCTAGACCTGCCAAAAACAACAATGGTATGTATAAATATCATCCTTGAGTCATTGCAAATCGAAAGAATGAGTAAATTTTGTCTATATCATTGGTTTAACTTCTCCACGGCCAGCACCACCTATGCCCTATTGGAGACAGGCGGTGGCACCGCCTGTCCACCATATTCTTGGCGCAGTTATTGAGTGATAAAGCCTATCCCACAAGGGGTATCCGCGGTGCCCTCTAGTTGGATTTTAGGGCTTGCCAAATAGGCCTAAAACCCCACAAAATCCCAAAATAAAAGTTATGAAATGAAAGATAAGGGTCTTAGCTATTACCTCCAACTGACGACACTAAAAACGGATGGTGGAAACTCCCGGTATCAGCTATGGAAGGTCTGGCTAGAAAATGCTCCAAGTGCTCTCTGCTAGAGGTAAATAGTGAAATGTTTGATTTTTTTTACTATTTACTTGCCTTATATAGACATTTTTGGATCTGAATTAGTATAGTTTTGATATTACATCATGTTCTGGTCAAAATCTATTTGTCATAATCCCTTAATGTTGATTTTGGATGCATTTAACACTTGTTTATGAGTCATCTGCAGGTTGACTTTAGTAAAAGCTTTGGAAAGTTTGTTTATTGCTTTTTCGTAGTTTCACAAAACAGAAAAGGTCATTGATCATTTATTACAACACTTTGTCGCACTCCTTAAAATCTAGTATCAAAGTTCTGAGTCTAGTTCAAGTTTCTTTCCAGGCTCCTAAAATATGACATTGTGTAAAGAAACCTCATGGAGTTCTCTTTAAACCCTTTTCAGGCTCCCTAAATATGAAAAGATTGTCAAACGATCTTGTCTTCTTCACGTTCGTTAAAGTATTTGAAGAGTCATTCATCCAATGGTAGGTTATCTCTTTCTCGGTTCAGACAAGACTATTTACGATAAAGGAACACTCCATCCAATCATGACTGGAAGAGTTCTCTAAGGTATGATTTTATACTTTTTTGGGCCTTAGATACTAAATCATATGAAAAAGGACCCCATGGAGTCTTCTTCCGTATTCGTTCAGACTCTCTAAACATGAATGATATCGAGTTTTCTTTCAGTGGACTCGTTAAATTAAACATTGAGAGACCCATTTTGGGAATGAACCCCTCCTCTCTCAGGTTTGGAAAATATATGAGACTGGACTTGTCTTCTGACAAGATATATTGAGTGTTTGTTACCCTCTTTGAACTCGTAAAACTGAAAAGAGGCACTCATCGATCATGATGGGGAAAATGGGAAAGGGAATAATTTTGCAAATAATGGCATTTGTTTATTACCTTTGAACATGGCACTTGTCTACACAATTATGTCAGTCAATTGGGTATTCAACTGATCTCCATGACGATCCACTTTCATGAGTCATGCCAATCCTTTGAGTCTTTCAGAAGGATGCATTATCCACTGTCACATTGTGTATCTGTCCTATCTAGTCATGCTGCCAAGTCATTTTGTTGTGCCGCCTGATATTCGAAGGGGATATCTGAAGAAGTCTTACCTCTACAGTACACACAACCTTTGTGTCAGTATATTTGAGTCAATCATATGGTTACTACATTCACATCATTCCAGAACTGTGTTCTGAGTTTTGTGTCGTCGATGTGGGACTCATCATGGCCCTCCTTCAATGAGACTACTCTTATCGACATCAGCTCAACAATCGGGAAATAGTCTTAGAAACAATATTTAGTACCTTGAGATCTGTATGCCTTAATGATAGATTCTCTCACTCTTGACATAGGTTCACATCATTGACCTTTGATCGATAGAATTGACTGGGTGTTTGACGTCAGGACATCTATTTGCACTCAGTATATTGTACTAGAGTACCTTGGGAATCATTGACATTAATGGTGATCTCCCTCGCACTTGTTAATGGTTCACATCATTGGCTGGTAATCAAGTGGATTCTACCATGTTCGACTTCAGATCATTGTAATCACATGGATAGAATCGTACTTTGTGGAAGATGAGACGAAGACCTTGGGCATTTATTTAAAATCGCTCATTGCTTTTTCCCCAGGTTGCGATGGAGTTTTGTATATCTATCATGGATCCACATTTGTATGGTCATGGCTATGCTCAAATTTGCATCTGTATGAAATAGATCTATGTTGTATGTCTGGTAGCTATGTCCAAGTTTGAGTCCTCTATCACATGGATCTACACTGTATTCTAGTATCCATGCTTGTTTATTCCACTCATGGATATACCTTGTATTGGTCTGCAGCTATGATTTTGGTTACTTGTGTCTATGAGTCAACATACTGATGTACTACAGATTCCTACTTGACTGCATACTCTAATCGAGCCAACATTTTCATCTCCTAGCAACGACTTGTTCTCAAAGCTCTCGTTTATCGTATCACTCTAAGACTCATGCTTTGGGGAGAATCATGTCATACCAAAATCCTGTCACCATCATGTGATAATACCTTTGACATACCTACTTGACCTGAATCCCAGCTTCTGGAGTGAATACTAAATTTTTTTTTATCAGTCTATCATACAAATTCCCAGCATCGCTCATGCCCCTTTATCCAGGAGCGGTACCCCTGCTCGCACTATTTTTCATTGGTTTTCCACAAGCGGTGCCACTGCCTGTCACCCTTGGTCCATAGGTGGTTATTACCAGAACCACTCTTTCATAGAAGGAGAAGCGCGGTACCCTGGGTAAAAAGGGAAAAGGAGAAGCTTCTCGAGGCTTCTAGATGATAATCCTTAAGATATTCCTTATCCCTACTGTTGTGGGTTGGTTGAGCTTGAGATCCCTCATCCTAGGATCTTAAAAGCCACCTCACCCACTAATTTATCAACCATCTCTATCCATTAAATCCCTATATATATGAGCTCATAGCCATGGTTGAGGGGAGAAAATTGAAGGTATTGTTATGCTATTGGACTGATTCTTGGCCCAAGATCATTTGGAGAGAGCATAGAGAGCTAGAGTCGAAGCTTATGGGGATGAAGAGATAGTTTCATGGAGATGCATGTCAACAATAAGGCTTGGTTGTAAACTTCTTCATATTTCTAATGCAAGTTGATTTTCTATCCCATATATATTGTTGATGCTTGATTTTAGATATATATTGCTAGATTCCTTAGTCACTAGCATAGATTAGTAGATCATATTTTGGTTGCTTTGATCTGTTTCATGTTGAACTCTTTTGCAGGTACACAGGTGAACTATCAAATCCTTGCATTCCAGATATCTACAGTGTCTAGGGAGAGTTATCAACCTCTGTGATCTATTTGTTCTGGATCTGAACCATTCAGACCAGTAGAACACCTTACTATCTGCAAGAGGTGAAATATTCCGATCAACAATTTGCTTATGTTTTGAGAAAATTGAAAAAATAGAGTGCATTTGCATATAGGTGTGCTTCTTGTTTTTCTTTTAGGAAAAGAGATTATTCCCCTTCTCATTTTATTTTAGAAAGAAGAAATCAGTTTGGAAAAATATTGCTTGTCTTTGATCTGATGTTCATGACTGTTGTTTGGAAGTATTTTTGGTTTTGAAACAAAAGGAAAATACTCTCTTTCCCTCCTGTAAGTGGGCATACTGAACGGTAAAGTGAAAATATTTTGCAATAGCATACTGCATGGTTTTACTTTTCTGTCAAAAGATCATGCATTCACCTAACTGTACAAGTTAAAATTAATGGTAATTATAGGATAAATTTACGTAGCAACTTGAGTGATAGGTTAGAGATGTGTTCGGGCATTGTTAAGTGTAGGAGTTGTTGTTATTTGTCAGCATTATAGCTCGGGACTCACGCAGTTCTTCCACGTACTGTCAGTATATCGAATGGCCTTTCACATACCCTTGAGGTATATAGAAAGGTACTTCACATACTCGATGGTATATCAGAAGGCCCCTTGTGTACGATTATGCATTAGATAGCACTACTACCAATTTGAGCTCCCACGTACCTTGAGTATATCAGGAGACCCCACTAGGGTACCTTATCCATCTGAGAAAAGCCCTTTGGCCATCTTGTTTGGAGCCATACACCGAAAACAACATTCGAGGATATTACTACACACATACCCTCAAGGTATATCATGAGTGGAACCTTCTTGACAATCCTAGTGAGAGACCTGACTTTTTGAACTCCTCCTATCATTTTAAGTCTGCTCATTTTGACCTATAGCTTGTGTAGGGAAATTTTTTGGTGTGTTTTCTAGATTTTCTAGACCCTAGGTTAGTTAGGAACTGTACAAAATGGATGAGTTAAGACAGTCCAGAAGAGTACGAGGCTTGCCACCTGATTTTATTCCTGGTTCAGGAGAAAATCCTATGGAAGCTATCGACCAAGGAGCTACTACCACCTCCCAAGTGGGAGATAATGTGGGTGCAGAAAGTGGAGTACCATATTCTTCACACTCGCCTCCCTTGGTCCAACATCCTTCTCGGGGAGATTCCTCATTCCATTCTCCCATGGAAGGACGTGTTGATGATACTACCCATCCGGATTTTGGTCCCAATGCTCCATTTTGGGACACCCTTGTAGGTCAGGCCATTGCCTCATTTGGCACCCGTGTAAACTCTACTGAAGATGAAGAAGAACGTAGAAAATACCATCCTGCCATTCTCCATGCAAAGGAGATTGATAGGCAGATAGATGACCTTTTAGGCCCAAAAGTATTGCGGTCCACATCTATTCCTAGGGGATATCGTTCACTTGTTGATTCTATGAGATCCATTGAACTGATTATAGATCGTCCATTGACACCCCACAACCCAGGTCAAGATACCACCTCTCAGGTTATGTCTGTGCCTAATATTCCCAGGTCTTCTGCAACTGAGATTCAATCTTCAATTCATGTTTCATCTATACCTTCTAGTGCCGAGGGGCAACCCCTGGCATGACCTACGTTATCTGACATCGAAATTGTCCCTAGTCAAGGACAGACCTCTAACATAGAACCATCTACATTTTATGTCCCTCCCACCCATACTACTATGGTTAATCCCCCATGAAGTTCAGGTCAACCCTCCAGGGCACAACCTGTAACCATTCAATCTTCTGGAGGTTATGGTTATCAAATAACTGTAGGTAATATTAATCATCCACCCAATCCTATAGGAATTCCATACCCTAGTAATGCTTTTACGCCATGGGGGAAACCCAACTGGTCTCACATGCCAGCTATGGGGGGGATACCTATACATACTGCAGGAGGTGGCGAAGGACTGCCTTATGGAGGTCCTCCCCTTGGGGAGCCTAATGGTCCTGGAGTATATGGTAACTTTCCTCCTTATGGTCTTGGTGGCCCCAGTTGTCCTGGGGGACCTGGTTGTTTTCCTCCTTCTAGCCCTCCTCCTAGTGGTTTCGGTGGCTCTGGAGGTTTACCTCCCCCTGGTGGCCCTGTAGCGTCTGGTGGTCTGCCTCCTGGTGGTCCTAGTGGTCCTAGTGGTCTTGGTGGTCCTGGTGGTCCCGATGGCCCTGGCGGTTCTCCTCCTAGAGGCCCTGGAGGCCCTAGAGGATCTAATCACAGAAATCAACCCCCTGTGGGTGGATCTTCTGGTATTTATTCGTCACAACAACCTATTTATCAGTCTACTTATGGTCCTACTAGTAATTATATGCCATATCAATATTACCAGTATGTGCAGCCCAACCGATAGTTACCTTTCCTAGCAACTTTGGACTTACCTGATTTGTCCAAGTTGATTAATGACCCCATTTGACACAATCCCTCATTGCCACCCATTCCGGTAAAGTTACCATCAGATATCCTGAACTTTGATGGCAAGCAAGGAGACGATCCGAAGAACCATGTGATGACATTCCATTTGTGGTGCTCTTCAAAATCCCTCGTGGATGATTCTGTTTGGTTACGACTCTTTCAGCAAACTTTGACTGGTACAATTGTGAAGTGGTACATTGAACTCCCACAACATTCGTTTGTGGATTTTCGCTCGTTGGAAACCGTGTTTCTCACACACTTTCAGCTCCGTATTCATTATGAAACAAGTATTGATCTTTTAACCTCTCTGTAATAGAACCCCTCCACCCACATTTTTAATGATATTCATGAGTGGAGAAGGTAGAGAAGGCTTATTAAGGCCCCTATTCTAGATCAGTTACTAGCTGATTGGTTCACCAAATCCTTGTTTCCTCCTATTTCCCAAGATGTGTCTATGGGCGGTGTCGTTACCGAAGAGCAGGCTATTGGTCGGGCTCAGTACCTAGACCTTGTCTATTCCCAGTCTAGAACCCTTTATGACCTGATTCCTCAAGCTCCTCACCCCAGCACTAATCCTGCCAAGCCACCAACAGAAGTACCTGTTGATGGGATTGTTGGTTCAATCCAGTCCCCATCAGCAACGAAATCTTCCAAGCAAACCCAAACTACCACCCCTACTCCTTTGACTCCCAAGGTTTCTGCTGAGGTCATTCCCATTCAAATTACTCAAGCCTCGGGTAATAATAAAAAGAAAGGTAAAAATCACAATAAAAAACTTGGAAACCAACCGGATATCCAAGACCAACCAATGGTGATAATGACAAAGGGAAAAGGAAAGAAAAATATCCATGTCTGCTCTGTGGTGGTGACTATTTTTCAAAAGAGTGTCCTCGTTGAGACAAAATCTCCCAGTTTTGAAGTCTAATCCCACACCTGCAGTACTTACGGATCCTTTTCCCTCTCAACAACAACTGATAGACCACATGTATAATTAGGGTCACTCTAGTTCGTCAGAGGAAATTTGTATGATGTCCTCAGATACCATCCATCTGCAAACTCGAAGTCAAAATGATGACAAACCCGTGGATAAAAATGAAGATCATCTATCTTCAGAGAAAATTCCTTCTACTAGTTCTCCTAAGTCCTTGTCTACGGTCCCCTTATCTATCAAGAAGCCCACTCTTGACATTATTTTATGCCCACCTAAGAGTACTCTTCGGAAGGTAGTATTTAACCCTAATGCCTGATCTGCTCAATTTTATAATGTGGTTGAACATCTCGCTCAGGCACCTTGTGTAATGTCTACCCTAGAAGTGCTCCAAAGTTGCCGTACACAGTGCAAAAACATGTTAATAGAATTAGGAGCTTTAGACCCGGATAACACCAACTTGATTCATTTCAAGGTTGAGAACTATAATTCTAGGTTACCACATAAACTTGCTTTTCAAGTCATTACAAAAGTAGTTGGAAAGAAAGTTTTTTGAACGATACTAAATGAAGGAGCTTCGACCTTCGTTTTGTCTCTGTCTTGTTGGAAAGCCCTTGGCTCTATCGAGCTTGTCACATCACCTACAAAACTCAAGGCCTTTGACGGATGGGGTTTACAACCCCATGGTCTCATATCATCCCTAGAAGTCAAGCTGGGGGGCAAAACTATTTCTATTCAAGTAGAAGTGGTAGATGCCCCTTTAGATTACAATCTCCTTCTAGGATGAAATTGGTTCTATGCTATGACTATTGTTGCTTCAACAGTATTCTGAACCATCCAATTTCCACATCTAAGGAGAATCATTACTATTGACCAGCTTGATTTCTGTACACCGGATGTTACTACCTCCACGGCTAATAACATCCCCCTGTTAGGCTAGTCCCCTCCTCCTTACCAGTTGATTGGGGTAGGCGTGTTGAAGGATTCATCCCTCATGGGATTTTTTCCATCCACTCCTCCTAGCATGAATTTCGTGTTAGTCCATATGATCGCCTCATTTTATTGTGAGCCTAAGTTTAAACATGTTGTTGATTCCACCTTGTTGAGTCCACACGAAGCTATGTATGACACCATTCAAACCTTTTCTAATGATCACACTGATGAGCTTCATCGAGTGGCTTTGGATCCTTACCATTTATCGTACTGGTTAGAACCTTCTCTCCCTACTCTAGATTATCTCTCTGAGACTTTTCCTTCTGACGAGTCCATCATAGAGATTATGAATATGGACAAGCCCATTTGGGAGGATCACCATCATAGATCTATGTTCCTCCCCAATACCAGTTTGGTTAGCCATGATTTTGCATCCTTGTTTCCTACTGATATTGTCAATGTACCATAAAGTCCTATATTGTTGCAAGATACAGATTCTAAAGGAAACCTTTGCAACATTACACAAATGAACCCGATTGACATATCAACCAAGCCTGATACTATTGAGCATGCTCATGTTGGGCAGAACTACTCCGCAGATGAATCTGAAGCCTATAAGGCACTTTTTAAAGAGTTTCGTGATATTTTTTCCTGGTCCTATGAAGAGATGTTGGGGATTGACCCATCCATTGTGGTCCATGAGATTAAAACCTATTCCTTGGCCAAACCTGTCAGGAAAAAACTAAGGCGAGTCCATCATCGGAAGGTCACAGCTATAAAAGCTAAAATTGAGAAAGTTCTGAAAGCTGGGTTTATTTATTCTGTACCCCTGACGAAGTGGGTATCGAACATTGTCCCCGTCAATAAAAAGTAGGGCACCATTAGAGTCTGTATCGACTTTAGGGATCTCAATAAAGCTTGTCCCAAGGACAACTTTCCTACCGTGCACATAGATCATATTATAGACAATTGTGCTAGAAGTGTCATCTTTTCATTCATGGATGGCTTCTCTGGCTATAATCAGATTGAGATATTACCCTTCGATCAGCATAAGATGGCATTCATTTGGACATGGGGAACCTTCGCATATAAGAAGTTACCATTTGGCTTGAAAAACATTGGAGCCATGTTCCAGCGTACGATGTCCTATGCGTTTCATGATATTAGACATATTGTTGAACCATACCTTGACAACCTCCCTGCTCATTCACAGCGATGGGAGGACCACCCTCGTCATCTTAGAGAGATATTCCTGAGATGCCATCATTATAATATACGGCTCAATCCACATAAATGTGTTTTTTGTGTTGATACGGGATGTCTGCTAGGATTTGCGGTATCCAAAGATGGCATCTGGATCGATCCTTTGAAAATTACCACCATTCTCGATCTACCAACCCCAACTAATCTCCTTGAACTCCAAAGTTTGCGGGGGAAGGAAAAATTTCTCCGCCGTTTTGTGTGCAATTTCGTAGAGAAAATGCATGGTTATATGTGTCTCCTTAAGAAGAAAACCCCATTATTATGGGATGACCAGGCCCAACGCACCATTGATAATCTTAAGCACTCTCTGACTCATTCACCCATGATACACCCCCCTGATTATTCAAAGGACTTTCTCTTGTATATTTCCGGATGAATTCTTGTTCCTGATAAGCACTACTGATCCTTGGTATGGATATTTGCTTATATATCTCCAAACACAACATTTTCATCCGCATTTATCTCACGATGATCGCCGCTGTATCCGTCACCATGCGAAATACTATCTCATCCTAAATGATACATTATATAGACGTGGGATTGACTCTATCCTCTGGCGATGCCTCACTCATGAGGAGGCTGAACAAGTGTTGAATGATTGCCACTCTGGAGCATGTGGGGGTCATTTATCTGGGATGGTTACAGTCCAGAAAATCCTTTGCGCTGGCTATTTCTGTCCTTCTATCTTCAAATATTGTCATGAGGCTGTTAAGAAATGCCCACCTTGTCAACACTTCTACCCGAAAAAGCACAGCCATCCTGCTCTGCTGCACCCCGTAATTTTCGTTGGACCATTTGCCAAATGGGGGATTGAATTCATGCATTGTAATCCTACCTCAGCCATGGGGCATGGTTACATCATCGTAGCTATTGATTATTTCACAAAATGGGTTGAGGCCATGCCTACATATGTAGAAGATGGTAAGACTGCCGCTCTCTTCTTGTTTAATCATATTATAGCTATATTTGGAGTTCCACAGTCCATCCTTACTGATCACAGATCCCATTTCCGTAATCAGATGATGGAGGAAATGAGTGCCAAGCTAGGTTTTCGCCATGAAAACTCTACACCATATTATCCACAAGCTAATGGTCAGGTAGAGGACATTAACAAAGTTTTGAAAAATATGCTTTGTTGGATGGTTGGAGATCATAAATCCAACTGGCACCACGTTCTTTTCTCCTCTATTTGGGCTTATCGAACTTCGGTGAAAATAGCCACTGGTTTCATGCCATTTCAGCTTGTCTATGGACTTGAAGTTGTCTTACTGATCCAATGTTAAATTCAATCTTTACAACTTGTTGTCGAAATTCTCCCAGACACTTCCACAGAGGAGGAAATATTTTTGTACTTGAGTAACCTTGATGAGACTCGTAGAGATGCTACCTTGGCTAATGAGGCACATAAGAAACACATCAAGGCACAGTATGATAAATTCTTCCAACCTCGTGTCTTTAATGAGGGTGACCTAGTCTTGACTTATGATCAGAAATATGACAAACTAGGAAAGAGTAAGTTCGAGTCCATGTTGTACGGACCTTTCATTATTTCTAAGGTGTTAGAGAAAGGAGCTTACGAGCTCGTTGATTATGATGGAATCCCTTTGGGGAAACCTCGCAATGGGTTGTACCTAAAAAGGTACTATGCCTAGGTCTTTCTTGGATAGTATCTTGTATATATGTATTTTGATTGGATTTTAGTGTTCTTTTAGTATTTTCAAGATGGTTTTCATTTTAGTTTCCACATCTATTTATACCATGTTTTGGTCATGCAGATGGCTTTCTACAGCTTCACTGATGGTGCTTGCCGCCACACCTTGAATCTCGCCTCGGCTTCTTGGGTTCTCTATTCCCCAGCTGAAGATTTGGTCAGTTCAGGAGCAGTTTGTATAGGTCCCTCTACTAATAACATCGTCGAGTATGAAGTAGCCATCAATATTCTGACTGAAGCTGCCTCCCAGGATGTTCATGATCTAGTAGTCTTGATGGACTCAGAGCTCATGGTTCACCATTTGAATCATGTCTACACCATTAGTAACCTGGTACTCCTCTGCCTCTTTCGGAGAGTGCGTTTACTAGAAAGGTCATTTGAAACTATTACTTATAGGCATATCCCTAGGGAACATAATGTAGTTGCTAACTCATTGGCTAACTACATCCTAGATTGGCATATTTCCCATTCATAACGTTAAAAACAAACATGGTACATTGTAAATAAACATTTAGAAACACATAAAACTCATAGAAAATGCATTTTCCATTTAAAACATATAAACACCATGTAAAAGTCTGTATATATATATATACACGAAAAGGTTTACAAAAAATAGGTCCCGAGACCTCCTCTGAAGCACATAGGCTTTCATGAAAAATCATCATACAAAATCCTGAAGCTATCATATTTCAGTACGTATCTCATACACTAGTGGTGCTCATGATAGCACATCACTGCTCAAGCTACCCTACGTAGAAGCCCGCTGAATCGGCTCAGTACTCCCGCTGTGGATCTCTGATATCTCATCGGGAGGTCATCTATGTCAGCATCTAGGAAATCCAAGGTCAGCCTCTCTAGGTTCTCCTCCATCTCCCCAGTGATATCATCACCATGTGGTACAAAGTGAGCTCCAGCTCGCCTATCCAATGGAGATGCTCCTCCAGGTCATGCTGCTCCAACATCTGCATGAGAATTTATAGGTCTCATCACTTAACATAAAAAAATATAAAAATTTTAAAAACATAAAAACATTTCATCCATTTTAGGGTTTCTTGCTTCTTACCGATATCGCCCCACTGGCCACTAGGTGGGAGTGGTAGGTCAGGATCTCCAATGAAGTCCGTGCCTGCGTAAGTGTAATCCTCAACCATGAGGATCTGATCTTGGAGCCATCTGAAGAACAGATCACCGAACTTCAATCTTCCCCTACCTTCTCCTGTATGAGCCATGACTTGGACCCACCTTAGCATACGAGGGTCTCGTACTCTCAAACTCTAGAATACCGCCTGAGGTCTCATCTAGGGAACTCACTCGAAGAAGAAGCACGCTAAAATGGAACCAAAGCCAAACTGCTTCAGCTCTCCCTGTTGACGCTTAGTCAGCCAATCCTTGAAGATTGGAAGCATTACTTCTACTTAGTTGAACACCATGGGTTCCATGGCCTCTATGGTGTACAGCATGTGTGCCCTAGAATCTTGGTGCACACCCTGACTCCTGGCCACCCTCTGCATGGTAAATAAAATGTTCTGTAGGGCCCTATCCATCACTGCTTTGATGGGGATCTTCTTCCCTGATGTACCTGTCCCTAGTGCACAATGTCGATCTATGAGCTCTCTAGTAGTAATGTCCCTTCCACGAGAACTTGTCAGTGAGATGGGGGCACCCCGTCTTGAGAGACCTTCCAAGAAGTAGATATCCTCTACTTCCACCATAAAGATATGGGCCCCCACCTCAAAATACTGCTGCTCTAGATTCCACATCCGCAGTATATGTTCCAGTAACCACTCATGTGACACCATGCTTGGGGTCCGGAAGAACTTCAGGAGCCCACAGTCACGTAATGCGGCAATACAACCCATATTTCTCTCAGCAGCAACATCCTCATTGTCATGCATTCTTTCTTTCCATATCACCATGTTTTGAGCAACCTAGACTTGCCAAAAACAATAATGGCATGCATTAGAGTCTTCCCCAATCATTAAAAATCCAAGGAATGAATTTATATTTCCCATGCTATTAGTTTAACTTATCCACAATCGGCACCGCCTATGCATCATTGGAGACAGGAGATGGCACCGCCTGTCCACTGTGTTATTGGCGTGGTTCTCAAGTTGTACCGCGTATCCCACAAGGGGTAGCCACGGTGCCCACATTTTAGGTTTTAGGGCTTGCTATATGAGCCCAAAACCCCACCAAATCTCAAAATAAATGCTATGAAATGAAAGATAAAGGTATTAGCTATTACCTGCAACTGACGATGCTGAAAATGGACATTGGAAACTCCCGGTATCAGCTGCAGAAGATCTGGCTAAGAAAATGCTCCAAGTGCTCTCTGCTAGAGGTAAATAGTGAAATGATTTTATTTTTTACTATTTTCTTAACTTATATAGGAATTTTTGGGTCTGAATTACTATAATTTTGATATAAAATCATGTTTTAGGAAAAATTTATCTGTCATAATCCCTTAATGCTAGTTTTAAATGCATTTAACACTTGTTTCTAAGGCTATTGCAAGATAGGGAACTCTAGCAAAAAAGCATTGAAAGTTTGTTTATGGATTTTTTGTACTTTCATAAAATGGAAAAGGTCATTGAGCATTTATTACGACACTTTGTCATGCTCGTTAAAATCTAGTATCAAAGGTCCAAGTCCATTTCAATTTTCTTTCCAGGCTCGTAAACATCAACATTGTGTAAAGAAGCGTCATGGAGTCTTCTTTTCACATATTTTTTCAAACTCCTTAAACATGAAAAGATTGTCGAGTCCATTTTCGAATATTTCCAAGATCGTAAAAAGTGACATTGTGTAAAGAAACCTCATGGAGTCCTCTTTAAACTCTTTTTAGGCTCCCTAAATACGAAAATATTGTCGAGCAATCTTGTCTTCTTCATGCTCATTAAAGTATTTGAAGGGTCATTCATCCGACGGAGGTTATCTCTTTTTCGGTTTGGATAGGACTATTTATGAAAAAGAAACACTCCAGCCAATCATGACTGGAAGAGTTCTCTAAGGTATAATTTTATACTTTTTAGGGCCTTAGAGATTAAATCATACGAAAAAGGACCCCTTTGGAGTCTTCTTCTGTATTCGTTCAGAATCTCTAAACATGAACGGTACCGAGTTTTCTTTCAGTGGACTCATTAAATTAAACATTGAGAAACCCATTTTGGGAATGAACCCCTCCTCTCTTAGGTTCGTAAAACATATTTTTGGAGCGGGGCCCCACAGCTACAAGAAAAGCTGCTCTATCGGGACAAGAAAGTCAAAGGAAACAGTACCTGAGCGGCTGAGAAGAGAGAGCTCAACCACTGCACTTAAGGCAGCGGCAAAGATAGGAGGGCTCAGCTACCTTCATAAAGGAAAAGGAGGAATGGGCCGAGGTATTGAAGATAAAGGATAGAAGGGGAGCGACCGAGGAAGCGGTACCCATACCCACGATCAACGTCGGGAAGCGTGGAAGACAGCAGAAAGCTGTGGTGTGACAGAAAGCGACAGTTCAAGTACATATAGGTCGACTGTCACAGTTAGCATTTTTGGGTTACTGTTGGGAAAGGCCCATAGTGTTGTAATAGGGCGAGACCTTCGGGGCGCCTATATAAGCATGTACTTTGTATTATGAAAGGTTAGCTAGCCAAACATTCAGATAGACAATTAGCTAGTTGGTCAGTTAGCTGTTCTTCGAGTCGAGCTCTGGTTCTGTTGTTAAGTCTATATTATCTTACTGCAACCAGTAGCTAGCTCCTTAAGCATGAATGTAACAATATGCAGGGATTGAGAGAGAGAGAGAGGAAGAGTATATTGTAAGAAGGAAGCAATATAGAAAGAGAAGAGATCTAAGAGAGAAGGGATCCCGGTTGTGTGTGTGGAGTTTCCCAGAAGATCTCAAGCTGCATAATAGGTTGCAGTGGAACTGTGTTTACTCTCTCAAGATATAATATAAAAACCAGTTTTCGTGGACGTAGCTTCCCCCTGGAAGTGAACCACATAAAACCCATGTGTTGTGCGACTGTTCATGTGATTGTGTTTTACCTGTTTGCTATCTGTTATCTGTTACATGAATGTTGCTTATTAGTTGATGAATGTATGTATGTTATGCTTCAGTTTATATCATATAGAAGGTTAAACGCAAGTTGAATGTATCAAGTAGCCTGTATATGAGTTTATCAGTGCTTGATTCATGATAGTTGACAGTTACAGTGTTAAGTGACTCCAGTATATGAGTTCCGCGAGTTGAGTGTAGTTGATGTTAGCGTGTTAAACTGTAGACGTTTAAGTGAAGTGGTTTAACACCCTTGTGAAGGTTAACAGAGTTATTAGACCCAGGAAGGAGGTCACAGGACCTTGAGAGTTGATATGCATATGGAGCCTCATTATAAGACATATTACAGCATAGAAAGACGATATTGCATCGTCTGAGGAGCTGCGGTGTGAGATATCACAGGGAAGGAGATGAGCATAAGAGTAAGTTTGTGCATTGACATAGAAGTTGTGATGCAATAAGATTCTCCTCCCTAGCTGCGCCAGCTAGAAGGAGATATCGCCCTCGCAGAGAGATCCCGTTGGCTAAGAAGAGTCGTGAGACCCTAAGATGCTACAGAACCCGGTTGAAGACACCTGAGTCTTCAGCCACCCCATCTAAGATCACTTCAGGTGAGACTTTAGGCTGTTCTGCGGTATGTCACTGAAAGGGCCAGTAAGATAGGGGTATTGTTGGTACATTAAAGTAAACCCGGGTCTACCCATAGTAAACCAACAAATGGTTCCGTTGCCGGTTTTGAACAAATTGAAGAGCTAATGTTCTGTTGGAATCCTACTAAAGAAGAACTCAACCAGTGGGTTGGGTCTAAGGAAAGAGAATTTGCTGCGATAGAAAACAAGAGTCCTAGGCTCAGTATAGAGCACTGGTTACAAAAACATATCTTCACAGATCTGCATGAGATATTTTTTGCGATTTATGCAAACGAGATGTACGACTGGTTGTCAAAGTTGACTGATAAGAATATATTCAAGAAGAAAAGAAATATTGTTTGGACACCAAAGCTGATTCATACCGTGAGGAGCATAGACAATCCCATTTCACAGGCAGTAGAATTATGGCTTGCAAGTTTGCTGGAAGGCTTCATTACCAAGTTTGCAGTTGATCAAAGAAAAAGTTTCAGTGAAGTTGAGAGGTACTTCTTCAAAGAATATCGTGGTAAGTACTTGAACTCTTTAAATTCGTCTATTAAGATGTTATTGCATGAAAAAAGAGTAATGGATATATTCTTAGATGAATAAGTTCAGTAAGTGTAATGTCACAAGAGTTTGAGAGTGATTTTGATGAAATTGGATGTACACGTAGTGGTAAGAAATATAAAGTAGATTTCAGATCTTCCTGTGTGGAAGACAGTTCAGACCATACTAGAGAACAGAGTCAAAATACTAGAGAAAGAACAGTAGGGGGTATCCCTTACCACCCTTATACCCCACAGAAAATGACCGGGACTCAGAACAATCCCGTAGGAACTCCATCTAGTAGTTCACATACAGTACATACTACCTTTACACCACCTACATATACACTGCCAAGTGGTAGTAATCCAGCAACTCAGAATCCACCATGTAGAAACAGAATGGGGGATGACATGAAATTACCTACCTTTAAGGGTACAGGGGCAGATGACCCAGAACAGCATTGGTTCCTATGTGAAGCCATATGGAACATTAAACAAATCCAGGATGATAATACTAAACTTGTCCAGTTAGCCACTCCACTTAGAGAAAGAGCTTTAACATGGTATATGAAGTATACATCAGCACACCCCAGAACGCTCATACAAGTCAGGACCACCATGATCAAAGAATTTAAGAAACCTAAGTCTGACTCACAGTGTATCACAGAGCTTAAAGACATTAAACAGTTACCTACAGAGTCAGTATGGGACTTTGATCAGAAATTCAAAGCTCTTATAGACCAGGTTAGCTTTGAGTTTGTTCCAGAGCAGCATAAGGAATGGTTCATCGCAGCACTGCTCCCGCATATCAGACTTCCCCTTATGCAACAGAGACTCCGTACGCAAGATGAAGCATTGGAGATGGCAATGAAACTAGAGGCTTCACCTCTAGCTGAGACTAGTACAGGTATGACAAACCTACAAAATCAGTTAGCCAATCTCACGTTACAGCTACATGAGATTAAGAAAGGGAAAGAGGTTGCACAAGAACTATGGTGTACCAAGTGTAAAGGACAGGGCCATACTAAAGATAACTGTCCAGTATTTGTTGAATATTTAGCAAGTGGGGCTCTGAACCCCTTAATACAGAACCAAGGGCCATGGTGTGAACTCTACAGAAAAAGAGGACATAGACCATAGGAATGCCCTTTACTTCATAAGTATGTACAAACCCCTAAGAACTTATATTGTAACTTCTGTAAGTCAGTAGGTCATGATGAACATAATTTCTGAGCATATGATCTCATGATAGAGAGAAAGCATGACTTGTACAGAGTCTAGTCAGAGACACCAGGTCTAGCAGCAGGACCACAGCATGAACCGGCTCATGTTGGCCGTGGTGGAGGATTCATAGGACAAGGCCATGGAGGAGGCTTTGGCCGTGCTGAAGGCTTCGGTCGTGGCCGTGGACCGATTACTTGTTACAATTGTGGAGTTGTAGGACATTATGCTAGGGATTGTCAGAACCCTAGTACGACATGTAAGTATTTCAAGTCCTACGATCACACTATAGAAGAGTGTCTGATATTGATAGCCAAGATTAGGGATCCTAATCCAGCAGTAAACTAGAAAATTCAGCTTATTGATGCTGAGTAGAAAGAACCAGAACCAAGAGTCAATATTGTGACTCGTAGCGGTGCTTCTACTAGTAGGACATCACAGGATACCGAAAAGAATACAGGTCCGGAGTGGGTGCGCAAAGCCACTAATAAATCAACACCACTTGACCTGCAGAAGAACAAAGAAACATTTCAGCAAGAAAAAACTTTCTTTACTGACCCTATACCATCAGGATCGTAGGTACTTCCTTGTAGGGGCCTACCACAGTAAACACCTTGTGGCGTTAGTCCTGTGTAGATATCGCAGGCTACCACATCGGGAAGGTGCGAAGAAGATGAGTCAACAGGAAGTGTACAATCCTTCCTGCGAAGTTGCTTGAAACTTGTACGAAATGATAAAGCCATCGAAGAGCTTCAGCATATCATAGATCAGTGTCAGCCATCTTCTTTCGTGAACAGTAAACAGTGGGCTGTTCATAATATTATGGGCCATACAAGAACGGGAAGAGAGATGAGACTCATAGCGCAAATTGGAGAATTTGAAATGGATGAGGTAATCCTAGATTTAGGATCAGAGGTAAATGTTCTGACTAAGCAGACATGGGAACAGATGGGTAACCCTAAGTTAGCAATATCACCTATCCATCTGCGACTAGCCAATCAGTAGAGGGTATCACCACTGGCTCGATTACCGCAAGTACCAGTGATATTGACAGAGTTCATAGCTTTGCAGACTTTGAAGTCATAGAAATCATTGGAGATAGCAGACCATATCCAGCTTTACTAGGTATTGATTGGGCAATTGATAACATGGTTCTTATTGATTTAAAGAAAAGATAAATGACCTTTGAGGATAATCAAATCCGAGTCATCGCACCGTTGGATCCTTTCCAGGGTCCTCGCTACATTGAACCTATCAGAGCAGAGGAGGAGGTGCGCAACATGGAAATCCTTTATCAGATGACTGCTAATCAGAGTGATTACATCAACCCTACTGCAGAAGGAAATATTAGTTGGCAATGCGATAGCTCATTCGCATCAGATTCGGAGGTTGGTTTAGAAAATTGGCAGAATAGACTTTACGAAGTATCAACTCGCAAATGTGTGTTTATGAATAAGTCACTGCGATGGATCGGTGCAGAGATTGTTGAAATTCCATCATTTCATGGCTTAGTGGATGTTAATGACTTTTTACAGCAGTTCGAGTAGGAAATTCCTCAGGAGCAGAGGATGACAGCTATGGACCTTGCAATCAAAGCCACACCTACAACATGGTGGCATGCACATAAAGAACATATCACATCCTGGGATGATCTTAAGAGACTGATGGTGATCAGATTCTCTAATGACAAGGAGCCTTTACAGCATAAATATACAGGAGAAAGTGACCCCAGGTCACATATTCAGATTTGTGAACAGAGTTGGTCGGACATTCCAGAGGATGAATGGGTTCACCTATTCATTCACACTTTAGATACAATTCCAAGGAACTAGTACACTGAGATAGAGTTGCGCAGAGGAACCATCACATGGCCACTTATGATAGATAGCTTTCTACTCACTTTCACTTTTGAATATGAGTATCCAAGCATTGATCAGGCTCTAGATGTTATAAAGACTAAGATATTTGATGACTGTACCCTATCAGTGCCTGCTCAGCCTGATTGGGCCATCCAGTTGGAACATGCGGTAGAATGTTACAACTTCACAACAAAGCCAGATAATGAGGATGAGAATCCTCACAGTGTCAACATTCCAGAGTCAGAAGGGACTCGCGACGTTGATGGACCGAGACTAGAAATTCCCGCTATCACAGAACCTATCAAGATTAAAAAGATCAATATTGGCATAGAAACAGAACCAAAGTTTGCCTCTATTGGAGACTATTGGGATGATGAAATAGTAGGACACATCGCAGATCTGTTACATGACTATTAGGACTTGTTTTCCACTAAGTTCACATAGATGAAGGGAATAGTAGGAGATTTGGGATTCATGTGCATACCTTTGAAAGAGGATGCTAGGCCAGTTAACAGCGTCCATACAGATTGAATCCTCGCTATAAAGAAAAAGTTAAGGATGAAATTGATAAGATGCTAGCAGTAGGCATCATTGAACCTGTAGAAGAGAGAGAATGGGTTAGTCTCATGGTCGTGCAGGAAAAGAAAACCAAAGGAGAAATCAAGATTTGTGTCGATTTGTGCAAACTCAACGATGCATCACTTCATGACCCATTTCTGACACCTTTTACTAATGAAGTTTTAGACAATGTGGGAGGATAGGAGGTCTACTCCTTCACTGATGGATTTTCAGGATATCACCAGATCAGAATCCATTCAGAGGATCGACATAAGACCACCTTTGCGACAGAATGGGGCTCATTCCAGTATACGGTAATGCCCTTTGGTCTTAAAAATGCACCAGCTATCTTTTCTAGAGTAGTTGTTGTTGTATTTAAGGAATACATTCATAAATTATTAGAAGTCTATTTTGATGATTGGACTGTATTTGGGTTAACCAAAGACCATATAGGAGATTTAAGGCTCATGTTAGAGAAATGTAGGCAATATCATATTTCTCTTAACTTGAAGAAATGTATATTCTGTGCACCATTTGGTATTTTGTTGGGTCATATTGTTTGTAGATGTTAGGGTACACAGGGTACTCCCAAAGGACTGAACACCAAGAATAGCCGCTTCACACAAACAAGTCACAGATCAATACACCAATGTTTGTCACGTGGTTAAAACCCTCGAGAGGGAAACAGTCCACGGCCCTGGCCAAATAGCTACTTCGGAGCAATTTATTATGCA
>LPNX010046779.1:396553-409138 GCA_001517045.1 Pseudotsuga menziesii
AAAGATCTATCATCACGAACAAATATTTGTTTGGTGTTACATTCATGTATAGTAGAAAATATGGCTTTATCCTTAGCCATATGATAAGATGCTCCAGAATCAATGAGCCATTCATTTGAAGTAGAAGAAAAAGATGCAGTATAAGAGTAACCAGAAGCACAAAGTGCATGTCCATGAGAGGTAGATTCTGAAAACGAATCTAGGCTGATGTGGTGCTTCTTCATTGCTGCTTCCAAGGCTGCCATCTTCTTAAAACACTTAGATTCATCATGATTATCTTTCCCACAAAAATTGCAATGACGCTCAGTCTTCTTTCCTTTTTGCTTGGATCCTTTATCATTTTTTAAGAGAGGAGCTGACTGAGAGGGTTTGGGACCCTTGTTGTTTTGCTTTTTATTATGAAAATTTTGTTTCTTGGGAGGCTTGGACTTTTCTTTCTGTTGGGACAATAAGGCTTTCCTAGATGTATCTGCATTGTTAATTATTCCAAGATGAATGAGCTTGTCCTGCTCTCTAATTAAGGAATCACAAAAGGATTCAAGACTCGGCTCTACATAGCTGGCTGCAGTCAAGGATTCTTTCATGGCATAGAATGTAGATACAAAAACAGAATATGCAGGTCCAAGTTTGGAAAGAATATGATAAATACATTGTTTGTCTTCTTTCTTAATCTTGCATTCTGCACATAATAATCTAAGAGTTTTATACTTAGATAAATAGTCTTGAATGCAAGAAAAATCATTTGGATTCAAGGTAAGCAACTCATTCTCAAGTTGATGACCCCGAATTTCATTGTGTTTACCAAACACAGATTCCAACTTTTCCCAAGCTTTATCAGGTTCATCAAGGTCGGATATGTGGAATCGCAAATCAGTAGAGATTGACATCTCAATCAATCCACGAGCTTCATCACATCTATTTTCCCATTTAATTTTCTTATCATCATCAGTGGGTTCTGTTTCTTTCCCTGAGGTTATCCTAAAAAGTCCCCTACTTCGCAGAACATCCTCCATACGAGATTTCCATGAGAAATAGTTAGAACTTGTAAGTATGATATCACAAGGGGAGGCCATACTATAAAATAATGGCTGAAAGAACAGAAAATAACTGTCTGGATGCAAAGAGCTCGAAAAAATATGCGGTTTTTAAAAAAAACGGCACTTAAAACTGATTCCGGATGATGAAGTTATGCTTGATCAAAGGAAATGCTGGAGATGTCCCCAATAGTGACGTGGCAGATATTAACTTGACCAGTAAAAAAAAGAACCCCCCTCTTCCAAAGATCTACCTTTGACAATCACTTTACAATAAAGTTGCTTTGAAGTGAATCACTTTTATAGAATAAGTGATTTTCACTTTTACAATAATGACTTTTAAATAGTGCGGCAATAAATTAAAAGACTTAAGTGACTCACTTTTATTTTATTTTATTAATGTGAGATGCACTTTTACAATAAAGTAACTTGAAATAGAAATTGCATGCACTAAAAAGTAACTTGATGAGACTTGAACTCAAGACTTATTAAGATGTAAAGCAACTTTGGACCAAGTGAGCTAAGTTTAAAAGGTATGTAAAACTATGGAAAGAGGAAGGGGTTTTTTTTTTTTTTTTTACTCTTCTCTCTCGTTTTCCGTGCTTGCTTTCTTTTCCTGCAAATCACAAAAAAACGAAAAAACAAAAACAAAAAACTTTTTCCACACAATGGGGTTAGATCTTGGTTAGCTTACCCGGAAAGCCTACGTTTTCAAGTTTTCTCGCTGTTTCTGATTTGCCGTGATCGCACAAGGTGCACGGCAAAGAGCATACGTAGCCGAGAAGACAAGAAAAAAACTTTCCCTCACTGTTTCTGATTCGCCGCGATCGCGCAAGGTGCACGGAAAAGAGCATACGCAGCTAGGGAAGGAAACAGTCCGAGACTAAAACAAATTATCTAATAATAATACTGATAAAATATGAGAGATTTAAAAAAAGCAAAACCGTCACTGTAACATTATACCTTCAGATTTGCCGAAATGGGTGTTTCTGGAGCAAACGGAAATGGTTTTCGGTGAAACAAAAACTGTTTCCAAATGGAAACGGCGCTCCGGACACAATGGAACAGCTCCCATAGGCCACAAATGCACATAAAATCTAGAACCAAAAACCCTTAAAAACGTTTCGGCAACACCGGTTCCAGATCTAGATCAAAACCGAAAGCGGCTCTTCATAAAAGCTCTGATACCATGTTAGGGTACACAGGGTACTCCCAAAGGACCGAACACCAAGAATAGCCGCTTCACATAAATAGATCACAGATCAATACACCAATGTTTTTCACGTGGTTAAAACCCTCGAGAGGGAAACAGTCCACGGCCCCGGCCAAATAGCTACTTCGGAGCAATTTATTATGCAAAAGAAAGAAAGTTACATGAGCTTCTCATAATCGATCAACTAGCCAAGGACCCTCTATGCTCTTTAAATAGAGATCATAGACCAATCGGGTGTTAAGCCACGGATCAATGGTAGGTATGATCTAAGAGAAGTTGAACCGTCGGATCACTCTATGTCTAGAACATATCGTGACCGTCGGATTAGAATATTTACAAATGCATACTAATGCATACTAAAGAAACACACTTTTACCTAACGGATATATTACACAAGTTGATCTTAACTAAATCCTAAGTGTCTAAATATCCTAACAGTAGACAAGGTTTGATGGTAGATACTGTAAAGATTGCCATCATTGTTAATCTTCCAGCACCCAACTCAGTCAATCAATTAAGGACAGTGCTCGGTCATACCGGGTACTATAGAAAATTCATCAAAGGTTATGCAAAGATCACAGCACCTATGGAAAAGTTGTTAAAGAAAGAAGTGAAATTCCTATGGAATGAGCAATGCCAGCAAATTTTAGACACCCTTAAAGAAAAGATGGTTACAGCACCCATCTTAGTATTCCCAGATTGGAACAAGCCATTTCATGTACATGTGGATGCATCTGGAATCGCACTAGGGATTGTCTTAACCCAGCCAAGAGAAGAGGCTATTGATCACCCTATCGCATACTCCAGCAGAAAGTTATCTACCGCAGAAAAGAACTACACCACTACAGAAAGAGAAGGATTAGCAATGGTGTATGCTCTACAAAAGTTCAGGCACTACCTGTTGGGTGCCCCATTCAATATGTTCACTAACCATTCCGATTTAAATTACTTGGTCAATAAACCAGTATTAGGAGGAAGGATTTGCAGATGGTTACTCTTATTTCAGGAGTATGATTTTGAAATTATTGTAAAACTAGGAAAATTAAATGCTGGACTTGATCATCTATCGTGAATAGACTCAGGAGAAGAACCAAGTAATTTAGAGGACAATTTTCCAGATGCGTAATTG
This sequence comes from Pseudotsuga menziesii, assembly GCA_001517045.1. Lineage (NCBI taxonomy): Eukaryota > Viridiplantae > Streptophyta > Pinopsida > Pinales > Pinaceae > Pseudotsuga > Pseudotsuga menziesii. The sequence goes on from LPNX010046779.1 coordinate 399,930, forward strand.
TTTTCTATCCAGATCGTAGATGATTATTACACTGATATTATTCACTTTCTCACTACAAGGTGGGCACCTGTTGAGTTTACTAAGTAGCAAAAGAAATAGTTAGTTGTTAAAGCAGCAGACTTCACTTTGATCGCAGGACATTTATATAAGTTAGGCCTATATGAAGTCTTGCGCAGATGCGTTATGCCGCATGAGAAAGAGGCCATTATTAGAGAAGCACATTCAGGTGCCGCAGGAGGTCATTTCACAGGAAAGCCAACTGCTCAGAAAATCCTAGCTGCAGGATTATGGTGGCCTACTTTGTATAAAGACACTAAGGAGTTTTGCAGATGCTGTGATATCTTCCAGAGGGTAGGAAAACCTTTGCGGAGAGATGAAATGATGCTGCAACCATAGATTACGTTGCGGGCATTGGAAAAGTGGGCTATAGATTTCGTGGGTCCTATCAACCCACCTGGGAAATGAACTGGTGCGAGATACATCATCACAGGAACAGAATACCTCACCAGGTGGGCAGAGGCAAAAGTAGTAAGGAATTGTGATGCTGCTACAGCTGGACAGTTCATTTTTGAAAACATCATAAGTAGATTTTGATGTCCAGTAATCTTGATGAGTGATCAAGGCACACATTTTCTGAACCGCACTATTGAGGCCTTGACGGAGGAATTTCAGATCTAGCACCATAAGAGCACTCCCTACCATCCTCAAGCTAATGGTATGATGGAGGCCTTTAACAAGATTCTAGAAAACACTCTTACTAAGATCTGTAACAGCCAAAGAAATGATTGGGACCTCAGGGTTAATGCTGTATTATGGGATTATAGGACTACATGCAAGAAACTTACAGGAGACACACATTTCAGCTTGGTGTATGGACAAGAGGCTGTTATTCCTATGGAATATATTATTCCCAGTTTAAGAGTTTCTCAAATTACCAGGATGGCTGATACAGACACAATGAATGAAATACTAGCGTAGCTGCTTGCCTTAGAATAAGACAGATTCATCGCAGGATTTCATCAGAAAGTGCAGAAGGCACAAGAGAAAGCTTGACATGATAGGCACATCAAAAGCAAGATTTTTCAGATAAGAGACTTCGTGCTCCTCTATGACAGTAAGTTTGTTAAGTTTCCAAGGAAGTTCAAGACGCATTGGTTGGGGCCATATCAGGTTCAGCAAGTTACAAATGGAGGTGCCGTTCAACTCAGCAAACTAAATGGGGAGCTTCTTCCCACTTTGATTAATGGCAGTAGAATTAAGCTTTATAGTGATAGCCACTCCACCTCCCATCCCTAACTCAGACAGTTTATGAAGTACAGATGTCCAGTGTAGTTGACAAGAGGCATCGCATCGATAATTAGTCTACACCCAAAAAAAAGAAAAAAAAAGAGGTTCTAAGTATGAGGAATCACATCAGAAAAGTGTATGTTGCACAAGTCATAGGATGCTTGTGGAGTTTTTGAACGTTGCAGCGTTCATGCAAACACTTTGGTTCGAGACGATGCGGTGTGGAATCGCAGCGATGCGATGTTCCCCGTGCCATGTAGATGATTTTGAAAAGGGACAAAGGGCTAGTCACTTCGCATTCTGACAAGCAGTTAATCTAGATATGACAGCTATATGTTGCCCTAGATTAAGAAACAATATAATGATTTTTCCAGATTTGGTAAATATTTAACGAGACCAGCGCCTGCACGTAAGTTTCGAGGGAAATTTGATTAGATTTTTAGCAATTAATGAGGATCGAAATGGCGGGTGTTGTCTTGTCCATGCAATTAATATCGCCAACGGGTCTAGCCAAATGACCGTTGCTTCAAAGATTATCACCTTCATTATAAATACAGAGATCATTCATCCAGAAGGGTTACTTTTGTGATTTCTGAGAGCTATAGAGCAATTTGAAGAGTTTTCCCTGTGAAGAGATACTCCAGCTACAGAGTGTTGGTTTTCCCCAATTTTGCAGCCATTTCCAGTTTAGAGCATTGCACCGAGTGGTTTCTGTCCGAGACGAAACCTTTAGAAGACATTGTGCAAAGATTCCAACGTGGTGGCCTTGTGTCCATTATGACGATGCCACCCAAGGTTGTGAAATTAGGTACATCATAGGTCAGACAGCCGCCAAGGATGAGGAGTCAAGCTCAGATAGTAGAAGAGTCCAGCCCATAGCAGGAGGAAGAAGTTCATATGGCAACAGAATACATCATACCATGAGTTGAGGACGCACTAGAGGTAACCATTCCCAAGGGTGCTAAGTTTCATGTTCCCCTACCGCCGATTGATTCTCATGTCAAGGAAGATGGAGATCTGTTAGGATATGCCCCTGTTCTCAAATTTATAGACTATAACCTTGGAGATAGTAAGACATATCCTCAGTTTTGGCCGGATCGGTATCTCACGGTTCAGAGGAACCCGAGGACCGATGCAGATGAGTTTGTTCCTATGGAACATGCCCAGATTCTTGAGCAGTCAGGATTGCTCAATTTGTTAAGAATACCACATTTTGGACGAGGTGCAGAGTTTAATGCTGTGGTGCGCATGCTACTTTCTTTTGTACATGGAGGTTACCTCTGGTTAGGTAACAGGGTCGATCTAAATGTTGATCTGATACACCGCATCACTGGGCTGTCCAAGACCGGTAAGGACCCTCAAACACATATATCAAGTAAGAGAAAGGATTACAAGCTACTAGCAACCCTAGTTAACAAGTATAATCTAGAGAGAGGAGGTCGGGCTTATGACCTCACAGCACTAGTAGATGATACACTCAGATTTATAGCCAGTCTGCTTGCAGGCAGACTATTAACCAAGGTTCGCCCAAAAAAAGTCACAGGATCAGTAATTCACTTTGCCATACAAGTCACGGAAGGTGAACAATTCAATTGGTGTTTATTCTTATTAAATATTTTTCTTTAAGATTGTTTGACAGTGCAGGACGAGCTGAACCACCCCTTCCATTTCTCGTGGCTGCTTATATTATGTGCATTCGTTGGATGGAAAGAGCCGCCCCATACCCAGTTTCTACACCTACGAAGCGGTGAGCCCAGAGGCATGCACTATGCAAACTTATGGGAGAGCAACAGCCCAGCCAAGAAAAAGATAAATATGATAGTATTCTATGAATACTATAAACTGTTGAAGAGAGTCATCCAGGAGACACCGTGGATCAGCACAGATATTGTGGACATGTATGATAATCGGCTTGATTTCATGGCAGATAGCCATACAATCTACCTAAGGCCAAAAGGGTCTATAATGGATAACTGGGCAAATGGTTTGTTCAGGATGACAACGCAGGATATAGAATATGTCATCAAAGACTTTGATGAAGAGTGGAAGAAGGCATTAGAAGATGCCACAGCACTACCACCAGGTACTACATAGACATACCCATCAGACAAAGGAAAAGACAAAGTGGCGTCCAAGATGAAAGATACATCAGAAGCGCCACCATCGGCACAAAAGAGGAAAGATGCAGAAGAGGTGCCACCAGGGGCACCAAAGAAGAAAAAAGCAAAAGTCTCAAAGCCAACTACAGAGACCGCACTAAAGGAGGATGACTATGAACTCATTGCAACGAGATTGCAGGACGTGATGCGGGACTCATTTCAGGCAATGTAGACATCGCAGGACAAGCTGCAGAGCATGATTGATTAGCAACTTCTAGAGTTGAAGGCCCTAACTAAGAAGACTGCCACAATACATATTCCTCCAGTCAAGGCGACAACAAGAGAAAGTTCAACACCATCGGCTTCCCCCGAGGAATTCTTGGCAAAGGATCGCATCAATACAGTGCTGATACCGTCAGGGAGCATCCGAATCCCTGCTTTGATGATCGATGTACAGATACAGGTTAGACAACCTGTTGAGGTTAATCTGGCCTAGTTCCCTGTTGATCAATTACAAATGATCCAGTAGCAGATAGCCGCAGAACTCAGGGATAGAGAGTTTGCGACTTATAAACAAAACACTCAGCTGAGGAAACAAAATGTAGAGCTCACTGCATGCTTTCACAAAAAGGTAGACGAGTTAAGAGTACATGAAGAAAGAGAATAAGATCTAAGTTAGGTCCTGCAAAATATCACATTGGAGTTACCCCAATGTAACATAGAGTTTTCCTTACCTCTAACACAGAAGGTAATAATAATTGCAGACAGAGGAAAGGCTCTAGAAGAAACATTGACCAAGATGGAGGAAGACTACAAAACGCAGATTGCTGAGCTTGAGGCTCGACCACCAAGCACACCTCAGGCCGACAAGGAAGCAAGGGTAGAGGCCTTTAGAGTCACTTCAACATAGATGAAGAGTCGCATAGATGACGCACAGGCATTACTAGCTGATGTGACGAAGACATGGTCGGAGCTAGACGAGCTCCCAGATAGACTGGAATTGCAGCAGAGTATCCAGAACATAGAGAATGCCATAGTAGCAATGAAGGAAGAAGTCAAGAGCTTAGGAGCTCTTGCAAAGATGAAGAAGATGACAGAGATGAACCGTTTTCAATAGGAAGTGCAGTGGTTGAGAGAAAAAGAGATACAATTCAATAACTTGCTTCAACCATATCAGAAAAAAATCGCAGAGCTGGTCAATGCAGTTGAGCAGAAGGTTAAGGAGTTCACTAAAAGCAAAAGTGATATTTATGATACAGAAGACTCCATCATTAGTCAAGCTATGCTTGAAACGGCACAAGACTGTGTCAAATTTATGGATAAAGAAGTCACAGGACTTCGGGAGAGACTTACAAGGACTTCGCAGGAAGCCAAGGAGAAGCTACAGCATGAGAAACTAGCTGTTAGTGGCTCGAGGACGAGCCACAAGTAAGTGTTAGGGGACTGTTGGAGCAGGGCCCCATAGCTACAGGAAAAGTTGCTATATCGGGACAAGAAAGTCAAAGGAAACAGTACCTGAGCGGCCGAGAAGAGAGAGCTCAACCACTGCACTTAAGGCAGCAGCGAAGATAGGAGGGCTCAGCTACCCTCATAAAGGAAAAGGAGCAACGAGCCAAGGTATTGAAGACAAAGGATAGAAGGGGAGCATCTAAGGAAGTGGTGCCCATACCCACGATCAGCGCCGGGAAGCGTGGAAGACTGCAGAAAGTTGTGGTGTGATGGAAAGCGGCAGTTCAATTACAGATAGGTCGAATGTCACAGTTAGGGTTTTTGGGTTACTGTTGGGAAAGGCCCACAGTGTTGTAACAGGGAAAGACCTTCGGGCCTCCTATATAAGCATGTATTTTGTATTATGAAAGGTTAGCTAGAGAAACATTCAGATAGACAATTAGCTAGTTGGTCAGTTAGTTGTTCTTCGAGTCGAGCTCTGGTTCTGTTGTTAAGTCTATATTATCTTACTGCAACCAGTAGTTGGCTCCTTGAGCATGAATGTAACAATCCATAGGGATTGAGAGAGAGAGAGAGGAAGAGTATATTGTAAGAAGGAAGCAATATAGAAAGAGAAGAGATCTAAGAGAGAAGGGCTCCCGGTTGTGTGTGTGGATTTTCCTAGAAGATATCAAGCTGCATAATAGGTTGCAGCGGAACTATGTTTACTCTCTCAAGATATAATATAAAAACCAGTTACTGTGGATGTAGCTTCCCCCTGGAAGTGAACCACGTAAAACCCGTGTGTTGTGCGACTGTTCATGTGATTGTGTTTTACCTGTTTGCTATCTGTTATCTGTTACATGAATGTTGCTTATCAGTTGACGAATGTATGTATGTTATGCTTTATTTTATAGCATATAGAAGGTTAAATGCAAGTTGAATGTATCAAGTAGCCTGTATATGAGTTTATCAGTGCTTGATTCATGATAGTTGACAGTTAGAGTGTTAAGTGACTCCGATATATGAGTTCCGCGAGTTGAGTGTAGTTGATGTTAGCGTGTTAAACTGTAGAGGTTTAAGTGAAGTGGTTTAACACCATTGTGAAGGTTAACAGAGTTATTAGACCCAGGAAGGAGGTCGCAGGACCTTGAGAGTTGATACGCATATTGAGCCTCATTATAGGACATATTACAGCATAGAAAGGAGATATCGCATCGTCTGAGGAGCTGCGGTGTGAGATATCGTAGGGAAGGAGCTGAGAAAAAGAGTAAGTTTGTGCATCTCCATAGAAGCTGCGATGCGATAAGAGTCCACTCCCTACCCGCGCCAGCTAGAAGGAGAGATCGCCCTCGCAGAGAGATCCCGCTTGTTAAGAAGAGTCGCGAGACCCTAGGATGCTGCAGAACCGGGTTGAAGACACCTGAGTCTTCAGCCACCCCATCTAAGATCACTTCGGGTGAGACTTCAATCCGTTCTGCGGTCTATCGACGAAAGGGCCAGTGAGCTAGGGGTATTGTTGGTACATTAAAGTAAACCCGGGTCTGCCCATAGTAAACCAACAAATGGTTCCGTTGCCGGTTTTGAACAAATTGAAGAGCTAATGTTCTGTTGGCATCCTACTAAAGAAGAACTCAACTAGTGGGTTGGGTCTAAGGAAAGAGAATTTGCTACGACAAAAAACAAGAGTCCTAGGCTCAGTACAGAGAACTAGTTACAAAAACATATCTGTTATAGCGGATTTCACCACACTAGGTGAATCACACATTGTATGGCCTTCCCCTATCCCGCTGCAGACTCATTATTCCCTATGGACCATTTATTGTCTTTTGATGTATCATTGACCATCTCTAAAAACATTAGAAAAATGATATACGTGGCCTTTTCCCCGATAACCGCGTACATACGTGGATATTCCCTCTATAGTCGCATACATCAGGATGTGTGCATAATCCAAAAATGTTGGACTGTTCCTTGTCTTGAATCCAACTCATATGACTCCTGGCCTTCCATATGCCTTGAGATCGCATGGATTCGACCTTTCAGTATCACTTTGAAAAGCTATATAAGGAACCATTGAGACATTGAAAGCAAGAGTAGAGAATTGAGAGTACCGAAACTATAGTCCATTGTTGCCAGAACTATACTTGAGTCTGCATCCCTTTGTCCCTTATGAGCACTGTTGTGTTCTTCCCAAGATTGCCTTTGTTAGTGAGCTTGCTATCGGAGTGATGGAGGATTGAGGTGGTGGAGGCCCAAGTGGGGGATTTAGTTTCTCCAGTTTGCAGACGTGTCGTCAGAGGTTGTCACTTGTAATCTCTGATTCATATTAATAGAAATATCTTTTCCTGTCCAGTAATGTGTATTTGAATGAATGTTGCATCCATTGGAATATGTCAAATGCTTATACATTATTGATTATATATGTTAGAATAGATCTAACACCATGAAATATAGTATGCTTGTATTGTTTACTTGTTGTTGAGGATGTGCTATAACAATTCAAGCTGAAGATTGGAAAGCTCAACGGGGATCTACTTCAACCGTCCGGAATAAGGTACGAGGTTCGATCCTTTAGTGTTAGATGTTTTTATTTTTATTGCATATTGGGAAAGATTGATTTCTGGAGTCTAGCTGTCTGTTGTGGTACCCCAAGCCATAGGAATTTCTCTCCGTAACAGAATTGGCGACTCCACTGGGGAGTTCCTAGTAATTGTCCTTTGGCGGTTGATCTTTTGGCATTCAATGTATTTGAAGTTCTCTCTCTCTCTTGTTTCTGTGTCGGGTATGGGGGCATGTATGCCTGGTAGAGCCTGATTGGTGTGAATTTAGTCTCAGCCTGTCTGTTTGCCTGGAATTTTTGCATCTTTTTCTTCCTGTACGTGGTTTTGTCACTTACAGTCACGTATACACGCGGTTTCCTTTGGAATTTCCATGTATACACGCGGGTTCACTGCGCACAGTCGCGTATACCCTGGTTTTTTACCGTTTTGTGGAAGATTGTGGATTGCTGGGTGAATGCTGTTAGTTGCTGAGTCTCCTTTGGCATTTCCCGAGTCTGTTAAGGCCTCTGTTTTTTACCAGAAACATTTTTTTTTAGCCTAATTTTTTTTTTTTTAGGAAACTTCTTGTCATGGCATCTTTGATTTTTTGTTTGAGATTAGTGCATTAGAGTCCTTTTACCTTAGTTCTTTGTTGGAATGCTGTTTATGTGTGCTTGCAGAGTCTGGGGTGGTCAGAATCATTCTCTTGCTTTTTGTATCTTTTTATTTTCAAAAAATCCTAAATATTTTCTTATCATCATGCATTGCATTATGCATTTTGCATTGTACTTGCATTAGATCTAGATTTGCTTTGGAGTAATAGTTAGGAATTCATATAGGGAAATTTGCATTCAGCATTTGAAGAAGAAATTGGGCATTCACGTAGTACGCATACCCTATTTTCATGGACACAATGCATTTGCATTGATTGTTAGGTGTGCATTTTACTTCTTGTTGCGTCATAACACCATTAGTTGCATGACCATATCCTATTTTTGAGTAAATAAAGCCAAACTAAAATCAACGCTAAATAAAATGAATTACACTCTTTTCTTTTTAGGGTGCACCAACAAGCTTAGGTTTTAGGATCTTGGAATAGTTCATTGAAAGTTAATTCTCCAAGATCACTAAACTACAACAACTAGGTGTCTGTCCAGGGAGTGTGTGAAATCCTTTATATAACCAGCGTTCTCAGGAAGCTCCTCTCAAAAGGGAGTCAAGCACTAGGTAGTGTGAGCAGTTGTTTATCGAGATAACCCCTGGTTGGTAACTGTGTAGCACCGGTGATATAGCCAGGATTGTATTCGTATTTGGGGGATCTTTCAGGAGTTTCGGGCTTTACTACCCTTCCCATACGGTCAATCCCGTATGCGACTGTCTGCCTGAGCGTTGATTATATCGAGGTGACCTTAGTGACCTTACCTAGGATATCGAGGGGGTACGTGTAGAGGTTATTCTGCATGTGTCCCGGCCAGTTTGGGGTTGGACAGCACAGTCGATATACGCGTTGAAGCTGAGGGCCACAATAATTGGTTTCTAACCTCCGCTTGTGGTGACAAGGGCCTCTCAAGCCTCTCCTAGGCGAGACATACTGGCCACATTTGGGAGCTCACTTATCCAGCCCTTGTTTGCTTGCTTTTGGCCTTAGATTTGATAGTGATTTCTCTTTGCATGCTAGTTGGCCTAGGGTTGACGTAAATAGAGAGTCTTTGCTTTTTTTTTGAGTCATTGTGGAGTTGGGTGCGGTTCCGCGCCGTTCTCATCGGTTAGCAGGACTTCTGCCTTCCACTTCTCCTCCTCCTTTGGGAGAGGGGCCTAGTCGGTCCAGGCGGACTGTGTCACACATTGATTC
>LPNX010046779.1:409390-456443 GCA_001517045.1 Pseudotsuga menziesii
GTCTCAAGCCTACATACCACCCATTGTTTTGGGAGGTTATGTTCATGTTTCTAGAGGTCAAGTTGCTACTTCTTCGACATATATACCTACTTCTGGTATGTATATTCCTACTTCCGGAATGTATATTCCTACCTATGGAGTGTCTCATGGACCATCACAGCCGATGACCTATGGACCCTACTATGGGGCGCAGTATGGACAGGTCTCTCAACCTTATGGAGGCGGGTATTCACAACCTGCTTACTCTCCCAACTATGGCTTTGTAGCTCCTACTAGTCAAGGTCCACCTCATTATGCGACTTCCACGCCACCCTATATGGGTCATACAGGAGGAGGTCACTATGGCCAAGGTCATGGTGGTAATCAATCCTATGTGAACCAGGGAGCAGTCCCTAAACCTCATCATGCTAAGCTCCCTTTCCTTGCGACACTCAATTTACCTGACTTATCGAGACTTACGAACGATCATGTGGCTCATGACCTGGCTTGGCCGGTTGTCCCTACCAAGCTTCCTTCGGACATACCTAAGTTCGAAGGCAAAATAGGAGAGGATCCGAGTGAACACGTTACAACATTCCACCTATGGTGCTCTTCCAATTCATTGCATCAGGACTTAGTCTGCTTGAGACTATTTCAACGCACCCTTACAGGGCCTGCGGCGAAATGGTACATAGAGTTACCTAGGGGTTCCTTTACTTTGTTCGACGACCTTACGATGACTTTCCTTAATCACTTCCAGCTACCAGTACGATATGATGTCGGTACTGAACTCTTGTCGACATTTCGACAAGATAAAGCCACCCATATTTCTGATCATATTCAGGAGTGGCGTAGATGTAAGAGATTGATTAAAGCCTTTATACCGCCGGAATTCCTCCTTGAATGGTTCCTCAAATCATTATTACCATATATCACAAAGGATGTCTCCACATCCGGAGTGCAAAATGAGGAACAGGCCATCTTTAGGGCGCAGGAACTAGACTTGATCTATGCTCAGTCTGGTTTGTTATATGAGATTATACCTAATGCCCCTCGTTCTAGTTTCGATCCCAAGGTCAAACTTGGACCACATGCCGATGGCATTGTGGGTAGTGCAAGTAAGAAACCTGCAGGTTCAGTTGTGAAACAAGTTTCTCAATTGTCAATCAACCAATCTGCCTCGGGACAAGTTACGGCTTCGTCTCAGCCCGCCCAAATGACGAATGTACTTGCTGTGCAATCGTCCGAATAGAAAGGTAACCAGCAACCTCGACGGAATAGAAAAAAGGGTAAAAACAATAATAAGAAGGGTGGGAATAAAAATGAGAATGCCAACAATAATGACAAGAACAATAAAAATGCTGGGGGGAACAAGCAGAATAAGCGTAAGGTTAAGTTTCCTTGCAAGCTTTGTAAGGACGATCACCTCACTTACTTGTGCCCTAGGATGGATGAAGCTTCGAATTTCATAGCACAGGGCCCAGCTGTGTTAACGAACCCTTTACCGCATAACCAAAATATGAACTCGAAGTCCCATGATCAATCTAGTGATGAAGATCCACCTGAAACTAGTGGTCGTGGGTGCATTAATATGGTCCATGCCGCGAAAGTTGTGATACGTGCGAAAGATTATTCTTCGTCACAACCCAACCCAGGCAAAGAACCTGATCCACCAGGAACCCCTTTGCATATTGAGAAACATGCGGACAAACCTGAAGCTACACCTCGCATTCCTAAGGGGGTACTTAAGCGTTCGGGGCATAATCCAAATGCCCGAGCCGCCCAGAACTATTCAGTTGTCGAGGACTTGGGTCATACTCCTTGTGCGATGTCTGCATTGGAGGTGCTTCAGAGTTGTCTGTCACAAAGGAAGGCTTTGCTTTCCGCTCTTGGTGTGAATGGTGATGATTCTTCCTCAGTGATCAAGTTTGAAACCGCAGGACATCAGCCTCGCTTGCCCTACTATGTGTCCCTTTTGGTGCATGTAGAATGTCTTAATATGATCGTCAAGTGTACTATGATTGACGAGGGCGCTGCTGCTTCTGTGATGTCTTTGTCTTGTTGGAAGGGTCTTGGTTCTCCTGAGTTGTCAAAGTCTACGACCATGTTAACTCCTTTTGATGGGAGGTCGTTTAGGCAGCACGGTATCCTTCCTTCTCTTAAAGTCCGTTTGGGGGGGAAGATCATTGCGATAGAGGTTGAGGTGGTTGATGCGCCCCTTGACTACAATCTTTTACTGGGAAGGAATTGGATGTATAGTATGCAAGCTGTTGCGTCTTCCATATTTCACGTTGTATGCTTTCCTCATAATGGGAAGATTGTGACGATTGATCATATGTCATTCAAGAATCCGCCTGTTAGTGCATCTTCGGAAGCTTCGGTTCCGAAAGTTGAACATTCCCAGCCGGCAACTGGGAGTGTCAGTGTAGGTATGTATCCTTCCCTCATGGGAACTTTTAGTTTTCCTACACCTGTCCTCATGATAGATAATTTTTGTGACCTATGCAAAATAATTTTTGCATAGGTCGCAAAAATTATCTCATGCAGATGGGTTTCACAGATCTGCATGAGATAATTTTTGCGACCTATGAAAATGAGATGTATGACTGGTTGTCAAAGTTGACTGATAAGAATATATTCAAGAAGAAAAGAAACATCGTCTGGACACCGGAGCTGATTCAAACTGTGAGGAGCATATACAATCCCATTTCACGGGTAGTAGACTTCTGGCTTGCAAGTTTGCTGGAAGGCTTCATTACCAAGTTTGCAGTTGATCAAAGAAAAAGTTTCAGCGAAGCCGAGAGGTACTCATTAGAGGAAATTTAAACTCAAAATGGGCCTTCCAAAATGAATTAATAAACTAATAGTTAAAATAATGAAATAATAATTATTAATTTTGGAGGAAGAAAAGAAAAAAACTACATTTTTGTTTGTATTTTTTACATATCTCCCCGTATTTTTACTCAAATTTCGATTGGGAGAGATCGTTTGATGCGGAATTAAATTCCACATCCAATGAGTACCCAATTGGAATACTTTTGACGGACCCCGCTACACCAAAACCAAGAAATACCTGAAAAAATGGAATGATGACATCATCATTCTGTTTTTTCAGGATTTATTGCTTTTGGGGTAGAGGGGTCCGTCAAAAGTATGCCAAGTGGGTACTCGTTGGATGCGGAATTTAATTCCGTATCAAACGAGCTCTCTTGATCAAAATTTGAGTAAAAACACGGGGAGACATGTCAAAAATACAAACAAAAAAAGTAGTTTTTTTTATGATACTTATCCCCAAATTTATACTAAAAAAGTGTTTAAGACCTATATGGTATTTAAAATTTAAAGCAATTTCATTGGCTAACACATGATGACATAGAATTTGAATAAAAGTTAAAAGGCCCATTTTGAGTTGAAATTTCCTCTAATGTCTTCAAAGGATATCGCGGTAAGTACTTCAACTCTTTAAATTCGTCTATTAAGATGTTATTACATAAAAAAGGAGTAATGGATATATTCTCAGATGAATAAGTTTAGTAAGTGTAATGTCACAAGAGTTTGAGAGTGATTTTGATGAAATTGGATGTACACGTAGTGGTAAGAAATATAAAGTTGATTTCAGATCTTCCTGCATGGAAGACAGTTCAGACCATACTAGAGAACAGAGTCAAAATACTAGAGAAAGAATAGTAGGGGGTATCCCTTACCACCCTTATACCCCACAGAAAATGACCGGGACTCAGAACAATCCCATAGGAACTCCATCTAGTAGTTCACATACATTACATACTACCTTTACACCACCTACATCTACACTACCGAGTGGTAGTAATCCAGCAACTCATAATCCACCACGTAGAAACAGAATGGGAGATGACATGAAGTTACCTACCTTTAAGGGTACAGGGGCAGAAGACCCGGAACAGCATTGGTTCCTATGTGAAGCTGTATGGACCATTAAACAGATACAGGATGATAATACTTAACTTGTCTAGTTGACCACTACACTTAGAGAAAGAGCTTTAACATGGTATATGAAGTATACATCAGCACAGCCCATAACGCTCATACAAGTCAGGACCACCATGATCAAAGAATTTAAGAAACCTAAGTCTGAGTCATAATGTATCACAGAGCTTAAAGACATTAAACAGTTACCTACAGAGTCAATATGGGACTTTGATTAGAAATTCAAAGCTCTTATTGACCAGGTTAGCTTTGGGTTTACACCAGAGCAGCATAAGGAATGGTTCATCGCAGCACTGCTCTCGCATATCAGACTTCCCCTTATGCAACAGAAACTCCGTATGCAGGATGAAGCTTTGGATATGGCAATGAAACTAGAGGCTTCACCTCTAGCTGAGACTAGTACAGGTATGAAAAACCTACAGAATCAGTTAGCCAATCTCACGTTACAGCTACATGATATTAAGAAAGGGAAAGAGGTTGCACAAGAACTATGGTGTACCAAGTGTAAAGGACAGGGCCATACTAAAGATAACTATCTAGTATTTGTTGAATATTTAGCAAGTGGGGCTCCAAACCCCTTAATACAGAACCAAGGGCCATTGTGTGAACTCTGTAGAACAAGAGGACATAGACCACAGGAATGCCCTTTACTTCAGAAGTATGTACAAAACCCTAAGAACTTATATTGTAACTTCTGTAAGTCAGTAGGTCATGATGAACATAATTGCTGAGCTTATGATCTCATGATAGAGAGAAATCATGACTTGTACAGAGTCCAGTCAGAGACACTAGGTCCAGTAGCAGGACCACAACACGACCCGACTCATCTTGGCCGTGGTGGAGGATTCAGAGAATGAGGCCGTGGAGGAGGCTTTGGCCATGGTGAAGGATTCAGCCACGGTCATGGACCGATTACTTGTTACAATTGTGGAGTTGTAGGACATTATGCTAGGGATTGTCAGAGCCCTAGTATGACATGTAAGTATTGCAAGTCCTATGATCACACTATAGAAGAGTGTCTGATCTTGATAGCCAAGATTAGGGATCCTAAGCCAGCAACAAACCAGAACATTCAACTTATTTTTGCTGAGCAGAAAGAACCAGAACCAAGAGTCAATATTGTGACTCATAGCGGTGCTTCTACTAGTAGGACATCGCAGGATACCGAAAAGAATACAGGTCCAGAGTGGGTGCGCAAAGCCACTAATATATCAACACCACTTGACCTGCAGAAGAACAAATAAATGTTTCAGCAAGCAAAAAAATTCTTTACTGACCCTATACCATCAGGATTGCAGGTACTTCCTTGTAGGGGCCTACCATAGCAAACACCTTGTGGCGTTAGTCCTGTGCAGATATCGCAAGCTACCACATCGGGAAGGTGCGAAGAAGATGAGTCGACAGGAAGTGTACAATCCTTCCTGTGGAGCTGCTTGAAACTTGTACGAAATGAGAAAGCCATCGAAGAGCTTCAGTGCATCATAGATCAGTGTCAGTCATCTTCTTCCGTGAATAGTACACAACGGGTTGTTCATAATATTATGGTCCATACAAGAACAGGAAGAGAGATGAGACTCACAGCGCAAATTGGAGAATTTTAAATGGATGAGGTAATCCTAGATTTAGGATCAGAGGTAAATGTTCTGACTAAGCAGACATGGGAACAGATGGGTAGCCCTAAGTTAGCAAGATCACCTATCCATCTGTGACTAGCCAATCAGCAGAGGGTATCACCACTGGGTCAATTACCGCAAGTACCAGTTGATATTGACGGATTTCGCAGCTTTGCAGACTTTGAATTCATAGAAATCATTGGCGATAGAAGACCATATCCAGATTTACTAGGTATTGATTGGGAAATCGATAGCATGGCTATTATTGATTTAAAGAAAATACAAATGACCTTTGAGGATAATCAGATCCAGGTCATCGCACGATTGGATCCTTTCCAGGATCCTCTCTACATTGAACCTATCAGAGCAGAGGAGGAGGTGCGCAACATGGAAAGCCTTTATCAGATGACTACTAATCAGAGTGATTACATCAACCCTACCGCAGAAGGAAATATTATTTGGCGATGTGACAGCTCATGCGCATCAGATTCGAAGGTTGGTTTAGAAAATTGGCAGGAATAGACTTTACAAAGTCTCAGCTCACAGATGTTCGTTTATGACTAAGTCACTGCGATGGATCAGCACAGAGATTATTGACATTCCATCGTTTCGTGGCTTAGCGGATGTTAATGACTTTTTACAGCAGTTCGAGCAGGAAATTTCTCAGGAGCAGAGGATGACAGCTATTGACCTTGCAGTCAAAGCCACACCTGCAAGATGGTGGCATGCACATAAAGAACATATCGCATCATGGGATGATCTTAAGAGACTGATGGTGATCAGATTCTCTAATGACAAGAAGCCTTTATAGCAGAAATATACAGGAGAAAGTGACCCTAGGTCACATATTTAGATTTGTGAACAAAGTTGGTCTGACATTCCAGAGGATGAATGGGTTCACTTGTTCATTCACACTTTAGACACAATTCCAAGGAACTGGTACACTAAGATAGAGTTGTGCAGAGGAACCATCACATGGCCACTTATGATAGACAGCTTTCTACTCACTTTCACTTTTGAATCTGGGTATCCAAGCATTGATCAGGCTCTAGATGTTATAAAGACTAAAATATTTGATGACTGTACCCTATCAATGCCTGCTCAGCCTGATTGGGCCATCCAGTTGGAACATGAGCTAGAATGTTACAACTTCGTAGCAGAGCCATATGATGAGGATGAGAATCCTCATAGTGTCAACATTCCAGAGTCAAAAGGGACTCGCGATGTTGATGGACCGAGACTAGAAATTCTCGCTATCACAGAACCTATCAAGATTAAAAAGATCAATATTGGCATAGAAACAGAACCAAAGTTTTCCTCTATTGGAGACTATTGGGACGATGAAATAGTAGGACACATCGCAGATCTGTTACATGACTATCAGGACTTATTTCCCACTAAGTTCACAGAGATGAAGGGAATAGTAGGATATTTGGGAGTCATGCGCATACCTTTGAAAGAGGATGCTAGGCCAGTTATGAGTCTGGACTTGTCTTTCGACAAGCTATATCGAGTGTTTGTTACCCTCTTTGAACTCATAAAACCGAAAAGAGGCACTCATCGATCATGATGGGGGAAATGGGAAGGGAATCATTTTGCAAATAATGGTAGTTGTTTTTCGTTACCTTTGAAAATGGCACTTTTCTACACAATCATGTCAGTCAATTGGGTATTTAGCTGATCTCCATGATGATCCACTTTCATGAGTCATGTCACTCCTTTGATTCTTTCAAAAGAATGCATTGTCCATTGTCACATTGTGTGTATGTCCCGTCTAGTCATGCTACCAAGTATTTTTGTCGTGCCGCCCGATGTTCAAAGGGGATTTGAAGAAGTTTTACCTCTACAGTCTACACAATCTTTGTGTCAGTATATTTGATTTAGTCATATGGTTACTACATTCACATCATTCCAGAACTATGTTCCGATTTTTGTGTCGTCGATGTGGGACTCATCATAGCCCTCCTTCGACGAGACTGTTCCCATCAACATCAGCTCATTATCCAGGAAATAGTCTTAGAAACAACATTTAGTAGCTTGAAATCTGTATTCCTTAATGACAGATTCTCTCGCTCTCAACATAGGTTCACATAATTGACCTTTGATCGAGAGAATCGACTAGGTGTTTGACATCAGGACACCTATTCACACTTAATATATTGTACTAGAGTACCTTGGGAATCATTGACATTAATGGTGATCTCCCTCGCACTTGTTAATGGTTCACATCATTGACCAGTAATCGAGTGGTTTCTACCATGTTCGACTTCAAACCATTGTAATCACATGGATAGAATTGTACTTTGTGGAAGATGAGACGAAGACCCTGGGTAGTTGTTTAAAAGTGCTCATCGCTTTTCGCTAGGTTGCAATGGAGTTTTGTATGTCTAGCATGGATCCACATTTGTATGGTCGTGGCTATGCTCAAATTTGCATCTGTATGATATAGATATACATTGTATGTCTAGTAGCTATGTCCAAGTTTGAGTCCTCTATCACATGGATCTACACTGTATTCTAGTAAGCCATGTTTGTTTATTCCTCTCATGGATCTGCCTTGTATTGGTCTGCAGCCATGAGTTTGGTTACTTGTTTCTATGAGTCAACATACTGATGTACTAGAGATGCCTACTTGACAACGTGCTCCGATCGATTCGACATCTTCATCTCATGGTGATGATTTGTTCTCTCAAAGCTCTCATTTATCGTATCCCTCTAAGACTCATGCTTTGGGGGGCATCCTGTTATACCAAAATCCTGTCACCATCATGTGATAAGACATTTGACATACCTACTTGCCATGAATCCCAACTCTTGGAGTGGAAACCCATACTAAATGTTAATCTTTCATGAAAATTCCCAGCACCGTGCTTACCTTGTTAGCCAAGAGCAATACCTTGTTCGCACCGCCTATCCCTTGTTATCCACAAGCGGTGCCACCACTTATGGCCCTTAGTCCATAAGCATTTCTTAACAGAACTGCTCTATCATTGAGGGAGAAATGCGGTACCTTGGGTAAAAAGGGAAAAAGAGAAGTTTCTCAAGTCTTCTAGATGATAAGCCTCATGTCCTCCCTTATCCCTACTGTTGTTGGTTAGTTGAGTTCAAGATCCCTCATCCTAGGATATTAGAGGCCAACTCACCCACTTATCTCTCAACCTACCCTATCCGTTAAGCCTTATAAATACAAGCTTATGGCCATGGTTGACGGGTGTTGGGCGAAATATATGTCGTAATAATTACGTTGCAGTATAGTTTCCCTAACTATTTACTTGTCAACCCAAAGTACATGAACTGATGAACCATGTGCACTGTTTGTGAAGGACTGAAGTAGATCTAATCTAACTTAATCTAATTTGCTGAAATCAAATTAATCTAAGAAAGCATTGAACACTAACTAGGAAAGCAGGAAATTGCATAAGGGAATTACAACATGTGAAGAGTTAACAACAATGACATATGTGAGCTCACATCCACAAATCAATAATCAATTGACAAACATGGAAGCATGATAATGAAAGCTTGAATCACATTAAGAATCTCAAATCAAAGACTAATCTAACAAATAAAAAATCCAATCCAATCCACTTCTATTACAACCCTCTTACAAGCTTAATCTAACTTAATTACAACCCCACTGGAATGGAGAGGGAGCACTCTCCTTTATACATGAGAGGCCTTAAGAAAAAGATAAGAACAGATCCACTATTCTCTCAACTACTCTCAACCACTTTCCTCTTATTACAAGATATGGTTCCTTCAAATCCTCATGAATCCTAGATAAGATATGCCAACCAAATCTTCCATGATCTTCTCCTTAAGAATAGGCTTGAATAACTATGTCCTTTGGAATGGTGTAAGAGATATTCGATAAGTCTCTTTGGATTAATCATTTACATATTCCTACACATTACAAAGCTCACACATAATTGAGATATATATATGAAAAACATGTATATTTTCTAATATTTAATCATAAATTCACTCTTAATACTAAAATGAATAAAGTGGAAAATAATAATGTAAAACCCATAGATATGTATGGAAATGGTATGATAAAAGGTTAATGGGACGATGAAATGTGAGGAATAGCGGAAGATAAAGTGGATGAAAAAGGGACATTTCTGCGACTCAACATCTCCCCCCAACTCAAGGTGTTGCATGTCCTCATGCAACCATGCATGGATCTTTTGAAGAACCTTTGGCATCTAAATTTTAGCTTTGATTGATGATGTCTTTTTAATGATGAATGTTTCCAAGATATGTGGGAGACATGAGTAACAGCTCATGAGTTAACAGCTGGCATTTTCTATGGTTGGTTCTTGTGTAACAACCATGAATATAAGAATGTTGGTTCTTGTGTTAACAACATTCATTTCATTATTTTTTCCACTTACTGTTATGATAATAATTGTAACCACACACTTCACTGGAAATCATAAGCTATCAATGTGCATAAAAGAGCATCACTGAGTATAAGGAAGCCTTTTCGCAATCTGGTATGAATCATGCCAATGTATATCAATGCATGAAGTAAAGTGCATCAGGGGATCGTTGGAAAATAAATTTTGGGGCATGGTAAATGGGATGAAAATGAAATGATGATAATGGAAAAATGTGGTGATTATGACGATAGTTCCCCCCCCCCCCAACTGAATTGGTTGCATGCCCTCATGCAACATAGTGTAGGTCATGGAAGGGAAAAGGAAATGAAGTGTGGTGAGGGAATTTTCCAAAATATTCAAGTCAGCATAGAAGGAATTTCATGATCAAAGCTTAGAAAAAAACATACCTCCACTCACCCAAAATGTAGATGAGCTATGCAATAGGAATGTAGTTGTTGTGGCTGTTGGATCAGGAAATCGTGATTGGTACTGTAGATACAACTATTGTATCGGCGGGCACAAAGAATATGTGACTACAACTGCTGGAAGATGGAAGGTGTCACTGGTGTAGGATCATGAAAATGTAGCTGTGAATGGCGTCGTTGCTTGTAACATGAAAGATGGCACTGCTGTAGGAGCATGTGAAAGGTGACTGCTACTGTAGCAGCACTACTGTAACTGCTGGAACTGCTAAAACAACAACTGGTGGAACTGATGTAACTGCGGTAGAAGTGACTGCTATAACAATGATGGTTGTAACAGCAACTACGGGAACTGCAACGACTATCACTACTGAATCAAAGAATGGGAAGTGGAGGAATCTGAACTGGTGTTGTGGAACTGTTAGACTCTCATAGTATATAGTCTTCACCCACTACAAACCTGATGGTACAATTCTAATCATGTGAATGGATGTGTTGATGTCGAGCATGAAGAGAAATCACTGGATTACTGACCATTGATGAATGTCGCTAACCAGTGTGAGGCAACTCACCATTGATGTCAATGAGTGCCAAGGTACCTGAGTACATCTTGTGAAGTGCGAATGGATGTGCTGAGGTCGAGCCACTTGCAAGTTCTGAAGATCAAGGGACATTGATGTATTCCCATGATCGTCAATGAGATAACTTGCCATTAAGGCATGCAAGCCTCTAGGTACTCAAAATGGACTCTAGTCTATATCCCAGATAAGGTGCTGAAGTCGATGGGGCAAGACTGTTGAAAGGTGGGTCTTAAGGAATCCCACATCAGTCAACGCGAGTTTTTATAAAAATATTTGGTAGGACTATAATAGAGATCTCAGTAGTGACAGGGTTTATGGAAATAAAATCGAGGAAGTGTAATTGTGGAAAAGGAGGTGACTGGTTTTATTCGGAAGGCAAACTGGCATAGAGAAAGAAGGCAAAAATGAACTGAAAATGATAAAGGAAATGATGTATGCTGCTCAGAAAAATAGATGTGCGAGAAATCAGAAAGGATAAGGAAATGGAAAATGGCTGCAACACAGGGATGATCAATCTGCTGTGAAGGAGGAATGCGAGGATATATTTCAAGATACAAAAGGGTTTTCCAATGATTTTCGTGTAACAGCAAGTGTCAGGATGTTCATGAGGTGTAACAGCTCCTTCAAGCTGGCTTATCATAGCATGTTTCTCAAAATATTTTGTGATTTTTTAAAATCACTTCAGCATGGAATGTGAGCATCTTCGTTCCTGCAATCAAACTTAGTACCAATCCTGCACTTAAAACCTCGTGAGAGAATCGTAGAATGCAAAAATAAGTAGGAATGGGGCAAAGCGAAGAAAATAAAATGCATTTGTATACCTGTGCCTTTGCGCTCGTGTAATCATCAATTACTGCATGAAGTGACTTTAAAAAAGAAATTAAGATTAAGCACATTGTGTTCAGGAATTAGAGAATGTCCATTTGCGTTAGTTTTACAATTTGTAAGAGCAATATGGTCTCTAAAATTCGGAAAGTGTAAATGTGCGGCTGAGATCCACTATCGAATGTTCAGAGTAGGAGTTGCACTGATTTGGTGCATTAATCACAATTGCTGCTTTGCATGATCAACCTGTACATCGTTAGATAAAATATTCAAAGCATTCAATTCCCTCTTACAAATGGCAACCTGTAATATGCTTTATGCAAAAACACATCAATCAATTAAACAAAGTCCGGCACTCATCAATTATTGTGTGCAAGTTTTCATGAACTCGTGCAGGTCGATCTAATTTTACCGCAAAGAAAAGAAATCTTTGTGCAATTGACTCCAATTCAGCTTCCTCTATGGCCTGGATATATACATATTTTTTACAGTCTTTGAAGAGCTAGCAAGTAGATTAAGGCGATCTAAAGATGATGCAACCACACATGCCACACTAGCAGTATTAAGAGCTTCCATCTACTCTATTAATCCAAAATAAGAGATGTGGTTGTGATGGTGCTTGGAAAGTGATTGTGGTTTCAAGCGTGAGAAAGCTTCAAATGCAGCATATGGTTTACTAATGGTGGTTTCTAGTTTCTTATTAGTAGCATTGAGGCTCGAAACTCGACAACCCATGGTAAATTCAAGCGAACACACAACCATATAAAATAACATGCTAGATTTCCAAGCTGTACTCAATCATTTTCGTTAGTGTGCTGCTCAAAACCAGGACAAATTGCTAGAATTCGAGCAAAAAATGTTAGGCGAGTAGGGAGCTGTGCGTTGTTCATCCAAAATGCTAGGCAAGTAGGGAGCTGTGCATTGTTCATCCAAAATGTTAGGCAGGTAGGGAGCTGTGCGTTGTTCATCCTGATCGTGTTTCTTTCATTCATCAAGATAAGCCAATTGCATTAAGAGTAACACAAACATCAGAAGAAAAAAAAATAACAAAAGGCGTTTAAGGTACAACACGATAGATTATGATCTTAATACCTGAAAATCGTTGCAACTTTACCGATCAAAAGGAGAAATAGTTACCTCGTCTTATGCGGACCAAAATACAGACCTGCATGCTCAACCAATTGAATAAAATTATGTATATGATATATCCTTTGTGCACGAAGTAATGACAAAGTGTTTCAAAATGATGCAGACGATCATGAATATTTATGAGAGATAGAAACAATGATTTGAGTTCCCTCGGTACCGGTATGGACATGTTTTGTATGGCGCATAGATAAAGGTGATTGGGTTTTTTTTTTATGCATTTTAGGCTTGTTGGATTCATCGCTGAAGCAGATGGGAGCATAGACATTGTTTGGATTGATATTTCCTATTTCATCATATACGTCAACTTCCAAATCATTGCACACAGCCGCATCGAAATTTGATTTGCAAAGGAAATAAATAGACCAAATAAACACTCTGATCAAGCTTGTGTTACCACCAAATTTCAAACCATGGCTCGTGTAAAAATTTAGATTTGTACGTTGAATTTATTCATGCTATTGCTGACAAACCTGTGAAGCATTTATTGAGGCCTGGTACTTGAGCGCACTGTTACATCATGAAGAAACTTCGTAAACCCATGAAAACCTAGTTTCCCATTTGTGCTTTTGATCCAATCTTGCAGAATTGTATGTGCGGTAGGTGTAAGATTCATTTCCCGAGCTAGTTCCTCAACTAAAATAACTTTATTCCCCTCCTGTTCAAAGAATTCATATGCACTGCTTGCAATCTGATCCCACCGGTCCAGGGCTTCCAGCTGATATAAGCAGCACAAAACTCTTCAAATTCCATCTTTCTTGAAGCAAGATGTTCCATCGAATTGAGAATATCGAGAACCTTAGACTCCTTCATAGCCTCAGTTGAATTCCTCATTAAGGCTGATCTGAGGTTTTCAAGGGAAATCTTTCCATCCTTGTTGGGTTCAAGAAGTTTAAACTGTGATCTGAGGTAAAATAATTCATTTTCTGTCAACGACTTTGACACTTCCTTCAGAGCTACCTGTTTCAATGGAGAAGCTCGAATATACACTTTGACTAATCTGAAAATCAAAATATCCAATGGAATTGCATGTTGCCCCCGAAGCCACGGATGTGTAAGGGCCTGCGCGCAAGTCTTGTTAAGAAGTATTTTCACAAAATCCTTTGCATCAGAAGACACCAACGGCCATGGTGCATCATCAAAATTAGGATCATCTCTTAAAACTGCACGGAAAATTCCTGATTCAGTCCTTTCCCAAAAAGGTCGACTTCCACATAATAAAATGTATGTCATGACACCAACACTCCATACATCAGCTCTCATACTATATGATCGGTGAAGAACTTCTGGTGCAACATAATATGTGCTGCCTACTATATCATTTAGTCTCTCATCTGGTCTGATGAAATCAGAGAGCCCAAAATCAATATCCTTCATAGGTGCATGTTCATACTTAGTGGTGAATAGGAAATTCTTTGGATTCAAATCACGGTGCACAACACCTTGAATGTGACAAAAGGCCACTATGCTCAAGATTTGTCTCACAATAACTTTTGCATCTTCTTCTGAATACTTGCCACCTCGTGACAAAATTCTGTCTAGCAACTCACCACCTTCACACAGTTCCATTATTATGTAGACATTGTTGGCATCCTCGCAAGCATCATAGAATTTGACCAAGTTGTGATGCCCCGACAGTGCTCTTAAAATTTTTACCTCTCTCCGCACATTTTCAATAAAGGCAAGGGTGCTCAATTAGGTTTGGGTGCGCTCCTATTTCCGGAAGGCAGCATGTAAATGGGCCTCCCTCATGATAAATACAGGATGATAATGAATGGTATGCGCGCCAAGAGAGCCTGAGCTGTTGGACAATTATTAGCACTAGAAAGGAGTGATAAGAAAAACCTTGATGCACTTACTTACTATTGATTGGCGGTTTAGAGGATAATCGTGGCTAGTGCAGTCAATGGGTCTGGAACACTTCGTCTAATAAATGTAAAGGAAAAGAAACGAAAGGAACCTACAAGGACCACCTACCCGGACGTGAATAAAAGCAAGATCAACAGAAAAATTTATCGTTTAAGCCTATGCATGTGAACAAAAGATGGACTTCATTGCTTGGTAGTATTGGGATAGATATTTTGAGTAATCTCAAAGACTGTTTAGATTTACAATTGTGATTATTGTGCTCTCCAAGCCGTCAACTTAGGTTTTCATTAGAGGTGAGCCTCAAGACTTCTCAACTTGATAATGCAATCAGGTTTCCTTTTCTTCATTAGGGGCATGGCTGACTTTTCAATATGTGAAAGAAGATCCATCTTTGGTTTTAATAGCAATGTGTTGAAGGCTCACGCTGAACTGTTTCCAAACCATTGCAATATGGATTAGCGAATTCTTCCTCAGCTGTAGGTCGATATGTTAGATCAAAGGCAAGCATACGCACAAACAGAAAAAGGGCCAGTGGATCTACATTTGTATCTAGATCAAACACTCTAGGATGGCTCTTAGATATTCTCACAGTTTTAATGCTTCGCTGGTCATATCCATTTGCTATAATCAAATTGTTTCATGCAGGAAATGAGATCGGTTGTGGAAGTGTGGGATTAGGGGGCTACATCTCAATGAGCATTGACCATTGGAAATGTGATAGCTATATGCACAGTTGAGAGTTGTTGACAAATCCAACGGCTCTGCTATCTTTGAGATGGGGAACGTTGTGTAATAAGTTCTGCTACCCCACTGCGTCCACTATTCCTATCTTATGTCGTCGATTGCCTATTTCTTCTTCAGGGATTCCTAGTGCAATAATGCGGTTGACTGGTTTGACTCATGTTTTGGATAGCGTAGCTGAAGCAGGTGCCTTGCACGGCTAGTGAATCCATCGATGAACTGGTACAGAGATTAAAAGTTGTTAGCCATTGAAAAAGGAAACATCTATTTTAGTTCCAAATCCACGAGGTGATTAAAAACAAAAGAAGAAGAAGCGATTGATGATACCAATTGTGGTAATAGCAAGATCAGGATTTTCTTTCAATGATCATCCTATGCTTGAACGATGGTATTCCAAAATGCATTGGCATTTTCAGCAAAATATCTAACACTATGGCTCCCATATTGCGGCCAGGCGCTGTTGCTTGGAAACGTTCAGTCAATGTCGGAATAGAAAATTCCATCAGAGATATGGCCCAGAGTCTATCCATTTGATCAGGGAGAGATATGAGGCGTGGAAGGATCGAAGAATTATAAGCTTTACGCAAATTACCCAGGAATATGCCTAGTGACTCGCCTAGGTTGTGAAGATCAATGTAATGAGTAATTGCTGGCTTTCAGTTCAGTAGCTAGGCCTTGAATCATAGGAATGCTTAATTTCAAAATACCTAATCGCTCCAATTGGAAACACGTGGGTATCTAAAAATGAAATCGTAGGATCTAGATTATCACGGGCAGTTAGTATTTTATCGAGACATGAGTAGCCATCAAATGCCCGGAAGGTCTGCAAAATATCGAGAAGATGGTGGTTGCCAAGATTGGTTGCAGCTCAGATTGCAACAAATATTCATGCGTGGCTCTTATCCGGATAACTATTTTAGTGCAACTTGTTTCAGATGTGGATTTTGTGCAACAACAGTTAAATAAAGATAGCTTTGGTTGTGAGCCATCCAAGGAATTGAGAGAATAACCATCATCACTCATTAATGCTCGAATCATTGGTCAATATTTCTCTCGTAGCTTAACAACAATATCTAACTTCCTCCGCAATAGGTTCTTGTTGCTATTCATTTGATTGACCATTTTGTTCAGGTTGCCGCGTGAATAATGAAAGCAAAGAGAAAACCGTGCAGCAACTCAAACCAATGAGAATTTTGCAAGGCGGCATGGGAAAAATTGTTTTGATTTGCAGGTTTATTATTTGTTGGGCTTTATTCGAAGTCAAAGGATGTTCGAGCAAGTGGATGAAGTGTGCTGATATAGAAGATTACAGAAATGGTTTGGCCAGCAAGCTTCACACAGTTTCAGCCATATAGTTGCAGCATGGAGTGACAGTTACAACCTAGAATTTTTCAAAGAATGAATGTTTCATTTTTCATGTGTGTTGCAGGTTATAATTCAAGGGGTGTTGCGGAAACTTAAACCAGAAACTATTGCAGCAGGAAACACATTTTTTCACAATTAAATGGAATTCAACCAACCACATAGTTCCAACATTCGTTTGTGCAGACCATTTTTTTTAATTTTTTTTTTTATTTTTATTTAAATTTTCGTTTTGTTTTTATTGTACATCCTAATGAAACTAGTGTTTTATTGTTTTGTAGATCGGAGGAGGAACGCACAAAATGTCTATGTGTAAAATCTTATTTTTTTATTTTTTTATTTTTATTTTTTAAAATTGACAGATTAAAAAAAAAAAAAAATGCGACAGTGCTGCTCTTACAGCAGCTGTTCCAGCAGCACATTTTTATTCCTAATTTGTTTCATTTTGAAAATGGAATTAAACTGTTTTACAAATTAAAGATGAAATCAACTAGGCATGTTTGCAAAACAATAATTTATTCATTTCTGAAAAATTTAAAGGCATCCTACTTTCTAATCCTCGTGATCGCACGAAGCGCGGAGGAGAGCATACTTATTCAACACTAAAGAAAATATGAAAATGAAAGCAGAAATTGAAAATGGAATCCTACCTACTCTATGCTAATTAGGATTTAGAAATATGCTACGTGTAGTCAAACTTCCAATGGAACCATACACGTAAAAGTAACAGCAACATGTTCAGTGGTAATTTTTCAAATGAAAGATGAAAATTTATAAGAATGAGTGAATCTTCTTGCTGTAACGGCAAACTAACTAAATAAAAAGAAAAACTAAATTGATCTAATCGCGTACTTACCTGGAACCATCTTTCGATATGGCTTTCGTAAGCGCATTTTCCCTCACTCAGATCATGCTGCAGCTCCTTGTCATCTTCCTCAATCTCTTGTTCGAATGATTGTTCGTCATCAAATATGCAGGATTCTTCAGATGCTGATTCCTCGTTCTTTTCTGAAGGAGTATTTAAACTTTCGGTTGCTGTCAGGATCTCATCTTCCAGAGAAGAGGAGACTCCGATTTTTGCAAGGATGTGAGCGAGTTGTCCCAAGCTGACACTGATAGTTAAATCATATTGAAAAAGGGGTTCTTACCTCATCCAAATAAAAATCATAAAACTGAAAATCACACTTGCTGAAAACAAAACACTCTTGTTAAAACACATGAAAACCTCTTCACAGTTGCAGAAATTGAAATTGCAAAAACATGCTTGCAGAAATTGAAATTT
This sequence comes from Pseudotsuga menziesii, assembly GCA_001517045.1. Lineage (NCBI taxonomy): Eukaryota > Viridiplantae > Streptophyta > Pinopsida > Pinales > Pinaceae > Pseudotsuga > Pseudotsuga menziesii. Next base: position 427,562 of record LPNX010046779.1, read on the forward strand.
ACGCTAAATTGCAGAAATGGAAATTTACACTAAATTACAGAAATTGAAACACACTTGCAGAAATTGAAATTTACACTAATTTGCAAAAATTGAAATTTATTCTAAATTGAAGAAATTGAAATTTACGCTAATTTGCAGAAATTGAAACACACCCTTCATGCCCTTACCCATATGTCACCTCAGAGTTAGGAGCATGAATAATCACACTTTAATGAAAAATAATTTAATACCTCAATCCCTTGTGCTTCCCCGGCAACGGCGCCAAAATGTTGGGTGAAATATATGTCGTAATAATTACGTTGTAGTACAGTTGCCCTAACTATTTACTTGTCAACCCGGGATACGTGAACTGACGAAGCACGTGCACTGTTTGTGTAGAACTGAAGTAGATCTAATCTAACTTAATCTAATTTTCTGAAATCAAATTAATCTAAGAAAGCATTGAACACTAACTAGGAAAGCAGGAAATTGCATAAGGGAATTACAACATGTGAAGAGTTAACAACAATGACATATGTGAGCTCACATCCACAAATCAATAATCAATTGACAAACATGGAAGCATGATAATGAAAGCTTGAATCACCTTAAGAATCTCAAATCAAAGACTAATCTAACAAATACAAAATCGAATCCAATCCACTTCCATTACAACCCTCCTACAAGCTTAATCTAACTTAATTACAACCCCCCTGGAATGGAGAGGGAGCACTCTCCTTTATACATGAGAGGCCTTAAGAAAAAGATAAGAACAGATCCACTATTCTCTCAACTACTGTCAACCACTTTCCTCTTATTACAAGATATGGTTCCTTCAAATCCTCATGAATCCTAGATAATATATGCCAACCAAATCTTCCATGATCTTCTCCTTAAGAATAGGCTTGAATAACTATCTCCTTTGGAATGGTGTAAGAGATATTCGAGAAGTCTCTTTGGATTAATCATTTACATATTCTTACACATTACAAAGCTCACACATAATTGAGATATATATATGAAAAACATGTATATTTTCTAATATTTAATCATAAATTCACTCTTAATACTAAAATGAATAAAGTGGAAAATAATAATGTAAAACCCACAGATATGTATGGAAATGGTATGATAAAAGGTTAATGGGACGATGAAATGTGAGTAATAGTGGAAGATAAAGTGGATGAAAAAGGGACATTTCTGCGACTCAACAATGGGGAGAACTCTTAAGGCATTGTTATGCTGTTGGATTGATCACTTGGTCCATACCATTGGAGAGCATAGAGAGAGCTAGAGTCAGATTTTATGGGGATGAGAATGCTTGGTTGTAAAATTCTCCATATTTCTATATTAATGCAAGTTGATTTCTGTCCCACATATATTGTTGTTGTTCGATTTCACATGTATGTTGTTAGATTCCTTAGTCACTAATATAGATCAGTAGATCATATTCTGGATTCCTTGATCTGTTTGCATGTTGAAGCTTATTGCAGGTACATAGGGTAACGATCGAAGCATTGCATTCCAGGTATCTATGGCATCTAGGGAGAGTCTTCAACCTCAGTCCTCTATTTGTTCTGGATCTGAACCATTCATACTAGTGGAACACCTTACTATCCATAGGAGGTGAAATATTCCAGCTAACAGTCATGGCCTTGCATTCCATCATCCCGAATCTCTTCAGGATCTCTACTACATACTTCCCTTTTTTGAGGGAGATTCCATCTGCATTCTACCACACCTCCATTCCTAGGAAATAATGCATCATACCCAAGTCCTTCATTTCGAACTCGGCAGCAAGCTTTCTCTTCGTATCAACAATCAACCCATCCATACATGTTACAAACAGATCATCTACATACAGTAGGAACATCACTGGGTTTCCATCTTCAACCTTGTAGTAAAGGTTGGAATCTACTTTACTCTTGGTAAAGCCCAAACTGGATAGAAGGCTGTCAATTCTGCCGTACCAAGTCCTGGGTGGCTGTTTCAAACCGTACAGGGATTTCTTCAATATACACACATGAGACTCTCTGTCATGTGTCTCAAAACCGAGTGGTTGTTCTACATACACTTCCTCTTCCACTACACCATTCAAGAAAATAGTCTTGACATCCATTTGGTGTATCTTCCATTTCATTACTACAGCCAAAGCAAGTACCGATCTGATGGAAGTGTATCTGGCTACAAGTGCAAAGGTTTCTTCATAATCTATTCCTTCCTTCTATGAGAAGCCATGAGCCACAAATCTTTCCTTATATTTCTCTATGCTACCATCTGCAACATGCTTGATCTTGTAGATCCATTTGAAAGTTACAACTGACTTCCCTTCTGGTCTTGGGACAACATCCCAAACATCATTCTTCATGATCGATTGATATTCTTTGCTCATAGCATCCTTCCATTATTTCCATCCTGTCACTTCTTCATAGTTGGAAGGTTCTTTATTGATAACATCACATAGTAAGGCTACGTATCCGGAGCAGGATCTAGTTCTCTTTCTTTCTCTGTGTTTCTCTTCTAGAGCCCCATATCTTTCCACACCTTGAATAATTTCTCGTACCCAGGCAGGTTTCCTCTTGTGAGGATTCTTCTCCTGAGGTGGATCTACAGGTATTTGTGGTTCTTCAAATTCTCAATCTTCTTCTTGAATTTCTTCGTTCATGGTTGTATCATGAATTCTGGGTGCTTCTGCTTTGTCAGGTTCTTCAGCAGGTCTCTTTCTGGATTTGTTGTAAGCTATGTATTCATCAAATGTTACAACCATGCTGATGTCAATATTCTTGAATCCTAGGAAGTATATTTTGTAAGCCTTCAAGCTTTCAGAGTATCCAACAAATATACCCTTCTTTCCTAAAGGATCTAGTTTCATTCTCTTCTCTTTTGGAATGTCTATGTACACTATACAGTCGAATATTCTAAGATGGCTGACTTCTGGTTTCTTACCGAAGAAGACTTCTTCGGGAGTCTTGTTCTCGAGTACTCTGTGTGGAGTACAGTTCTATACATACACCAATGTTCTGGAAGCTTCTGCCCATAGATGCATGGGAAGATCCTGAACATGAAGCATTTCTCTTGCAGCTTCCATGATAGTTCTATTCTTCCTTTCTGCAACCCCATTTTGTTGTGGATTATAAGGAGTGGGAAACTCCCACTTAATCCCTGATTCTTTGCATAAGTCTTTGGATTCATTTGATGTGAATTATGTTCCATTATTCGATCAAAAGGTCTTGATCTTTTTTTTTGTGGTTCTCGATCAAGGCTTTGAATTCATTGAACTTGCTGAAAACTTCATCTTTGTTTTTTCATGAAGTAAATCCATGTCTTCCTAGAAAAGTCATCAATAAAAGAAACACAGTATACATACCTGCTTAGTGAACTTGATGACATTGGTCTGCATACATCAGAGTGGATGATTTCCAAGATTCATTTTTCCTTACTCTCGATGTTAGAATAATCAACCCATAGTTAGCTACCTTAGACATTAATTAATCCATTTTTGTCTGATTTGCCTAGTTTCCAATATTCCACTCTATGCAAGTTATCTTCCACATGTCCTAGAAGTAAAACTTGCTAAAACTGAGTCATGGAGCGCTTGGGAAACCTCTTGGAATCCATATTTAGCATATCTATTTTATTCTAGATCCTCCCTAGCACATATCTTTTTTTCTGCTTTATTTCCTGCTTTGCTGAGATTTATGGCAAAAGTGAAAGTAAGACTAGGTGCAGTTGACTTGTTTTTTCCCCTCATCATCCTCCATTCTTTTCTCCTAATAAAATCATGTATGATTTTCTTTCCATCACCTATTAGCTTTCCTACTTGACTTTTCCAATTCGTGAGCTCCTAGGTAGATTTGGGAACTGCTTTATGCACCTATGGGGGAGTTGACTAGATTTAGTAAGCCTGCTTTTGACTATTTTGAATGGCATCCTTATGCATTAGAATCTCTCATGTAATTATATATTGAAGCAGCCTATGACTATATAATTTTTGCTATTGTACACTTATTCAATACAGATTAGTGTTATGCTCCAATTTCAGTCTCCTTTGTGTGTAAATTTGTAGGTTTGATTAGCAATTTTGTGAGTGCAATTGTTCTATCACTTGGGTTCAATTTACACATGGTATCAGAGCCTTTGTAGATCTATTTCTCTCCTTCCATATTTCTATTGCAGGTTCGACATCTTGATTGGGAGCTATTCTGCTGACTGAAGGGACAATTTCTGAGCTATGGATCAATCTCAAAAGATCATCTTGACTCCATTTAATTTCCTTGAACGGAAAGCAGAGATGGAGATATTTTTGATAGAGAAAGGTCTCTACAGGGTGACTATGGAAATTGAAGTATATCCCAATGCAGCTACAGAGAAAATTAAATGGCACAATAGGAGGGATGAGGCCTATGGTCTCTTGTGTCTAAGCATATCCAGAGACCTCCTCTTCCATCTTGATGGATTGACATCACCTAATGAAGTATGGGAGAATATTTTAGAGATTTTTGGTAAGACAAATGAGATGAGAGGACATCAAATTGAGAATTAATAGATCTCTTTGAGTTTCAGCAGCTTCTAATCCCTGCAACTCTACTTTTCCAAGTTTAAATCCCTTGTTTTGCAGCTAAAACAGTGTGGAATTGAAAAGGGGGAGCAACTAGTTTTGGCCATACTCTTGAAGCTTGGCCCTGACTATTCAATGTTTGTTTCGATCTTCCATGCCACCAAGTTGACATCTCAAGCCTGGAAGATGCCTACGCTTGCAGAGTTCATGGAATCCCTTACACAAGAACAACATAAACTGGTGATGATGGGCACCATCAAACCTTCCAAATATCAAGCTCTGGTTGCTGGAGATTCGAGGGTGGATTCAAAAGGAAAGAAGAAATATAAGAAGGCACCTGAGCATAATAAAGACAAGAACAAGTCTCAGTAGGAGCCCCAAGGCTCCAAGAAGAACTTCCAGAAGAAGAAGAACAAAGGAGAAGTGAGCAAGTGCGCATACTGCAGTAAGGGCTATCATCCTGAAAGCTCCTGCATGAAGAAGCAAATTGACATGCTGACCCAACTCCTGGAGAAGAATAACATCTCCCTTCCTAATAGATCAAAGAAACGGGAAGGAGGATCAAATTCAGAGGATAGAGAGAGAGTACATGCATTGGTTGCTGGCACATCAAGCTCACCTAGCTTCATCATAGACTCTGGAGCTTCAAAACGTATGGTTTCGACCAAGGAGGCATTCTCCTCTCTTGACATGTCGAAGGTTCACCAATAGTGCTGGGAGATGACTCTCTCACTGATATTTTGGGCAAAGGAAGGATTGATCTTGACCATGGTAAGTTCAGTAAAGGAAGGATTGATCTTGACCATGGTAAGTTCAGTAATGTATTGTATGTTCCAGGTCTTGCCTCTAACCTCCTGTCAGTGTATCAGATGACCCACATAGGGTCTCCAAAGAAGGTCATATTCTCCCTTGATGATGTTGATATCACAGAGATATCGAGTGGTAAAGTCATTGCAAAAGGAGTTGCTGGTCACACTTCAAAGGTATACATGTTTTCATATTTCCTACCCTACTCACACCCCTCTGCTATTTTGATTCATGCCAATGAGGAAAGCAAGCATTGGCATAAAATATTTTTCCATCTTAACTATAAGTATCTTTCTGATCTAAGTGAAAAATAAATGGTCATAGGGTTACCAAAGATTAAGTTTTCCAAGGGAGTCTTTCAAGGTTGTATCTTAGGAAAACACCCAGAGCATAAATTTGAGAGAGCTAGTCATGAGAGAACCTCTGCAGCTCTTGAGTTGATCCACAGTGATGTTTCTGGTCCATTTCCTCATATGTCAATGAGTCAAGCCAAATATGCATTGACCTTCATAGATGACTTTTCCCTGTTGGGTTTACTTCCTGAAGCATAAGTATGAAGTTTTTGGCCTCTTCAAAGTCTTTAAGGATTTGGTTGAAAACCAGTTTGGGAGGAAACTCAAGATCCTCAAATATAACAATGGTGGTGAGTATGTCAAGTCTAATTTCATTCAATATTGTGAATATGTAGGTATTCATATGCAACATTCAATCCCTTACACACCACAACAAAATTGTGTTGTTGAGAGAAAGAACAGATCACTGAAAGAGATGGCAACCTGTATGATGGAGGCTAAGACTTTGCCACCAAAGTTTTGGGCCGAGGCTATAAACTATGCATCCTATATCTAGAATATGGTGCCTCATAAACATCTTGATGGTATGACTCCTTTCGAAGCATGGAGTGAGCACAAGCCAGATGTGACCCATTTCAGGATTTTTGGCTCAAGGGCTTGGGCTAGAATTCCAACAGAAAAGAGGAAGGCTTTGCAGCCCCAAAGCCAAGAGTGTCTATTTGTTGGGTACTTTGAAGATTCAAAAGGGTACAAGCTGATCAATTTGAGCACAAACAAATCCTTCATTGAAAGGAGTGTTCAGTTCCAAGAAGAGCCTTTAGCAGCAGTTGAAGTTGGAGAGTCTTCTTAACCACCAGAACCATTAAATGTAAGTGAAGAGACAAATGAGTTTGATGATTCTGATATGTCTGATAATTATGATTTAATTGCAGATCCTAACAGTCCTACAATACCAAAATGGGCAGCAAAGACCATTCATGCAGCTGGGGAACTAGCTGAAAATCCTAGTGATTCTAGGAGGACTAGATCTCAGTTAAAGAGTGCCCTGTGTATGAAAGACCCTTTGTTTGTAGAGAATTATATCTGATGTTTGAATCAGACCCACATATATATGAATATGCAGCACATGATCCAAGATGGCAAACATCCATGAAAGAATAATTCAGCTCACTCCAAAAGAACAACACTTGGGAATTGGTTGATCTTCCCCCAGGGAGGAAGCTAGTTCAATGTAAGTGGGTTTTCAAAACTAAGTTTGCTGTTGATGTTTCACCTTTGAAATATAAGGAAATATTGGTATCCAAGGGCTACTCATAGGTACATGGTATTGACTACAATGAGACCTTTGCACCAATGGCAAAGATGGACTCCATCAGGCTAGCCTTAGCCATTGCAGCTTCGAAGCAATGGGAGGTACACCACATGGATGTGAAGTGTGCTTTCTTGAATGGAGATCTTACTGAAGAGATTTAAATGTAGCAGCCTCAAGGGTTTTTTACTAATCCATCTTTTGTGTGCAGGCTAAAGAAATCAATGTATGGGCTTAAGCAAGCCCCCAGGGCTTGGTAGGCCAAGATTGATGGCTTTCTGTTGTCATTGAGTTTTGTTCGATGCAAATATGATCCTAATGTTTATTTGAATATGATTCATGTTTCTTTGATGATTATTTTCTTGTATGTGGATGACCTTCTGATTATAGGAAGTTCAAAGAAATAAATTGCCTCCTTGAAGGATGCAATGAACCATGCATTTTCTATGACTGATTTGGGGTTGTTGAGCCAATTTTTGGGTCTTGAAATTGCTCAATCCCAACATGGAATAAAGGTACATAAGTCCAAGTATGCTTTGTATTTTCTGAACAAGTTCAACATGAAATATTGTAATCCAAGCAAGACTCCTATCCTTTCAGGATTTAAGCTTGAAGAAGTAGGTTCTTCTCCTATGGTAAATAATACACTGTATAGACAACTGATTGGGTGTTTGTTGTACCTTACACACACTCGACCTGATATTTCTTATGCAATAAGTGTGGCTTCAAGATACATGGATCAGCCTTATGAGATCCATTGGAGAGTAGCCAAAAGGATCCTTAACTTTGTTCAGGGAACAAGAACTCATGGGATCTTCTACAAAGCTAAATCTGATCTTGATTTGATTGGGTTTACTGACAGTGATTGGGCAGGTGACAACACAGATAGAAAGTCAACATTAGGATATGTGTTCATGCTTGTTGAAGGACCAATCAGCTGGTCAATCAAGACACAGAGTGCCATTGCATTCTCATCTACAGAAGCAGAGTGTAGAGGAGTTGTAAATGCAGCAACTCAATGTTTATGGTTGCAGGGGATACTTGGTGAGTATGGCTTCGAATCAGAGTTTTCAACCATTATCTATTGTGATAATTAGAGCACTATTTGAATCTACAATGATCTAGTTTAAAGATATAGAACCAAACACATTGAGATCCATATGCACTACATTAGACAGCTTGTGCATGATGGCACCATTCACCTACTCGTCTGTGCATCTTCAGAACAAGTAGCAGACATCTTAACCAAAGTTTTTTGTGAGAAGACATTCAACAATCTCAAATCACTACTGGGGATTTTTGATCATGCTGTGAAGCATGATTGATGACAATATTTTCAAATTTTGTTTTACTGTCCATGTTTAAGGGAGGATTTTCCCACTGGGTTTTTGCCTCTTTCCTTGGTTAAATGGACATGCAGTATGTAAAGGGTGACTAAGCCTTGTTGCTAGGCCCTATAGTTTTCTGATATTTACTCATAATTCAGTCTTAAGGGGGGGGTGTTAGAATAATCAACCCATAGTTAGCTACCTTAGACATTAATTAATCCATTTTTGTCTTATTTGCCTAATTTCCAATATTCCACTCTATGCAAGTTGTCTTCCACATGTCCTAGAAGTCAAACTTGCTAAAACTGATTCATGGAGTGCTTAAGAAACCTCTTGGAATCCATATTTAGCATATCTTCTTTATTCCAGATCCTCCCTAGTTGATATCTTCTTTTTGTGCTTTATTGCCTACTTTACTGAAATTTATGGCAAAAGGGAAAGTAAGACTAGGTGCAGTTGACTTGTTTTTTGCCCTCATCATCCTCCATTATTTTCTCCTAATAAAAGCATGTATGAGTTGTGTCACCACCTAAGTTGTACTTAGTGGTTTTTTTTATCACGTGAGCCTGGTGAACTGGACAAGGATAACTTGTTCGGACTTCAGAGAACCTTCAGTCTTGCTTCTGGGAAGCTTTGTTGTATTATATCACATGTTCATACCCCATGGGGGAATTGTAATAAATGTTCTAGCATGGTAGTGTCTGTAAAAGACTCAGTCTCTTAGAATTTATTTGTCAATCCAATCAGCCCAGGGTGTTTTTTCCCTTGGTTCTTATTGGTTGTTGAATAAACGACTGATAATTTTTGAGTTTTTCACTCCATACCTCCAAAGTTGGGGTGGTCAGCTTGGCATTTAGGCCTATTGAGGTTATTAGAGTCTATGTGTCAATGTATAAGCATGATAGACATCATGGTTGAGTTATATGAACATTTCTAAGTCCCCCTAGGTTTTTTCAATTTTTCATTTTTTTAGTTTTTTCAGTGCTTTTTATTAAAAATTTAATTTTTCCAAAACTTAGGCTATTTTTTAATAGTTTAATTGGAAAAAATGATTTTGTAATAAAAGTGGGCCAAATAATCAGTTTCAGTCATGTAGGTGCTCATTTTCAAGCTAAGAGCACCATGTAAACCCATGGACCCACTATTTCCTAGTTTTGAGTGATTTTCCATCACTCAGGTCAGAAAGCCCCAAAAATCAATTATTGATTATTTTAATTAATAAATTGATGAATAATGGAGCAAATCCAAAATCATAAATCAGTGGATTCTCAGCCGATTTGATTGAAATCAGTCAGATCTGAAGCAGATTGACTGGATCTGACAAATCCTTAACTGAAGGAGGTGATCAAATCAGATCCAGAGTTGATCTTCAATATCCTTTATGGGGAATTTCACCCTCCCTCTCTCCTCAACATGTTTTGGCTCATCTGGATGAGTTTTGGTGGATGATTCAGTCAACAGGTTGAGGTGTCAGTCAGATCAGCTCGTCGATTGACAATTGCACTCAGTGAGACTCAGATCTGGCTGAATTAGACACAGATCAGGCATTGATGGACTCTCCATCAGCATATTTGGTCTATCTCCTTGGGATTTGCGCCCCCCCTGGGCTGGATCTCCTGGTTTTTGTATATATCCAAGCACAGCATTCTCTTCCAAGCTAGTTAGAACTAGGATTGAGGTGCTGCTTCTATTGTACTATTGTAATTATTCATTTGAAATAAAGAAAAGATTTGGAGGCTAGATGGTGTTGTTCCATTACATGTGTGGATGATTATTGCCATTATTTTACTGAGGTAACCTGTATCTGTATTCATTTTTTGCTAATTGCTTGTAGATCCGTTGTCAAGATTGATAATAGGCTTATTATAATCTTGATAGGAAAGGTGCTTTTCAATAATTTTATTGACCGTCTCCTTCCTTTGATGCATGTTTATAGATCTAGATTCAACATGTCCTATAAGCTTATATGCATGTTATTTTGAATCTCTGTGTATGTACTAATCGGATCTCACAAGTTTCTTGGCAAGTTCTTTGATTTCAGCTGAGCTGCAAGTTCCTACATTGGAGAGGATGCTGATCTATTTTGCTTCTTCACTCTCTTCAAACCTTCCAAAGTCATAGTCCCTTGACATTCCACCTGAAAGCTCCACTGTGGATCTTCAAGGAAACCAGCATTTCTCTCCTCCTCTTCCTCCCTCAAGATCAACTCTTCACCTGGTTACCTTTTCATAGCTTTGTTTTGGTTTAGATATATCATATTAAAATTAATTTCAACATATATATATCCTCTCAAATCTCATAGTCTAGATCTTAGTTTTGTTTTGCACATAAAGTTCAATTTTAAGAGATCTAGCTAAAATTACCATATTTTCACAAGCATTTTAGTGAAAATTCATAGCTTGCTGTTATGGTAGTTTCATTTGCTGTATGATAAAATTTAATATTCTGAAATATCAGTGCATATTTCATTGTCTGCACAAACAGCAAGCCAAGATCCCAAGGAAATCTTGCTTTCCTTGGTTCCTTTGTCACCTGTTTAGCTAGTTTTAAGTTCATCTTTTTTGAGTTAAGGTAGGCTGATCCAAAGGTACTCTTAGAGTGATTTTTGGAATATTTAATTCTGATATTCTTGCTGTTTTTTATCAGGTTTGACAAAAATAAAGGAAGCTGCTGTTCGGAAGTGGCCTCAGGAGCGTTTAAATCCCCCCAGGGGTCTCCCATTTGACTAGAACCTTTGATTTTCGCACCTTGTAATATCTTGATTTAAATCCATATAAGGATCAAGAGGAATTATATCAATTCTCTGATATTATAACCGCTTTTAATAAAATTATTTTTGAATAGGCTCTTTCAAGCCCATTCCCCATCCCCCATGGGGGGATTTGCGTCGGTGTCCTTTTTGTTGCTTTTTGCTCATTTATTTTCAAACTAGTATTGATCTAATCTATAGGGTAGTATAATTTATTTTATTATTAATTTCATATTCCATACTTTATTATTTAAAGTAATCTTAATACTTACCCCACAACTTCCCGATTGACCCGAAAGGGGAAAGAGTTTCGTGATAGGACTAATTAGAAGACTAGAATTGTGTGTCTATTTTATTTTGATCATTTGTTTTTTATCTATTATAAAATTAACCCATCCTCGATTCCCTGATTGAGATCCACTTGGATCGAAAGAGGTTCCTGGAGGGTTTTCTTTTAAACAAGAACACCCAGTTTAAAACTTACTAAAATTGATAAGACTCCAATGTGTATGCTCTGCACTTGGCTGCGGTTCGTTCGATCAGTCAAGCTGTATCAAAAGCACTTGAGTGACTAGTATAATTAGGACTCACTCTCCCAAATTAACAAACCAACAGGTGAAAATCCAACACCTAGATCGAACCATCACGGTGGCAAAATAACCAAAGGAAGCGGGAAGTTCTGAAAAGTGACCTCGGGGTGTCGATCTTTGTCACACCCTAACGGGTGCGTTATGAACAATAGCCCCAGAGACTCCATTTTATCCCACATATTCCTTGCGGGTAGCTGTGAAGGTTTAGTTTTGGACATACTCCAAGTACTTTAGGGTATATCTGGAGTCCCCCCCTTGCCTAATTTTAATCAACTCACACTTCAATTTTAACTTAAAACATACAAAGAGGCAATCGCAAAACACTCACTCCAAGCACGCACAAGTACATTGTTTCTATTTTTTGACTCCATTCTAAGGCACTGGTTATTTTCTTTCTTTATATATATATATATATATATATATATATTGTGTCTCAGCATTGTGCTTTTGTGTGTTCATCTTTTGTATCTTGCCATCTTTGATCATTTATAGTTAAATTGCAAACTCCTAAGTAACTCAATCAGTTTAACATCACAACTCTAAGTAATTATCCTTAGTAACTTAATAGGGTCTACCCCCATTAGCTCCATTAGGAGTTGAGCCTAAACGAAGGAGTCAAGAACAAGGTGATAGCCTTGACTCTAGACTTGCCCCCAAGGACACACCGAGTGGCTTGAATATTTCTGCCACGTGACCCAGGTGTGTGAAAGGCAGCAACAAGTTGTCTTTCCATCACCTATTATCTTTCCTACTTGACTTTGCCAATTCGTGAGCTCCTAGGTAGATTTGGAAACTGCTTTGTGCACCTATGGGGGATTTGACTAGATTTTAGTAAGCCTGCTTTTGACTATTTCGAATGGAATCCTTATGCATTTAAATATCTCATGTAATTATATATTGCAGCAGCCTATGACTTCATAAGGTTGGCTATTGTACACTTATTCAATACAGATTAGTGTTATGCTCCAATTTCAGTCTCCTTTGTGTGTAAATTTGCAAGTTTGATTAGCAATTTTGTGAGTGGAATTGTTCTATCACTTGGGTTCAATTTCCATACTCACTACTTGGAAATGTCTTCTTTGTATTCTTTCCTTTCGTACATCCTTTGCATACCCCTTCATGTCTTTCTTGAATTTCTGGAAGACCTTCAACAACTTTCCTTGCAAGTGGTAGTGATATGTAATGCACATGTGCAAGCATTCTATGCCAAAGTTCATTTGGCTCTACTGTGTCATGGACCAAAGCTTGTTCTGGATGGCCCTTCAATTTGTATAATCCTCCTTCTTGTTCTCCAATCACTATTGCATCGTCAATAGTCTTTCCTCTTGAGCACATGAGGACTTGTCCATCTACAAATGCAACCCTCATGCCTTTTGCATCCAATGATGATATGGGTAGAAAATTCTTCTTTAGTCCTGGTACAAACAAGACATCCTTCATTTTCATAGACTTTCTAGAGTCTAGCTTGTAGGAGGATTCACCACTACCTTTTATGGGATATTGGTAGTCATCCCCAAGTTTCACCTTATGGGGTGAAAGGATTCCTTGAAACCTATCATGTGTTTGGAAGCCCCACTGTCAATAAGCCAATATTTGCTTCCATGAGTGACAGTTCCCATAAGAGAGGAGATCAAAACATATTCATCTTTACTTGAAGAGTCTTCACTTTCTTGTTTTACTCTCTTCTTGGGAGTATCACCATCCTCATGAGTGTGAGCATGATGTCTTCTTTTGGAGTTCCTCTTCTTCTTGGATCCATTCTTATTCATGGGACAAACTCTAGCATAATGTCCTATTCCATCGCATGTATAACATCTGAGTTTGGATGGATCCCTTCTTTCAATGTTATTTTTCTAATGAGAATGCTTACCTTGGTGATGATGATTTTCCCTTCTTCCTTTCTTGGAGTGTACTGTGAGAGCTTGATCTTCACTTCCCATCTTTTCTTCTCGAGCTGCTATCTGAGCTTCTTCTTGAGAACATTCTTCCCATAGTCTACTGAGCTTAACTAACTTGTTTCTAGCACAGATGCCTTGGATGAAAGAATCCCATGACCTAGGGAGGCCAATTAAAGTTGTCATCACAATTTCTGCAATCTCCACTTCTTCATCTACTGCTTCAAGTTGTTCTTTGATCTGGGAGACCCTTGTGAAGTATGACTAGATGGTCTACTCATTCTGGATCTTGACATTCTTCAACCGGTTCCTTAGAGTCATCTTCCGATTGATGTTCTTTCCTTCATACAGTTTGGTTAGGGCATCAAACATGGCTTTAGGTGTCTTGAGGGAGGACACCTGTGGTATGAGGTGATCCTTGATAGTATCAACAATGATCCTCTTTGCCATAACCAAATTATTCTTATGTAAGGCCTTGGCCTCATCTCCCTCTAGAACTGGAACCTCCTCACTAATATAGGAGTCCAACTCATTTTCTTCTAGGACCAGGGAGATCCTATACTTCCAGGCTCGGAAGTTATCAGCTCCCCCAAGATTTTCATCAAGCTTGGTATGATGAGACACCTTAACTAAGAACATCAAATGGAAATACAAAATATTTAGATCTTACCGGGTCAAGATGTCAGATCTGGATTTGGAGCTGAAATCCTGCAGTGCTGGTTCAGGAGCAGATTAGGGTTTTTCCTTTTCGGAGTTCTGTCGAACCAAATTCTTTGAATTTGATCCCTAACTTCGATTTTGGAGAGGAGATCAATCTAGGCCTGGGGTCACTGAAAAATTCCACTTCTGTGAAAAGCCTTAATTTTCGGCAGTAGTGTCAGGTCCAAAACTGAAAAACCTCAGAATTGGATTCTACTTCGACAGAAAGATGTGCGCTAGGGAGGAGAGTTATTCCACCCTACTTTTGCTGAAAATCTATAGAGAGATATACACAAAATAGGAATCCCTAGTTCCCATAGCTGCATAGTGTCTTCTTCTCAAGTTAGCTCTGATACCATGTTAGATTTTTAACATTAAGCTAGCATAACATTAGGATCTTTAAATAAGAGAACAACAAGCACACCAATCAAACACAAGAGACAATGAACATAGTGTTTTTCCTCGGGGAAAACATAAATGGATAAAACCCCACAACTTCCTCAGAGATAGAATTAGCACCAAAGTGAAACCCAAAAATAGTAAGATGATCTCCCAATAGTAGTAACCTCTTTCTTCCTTGCCCTAGTGTCTTTCTCTTCCTCAGATATGTGCTACAACTGAGTGTGTGTGATTGTATGATAAATAGAGAGGCTAGCTCTCTATTTATACTAATTCCCAACTTGACTAAACCCAACTAGGGCCGACTTCACTAGGTGAGTCTAATAACCCTAGTGCCCTGGAACTGCGGGGACTTTAACCCTTAGACAATAGGAGAGTTAACCACCTTGACTTAACATGACTTGTTTATATTATAGAAACTTCCCGATAGGAACATCTAGGCATGACATGACTCAAGTATATTACAAATACATCCTAGAATAAACATCGGGTTACAATACATAAGAAACACAAGTGAATACATTCTAAAGTTACAATTACATCAACAAAATGAGCTTAAAATCCAAAAAGGAGCTAAGAAATGGGTGAAAGGGGATTAAAGCCCTAGAAAGGGGCTAAAGCCTTGACCAAGGGCTTAAAACCCTAAAATATCAAGAAAAAACTATGAATACAAGGGTGGGTGTCACTCTCAAAACATTCCTTCTCTATTTACCGTTACTCTTCCCATGTGAGTGCCTTGAGACCCACGTCTCTCAATCCATTCACCCCTCTCCTACATTTTCTCCCTTGCTCCATTATCTAAAACCCCATTTCATTGAAAGGTAGCTTCTTGCTAGGGCATGGTGGCCCATTTCATCAAACAAGAAGGTATACCATGAATTTTTGTTGTTAGTTTTTTCTTTTGTAGGTTTTTTTTACATGAAGGTAGTTTATTTATAATAGTGTGTTGCAGTTTCTCCATTGATGACAAATTGTAGGTTTATTTTTCTAACATTTTATTACAGGGTTTCCATGGCTCAAAGCTAATCCTTCCTTGCAGTTTTTCTTCCATCCACAGGAACCCTACCCTCCTATCCTATAGACAGAAGGTATCCATTCCTGCTCGTAGCTAGGGAGAAATCCCTAATACAGGCTGGCGACCACACCAGGTCAATCCCATAGGATCCCTAGGTTTTTATAGTTTAGTTCTTGTTTTTGTTAACCTAGTTTAGATTTTTGTTTATTTCTAGTTTATATCTCTATTTTTATCATTTTCATTTCCAGTTGGCATCCTTAAGGCTGACCTGAGCCCGTTCGGCCACATTAGAAGTTACTGTCGGTCGTTCCCAGCTCATTTTTAAAAAAAAATTCACTTTACGGGCGATATCGCTCTTATCGGGCTGAAAGGAGTGACTTCACTCTCAGGATCCCGATCACACCTATTTTTGGTTTTTGGGAGACCCTCTCACCTGTTTTGGAAAAAACCAATGACCCCCTCGCTACATTTTCCCCAGAAAGGGTGACCTGTCTCTCAGGATTCATTTTTTTTGTTGTTCGGACTGTTAGTGTGGCCCTGCCACAACGATCCAGCATCCTGTTTCTTTTTGCAAACAATTTCTACAAATTAATGATAGATTTGGTTAGTTGTTAATGCATATGAAGCTTTTGTAGAACTTAGCTCAAATACTGTAATTTAATTTTTAGTTTTTTCACTTAAAGAATTGGAAATTAATCTCTTGTTGAAGCTCTTCCTCCTCTATCGAGTCATCACCCTTCGGCGTATTTTGGGATAAGACGAAGGGTCAAGCTCGTATAGTAATAGGAACTTATACTTATTATTGCTTGAGACCACTAAAAATGGGTGACTTGGAAGCTAGAGGGGGTGGTAGGCCCAGGGGGCCTCATGGCATTCATGTCCTCCGTGTTGATCGACCTTGCACTCGGAGAGTGACCTGAGGATCTACGGTTGGGATTAGTCCCACTGTGTTGAGAGCCCAACACTCTTTCCTGGTTGAAGAGGAACACAAACTTAAGGTAGTCATGTAGCAGGTCTGCAATAGTTCAGGTTCATTATTTGCATGTTTCAAGTTTTCTGTTTCAAAAATTCACTGGTTTCATAATAGGTTTCCCATTATGTAATCTCTATAACAAACCAGAAACATCTGCGAATTATTCATAAACCATAATTGTAGTCACCAAACTAATAACAAAAAATAATTTAAAAATGCACAATATTTCATACACTGAACATGCACACAACCACACCAAGTAAGCTAATCAAACTCAGTTCATGACACTGAGCCAACCATTAAAATCTATCAATTTACTTCAATTCAAGACCTTGCAGTCCTTGCGGACATAATTCCCTAACTTCATTAACCGTGGGAAGTACTTTGGCTTATCCCTAAAACTCATCATGAGGAGTACCATGGGAACCCCAAAGTAGTTGGCCACTAAGAGGAATTAAGAGGTGAAACAGGCAATGACCCCTATCAATTGACTAGATCTCCTATGAGGAAAAATCCAAGCATCGTCTCCTGGCAGTCTTGGTGGCCGAGTGACCACCTAAAAGCCAATAGGAAGCCACTAAAACTGGGGTCCAAAATGTCATTACCAGATTACACCATTCGATCTACCAACTAGACACAATTGATTCCCCACACTCTTTTTCATTCCTAAGAGGTGATCCATTACAATTCAAGTCCTTGAATCAACACCATCAATACCATTCTTGATGACCCTCTACACCATAAGAAGGCCACACATCCTTTGAATCAGACTCAAACTCATATCAATTTGAGCCAGACTTACATACTGCACCATCTAGCCCCATGGCTTGTGCAAACTTGGATCCATTCTCTCGAATGGCCATTGGTAGTGGACCCATGTCCATACCTCACACCACCACCAACATCCATGCTGGTGGTCCTAGCACTATCATCCAGACTATCATAAGTCAACTGCCCCCACCCATATCTACTAGTCACACCATCCCACCTGTAATACCTGGGGGAAGTGGCCCTTCTTCTCACACTGTTCCACTTGCCATACCTAGGGGTAGTGGCCCGTCCACAACTGTGCCACAAGTACCCCCAGTCATGTAGGGACATCATGTTCCTACAAACCCCACTACCATTGTTGGTCCTTCCCACATCAACCTTGGGTCAAACCTCCCTTTCATGGCATGCCTCAAATTGCCTGACTTGGCCAAGTTAAACAATGACCCTATCTTCCATCAAGCCTTTTGGCCTCCCATTCCAACCAAGCTCCCATTAGACATCCCTAATTTTGAAGGGAAGAGAGGAGAGTTCCCCCAAAACCATATAATGATGTTTCATCCATGGTTCTCATCAAATAGCATTGTAGATGACTCGATCAAACTCGAAATTTTCCAACGTACCCTCACAGGTGATGCATCCAAGTGGTACATTGAGCTACCACAAGCCAGGTACCCAGACTTCAACTCCTTAGCTATTATGTTCCTACAATATTTCCAACTCCCTGTCAGATATGATGAAGGGGTAGAAATATTGCTATCTTGCTTCCAAAAACACTACAACCCACATCACTGACCACATCCATGAGTGGAGGCAACATCGCAACTTGTGCAAGATCAAGCTTGATGAGAGGATTTTTCTTGACTGGTTCTTAAAAAAAAATTTACCACCCATAGCCAAGGACATCACCTCCAAACATCCTCAAATAGAGGAAGAGGCCATCTTGAAGGCCCAATAGTTTGACCTCATTTACGCACAGTCTAGATACCTCTACACCATCATTCCAAATGCTGCCTATGCAGGAACCTCCCACTGGGATGCACCAGGGGACTTACGTGCCATAGATGGCATCATAGGTTCTGTCTCCCACCAATCACAGCACCACTCGGCACAACCTACGATGCCACCGCAACCAAGCATCACCCCTAGTGTTTCCTACCCAAACCAAGCTCCTGACTATGTGAGAATGATGTCTCAATTCAGAGCTACAACCTCCTATGCACAACCCACACCACAGCAGCAGGCCCATGCACCTATTTTAATATCACAATAGTATGCGGGACAGATGCCTATATTTGTAGCACCCCCATCCCCCCAAGTTTAATATGCACCACCAGTGCAATATGCTCAAGCCCCCACCCCAGCTCCGCCAACACCGCTAGGACAAGTGTTTTCATAGCAAAACTGTCCCAACCAACCAGCCCCCAATACCCAATAAGGGAAAGCCAGAAACAACCGAGCTAGGAACTGGGGTAACAACCAACCACAAGGAGGTAGCCAACAGCCAAACCCTCCCAACAATGGCACCAAGCCGCTAGCTCAAAATCCCCAACATCCTAACCCACCTAGATGAAGCACTCCATTACGGACAAATCAAACGTTCAAACTATGCAACGTTTATGGGCACTGTACGCAGGAGTGCCCCTTCATCGATCGTGCCAAGCAGGTTCTTTAGAATGAAGCTCAGCACAAAACCAATACGACTGTCCAAGATCAACCCAACCTAGCACTATGGCCCCCCCCACCCATGGTGCTCCAAAACCTGTTACCACTCCAAGGATTGGTAGAAACCACACCCTTGCCCCAACCTGCCCCCACAACTCCCCTTGTTCCCCTTCCCATAGAAACAATATTTCATCACCTGCTAGCCATGACAACTAAAGAAGTCAACTCGCAAACTAGGTGGATCCAATATGGGTCCACTATCAAAACTGCTGACGCACCAGTGCCATCTACATCCAACACTCCTCTTCACATTCCTCCACTTTCCATGGATGGGGTAGCCAAAGGTCCGCATCTCCCCTTTAGGAATCTCTCCAACAACACCACTGCAAGAGAGGCAGTCAACTATAGCATCGTTGATGACTTGTCCTAGTCACCTATGGACATGTCCATTCTTGAAGTGCTTAAAACATTCCCACCATAGCAGAAATCATTGTTATCTGCACTAGGTGTAGTGGACCCCTCCAATTCCAAATTGATCACTTTTTATTTGGACAAGGAGAACCCAGAATTCCATCCACCATTTCCTTCCAAATTTAGGTCTCAATCCAGAATTTGGTGGCCCATCGATGCATCGTTGATGAAGGGGCATCCACATGTGTGATGTCAACATATGTCTGGTAGAAACTCGGGTCCCCAATGCTACAACCATCCACTACTACACTCCATGCTTATGATGGCCACCCCACTAGAGCCCAAGGCATCCTTATGCATGTCCCCATCACTTTAGCAGGGAAGACAGTCCTAATTGACATAGAGGTGGTCAACGCAAAGTTGGACAATAACCTGCTCTTGGGATGAAGCTACATGTATGCCATGAGAGTCATGGCATCCACCGTGTTCTGCCTTATGATGTTCCCTCATGACGAGAAAATTGTGACCATGGATCAACTAACTTACCATGATCCGTAGGGGCCGACTACACCAGCCAATGTCATCCCCATTGTGGATACTTCCTTCAAAAATGAAACCACCCCTCCATTGTTGGCTGTAGGTCTCAGGTTTTTCCCTGATACGACCATGATAGCTCTCTTCTCATTCTTACTTCCCCCACTGGCACCAAGAGAGACTGAAGCTGTGTGCATGCTCTCATCCAGCACTGCTGCACCTCAGCTCTGTCCGTAGCCGCAACCCCATCCACATATGCAAACTTAGTCGCAACCCCAACCTTAATTACCAGGGAAACATTGGGGTTCATTCCCACTCAATATGATCCTTTTCCTTTTCCTTTTCCTTTTCCTACCATCTAGGATCGTGAGTAATCCTGTCTTGGAAACCCACAATTTATAGGATTTCACAATGGGAATTCATGTGTGGTACCTTGAACCACCTACCCTACCTCTGAGGCACCAGGATGTGTTGACTCCTTTCCAGCCAATTGAGATGATGTTGCACCTACCTTCAAGTCCATCAAATACTCCTCCGGTCTCCAGGGCTTCCCCTCTTCCTCCAATAGATACTGGGGGAAAGGCCATGAAAGTGACAACCAATACCATTTACATGATCTCTAGCACCAATTTCCCTTGTGTCTCATCAATCGTGTAAGATCCAACTAGTCTATCCCGGCACCACTTACGCGATGATGGAGAGATATGTAAGACGACCTTTGGTTTTACCCCATTGCCTTTAAACCATAGTGTGGAATCGGTTCTTCCCATAAAATACCATATTCCATCACCCCACCTTGCCAATGACCTTCGTCTCAAAAAAGGGGCATACCTCTTCACTAACTTAGATGGTCTCCTCTTGAAGAATCCACGCAACAAGATATACCTTAAGAGAGTCTATTCCTGATACCACCATCATGAGTCACTTATAGCGTAGTTTTTTTTTTCATTTTGTTTTGCATCATTTTTTCCATGAGACAGTGACCCTTTCCAGTAGTAGTTCTGCATCTATTCGTAGTGATTCCATTGTAGAAACATGTTGCATCATTTGCATTCGAGCAAGTAGATATGATCCCTTCCCCTGCGCCATGGGTATCCCACTGGAGGGTGTGGTCCCACATCTGCACATGCACACAGTATGTTGTATGTATGATCTAGCTACCACCATGCTAACATACCATCAGGTCCCTAGAACTATCCTGGAGGTCGAGGCTTCTCTGTATCTCCCCGGTTTTCCATGCTCATGTATGGATCATCCTCTACCAAAATAGTAAGCTACCACCATTGTGTGAAAATCTCTTAGGTCGAGAAACAATGTTCTAGACTTCCTCCCTCCCTACTGATTCTCAACTCCATTTCCTGGAGTCCTGTCAATTTTTGTACGACCACGTGAACTAGACATTGTACTCTAATCTATCTCCATACCCATAGGCCCCCATTTGGTCTATTTTTTCCCTATTCATCACTGCACTAGGGGCAGCATCATTAGCTGTTAGTCTGAGTCATTTGGAGTCTGTTGGAGACACCCCTCACACATTCGTGTTCGGTTTTTTGTCCTCTACCTTTTGATGAGACCATTGTCTCATGTTTAATACTTGATTCTCCCAACCTTTTCCTGGAGGTCACCTTGATTTGTGTGCCTCTGTCGCATCAATTTGCGTGCCTCTTTCGCATCGATTTTTTTTCCTTATCCATAAACCTCCCAGTGCATGTATTGGTATGTTCAAGAGCCACCTACTCCATCACTTCTGCACAGGTGATCACCTTTGACCACCTTCATTGTTCTTCCAAGGGGCACCACTAGTACCCCCATCTTGGTTGACCATAATGGAGTTTCTGTTAATCTTTTTCTGACTTTTAAAAGAATGAAAAGATTGTCGAGCGCATTTGCTTCCTCTCCCGCTTGTTAAAGTATCGAAAAGGGCATCTACATAACTTTGTTTATCTCCTTTTGTGAACCATGTAGACTACCATATGAAAAGGTCCACCTTGGCACATTCAAGCCAAGACCGTTCCCCTTTGCATCCTTTTATGCTTTCTCAGGAAGAGGGGCTGAACTTTATGAAAAAGCTCACCATGGGTTGTCGTTAAGCTCTTTTCCATCCTTCTCATCAAGAAAATATCCTTGAGAAAACTTGGTCTTGTTCATGCTCGTAAAAGTATCTGAATGAACATCCAGTTAGTATAGGTTTAACCTTTTCCATCCTGATTGGACTACTAACAGTAAAGAAGTCTCCCATCCCCCTCAAAGGATGGGAGAGCTCTCCTATACACACTTTTAACCTTTTTCGGGCACATAATACTATCAACGAAAAATAGACCCCATCGGAGTCTTATTCATGCTTTTAGACTCTCTAAAATTGAAATCACCATCGAGTATTTACTTTCTTGGGCTCGCTAAATATCCATGAGATCGTACCACAATGGTGTCCTTAGACCCCACCCCACATATAACAGTTCGGCAACATTCCCACTTTGGGTCACCTTTGTTCAGAGTATTCTGTGATGTGTCTTCCTTGGATCTCATCAATACCACAAGTTTCTACCACCCCCAAGTATTTATCATCTGCAGTTACATCCCCGGTATTATAGCTATTATCTCTTTCCCATGAGTTAGTTTCATTTTCTTACTAGTCCACCCTGCCATCATATTCTAAACAAAGGGATTTTGAGTCCATTACACTTCCCCTACCCCTGTTCCACCCCCTCCATTCAGTGGGTCAGTACTAAGATTGTCTCACATCTTTCGATTAGCTCCTTCGCACTTCTAGTCAAGGAAACACCATTTCCTTGGTTAGTTGTAGGTCTCCCTCTATCGACGACAACACATGTATTCTAGAGGATGAACCCAGAGGTCCCTCTATCCTAGTTTCATTAACCTTATTAATGATTTCCTTGGACCACTTCAAGGGATTCCTTAGTGCCACTCCGGATGGTTGTGTCTCACGTGCTCGACTACAACTACATCGTCGCACCATTGAGATTCGTACAAGGTATTGGTCCATGCATTATTTGGTTGAAGACCCCAAATGTCACCTGACTATAGCACATTGATGAGTCCATTAAGGGACCCAAACAGGTTCATGTCCCCTGTGATTTCTGGGTTGCATTGGAGACAGTGTTCAGAAGCCCCAGAATAGTGCTTCAATATAGATTCATGATTGATGTAGCACATTGTACCACAGAGACTCTGAATCTCCATCAGTAATTCCCTATAGTTATGTCTCATTCCATATCCAGCAGACCATCAGTCATGAAGATATAGCATTCAATGAGAATTCCATGGGTCCAATGTAGCATTTCTTCAGATCGGTATTATATTTAGCCTCTTATTGAGGCAACCACTATGTAACAACAGTTGTACATGACGGGATCTTGCATTGTAGAGCTTAGATCACATTATTATTTTGACATTGTTACGAGCATGGGGATGCCCACCTCATCCATATACATGTCTCACATTATTTGTATCTCACCCATTGATGGGAACCATATTAATACAAAAACCAAAATCCACCATGCCCAGCCCAGGAACCACCACCTCTCCCCAGAAAATCCTATGATGTCCATCAGCCATACTTTGAGCTCCTGCCCTCAAACATCAGGGGGGAATATGTTAACCCAAAAATTTACCCGATTAGCTCTACATGACCTACACCACATAAAGACATCCATTTTCTTGATGTATATGTAACTTTGGAATGTATTCACTTGTATATTTCATGTATTGTACCCCGATGTTTATTTCAGAAAGTATATGTAATGTAATTGAGTCATGTCATGCCCCGATGTTCCTATTGGGAGGTTCTATAATGTAAACAATTCATTTCAAGTCATTGTGGGTAACCCTCCTATTGATCAAGGGTTAAAGTCCCCATAGTTCTGGGGCACTAGGGTTATTAGACTCTCCTAGAGAAGTCGGCCCTAGTAGGTTATTGTCTAGTCAAGAATTAGTATAAATAGAGAGTGAGCCTCTATATTTATCATAACCTCACTCACACTCAATTGTAGGGAGGAATAAGAAGACACTGGGGCTAGGAAGAAAGAGGCTACTACTATCGGGAGATCATCTTACTATTTTGGGGTTTTACTTTTGGTGCTGATTCTATCTCTGAGGAAGTTGCAAGGTTTTCTCCATTTATGGTTTCCCTGAGGAAAAACATTGTGTTCATTGTCTCTTGTGTTTGATTGCTGTACTTGTTATTCTCTCAATTAAAGATCCTAACATAATGCTAGCTTGAATGATAAAATTCTAACATGGTATCAAAGCTAACCTGAGAAGAAGACACTGTGCAGCTATGGGAACTAGGGATTCCTACTTTGTGTATCTCTCTCCATATATTTTTATCAAAAGAAGGTTGGATTAACTCTCCTCCCTAGAGCGCATCTTTCTGTCGAAGCAGAATCCAATTCTAAGCTTTTTCAGTTTTGGACCCAACACTACTATCGAAAATTAGGGCTTTCCACAAAAGTGGAATTTTTCAGTGAGCCCAGGCCTGGATTGATCTCCTCCTCAAAATCAAAGTTTAGAGATCAAGATCAAAGCATTTGGTTGGACAGAACTCTGGAAAATCCAAACTCTAATCTGCTCCTGAACCAGCACTACAGAATTCCAGCTCCAAATCCAGATCCGACATCTTGACCTGGTAAGATCTAAATATTTTGTATTTCCATTTGAGGTTCTGAGTTAAGGTGTCTCATCATGCCAAGCTTGATGAAAAGCTTGAGGGAGATGATAACCTTTGAGCCTGGAAGTATAGGATCTCCCTGGTCCTGGAAGAAAATGGATTGGACTCCTATATCAATGAGGAGGTTCCAGTTCTAGAGGGAGATGAGGCTAAGACCTTACACAAGAAGAAGTTGGTCATGGCTAAGAGGATTATTGCTGATTCAATCAAGGATCACCTCATACCATAGGTGTCCTCCCTAAAGACACCTAAAACTATGTTTGATGCCCTAACCAAACTATTAGAAGGGAAGAACATAAACTAGAATATGACTCTGAGAAACCAACTGAAGAATGTGAAGATCTATAATGCAGAGACCATCTAGTATTACTTTACAAGGGTCTCTCATATCAAGGAACAGCTGGAAGCAATAGATGAAGAAGTCGAGAATGCAGATATTGTGATGACCACCTTGAATGGTCTCCCTAGATCATGGGACTCCTTTATTCAAGGGATCTATGCTAGAAAGAAGTTAGTCAAATTTAGTAGACTATGGGAAGAATGCTCTCAAGAAGAAGATTAGATAGCAGCTCGAGAAGAAAATATGGGAAGTGAATATCAAGATCTCACAGTTCACTCCAAGAAAAGCAAAAGAAGTTCTCATCACTCTAGAGGTAATCATTTCCATAAAAATAACACTAGAAAATATTTGTCTAGAAGCAGATGTTATACATGTGATGAAGTAGGACACTTTGCAAAAGATTATCCTAAAAGAAAAAATAAGAAAAAGGGAAACAAGAGAAGACATCATACTCATGCTGCAGAGGATAATGAACCTTCCACAAAGAGAATCAGACAAGAAAGTGATGATTCTTCAAGTGATGAAGAATATGTCTTGATTTCTGCTCTCATGGGAAACATCACACATGGAAGCAATGATTGGCTTATAGACAGTGGTGATTCCAAACATATGGCAGGATTCAAAGAGTCCTTTGTAAAACTTTCAGAACATGAATCACCTCACAAGGTGAAACTTGGAGATGACTACCAGTATCCAATAAAAGGTAGTGGGGAATCCTCCTATAAGCTAGACTGTGGAAAGTCTATGAAGATGCAAGATGTATTGTTTGTACCAAGACTAAATAAGAACCTCCTCTCCATATCTCCATTAGATGCAAAAGACATGAGAGTTGCATTTATAGATGGCCAAGTTATCATCTAACCAAAGGGAAATACTATTAATGACGTAGTAGTGATTGGGGAACAAGAGGGAGGTCTATACAAGTTTAAGGGCCATCTAGAACAAGCTTTGGTACATGACACAGTAGATCCAAATGAACTTTGGCATAGAATTCTTGCACATGTGCATTACAGAGAACTACCACTTGCAAGCAAAGCTGTTGAAGGTCTTCCAGAAAATTAAGCAAAACATGATGGAGTCTACAAAGGATGTGCGAAAAGAAAGAATACAAAGAAGACATTTCCAAGTAGCACTAGTAGAAAATGAGAAATTAATGACTAAAATCAGGCTATAAACGACTATTTTTGAATTGGTGACTAATAGTAACAAATTACCACTATCTTATAGCTAGTCGTATTTCACTAGTCATTAATAGCTTGACTTAGTAGTCACTGATTTAGTCATTGATTTCGTCATTGATTTGGTCGTTGATAGACAATGATTTAGTCATTGATATACAATGCTTTAGTCATTGATAGTCAATGATTTAGTCATTGTTTTAGTCATTGATAGTTAATGATTTAGTCATTGATTTAGTCACGGATTTAGTCATTGATTTAGTCACTAAGTTAATCATTGATTTAGTCGCCTTATTTAGTCACTGATTGCAACCATTAATGACCAAATATACGACTAAATAAACTACTAGATGTTAACATATTAATGACTAAGCTAAATACGACTAAGATACGAGAAATTAGCTACTAATAGTCGTATATATGTGAATTTAGTCGTTTTTGTAGTCACAAATTTATGATAGGGCATGGAGGAATCGAACCACCAACCTCCTGCCTATAATTAGGCAGGCGCTCTACCATTGAGCTAGCACCCTTTAAGAAGTTGTTATTGCTTGACAATGATAATATTCAAACAAATTTATGATAGATATCAATCTACAAACTACATAATTATTACTATTACAACTTACCAGTAACTAGTATTTATGAAAGTAGTCATTTACGCAGTGGAGAATTGTAAATAAGAAGGAGCTGCGTTGGATGATTTCGCAAATCTCGAAGTTTCGATCCCTACTATGGGAAGGGTAAGGAAGCTGTTGTGTCCCCATTACACTAATCACAGCAGGCACGCCTCGCTCCAAAGCAAACTGCACTTGGGCTTCATGTAAATCCCTTGGTGCAAATGACATGGTCAAAACATTTCTCTTCAAAAGTTATGCACCCCAGCTTGCCACCTAAGCATGCCATAAGGATTTCATATAAGGACATATCCTCAAACTCCATAAATCATTGCAAAAACAAAATATAGGACTTATCACCAAACTTTTCCACCCGTGCATATATATAGTTTTCATTAATAATCTTAACCAGCTCACGGAGGTATTTCACAATTAATATTCACCATTATCCTTTGTAAACTTGCTAGAGAAGATAAGTTTGTTCACCTACTATCTTGTTTCTCAAAGTCCATTTGTTTTAGCTCGAAACTTGAGGTAGACTTGATTTATGTTCATAACTCACCTATTGACATAATTATGTCTACAAGATTTAATATTTGTATTTTCATTTTTTATTGTAGGATATTTATTATTTAAAATGTCAAAAGCACAAGGAATAGGGAAGCTACCTTAAAATGGGAAGTTGAAGAAAGTCCCAACCCTTGGAAAGATGCAGATCCAATGTTGCTCACGGATACAAATCATTTGATTGGATTCCAAGACGACCTTGAGTGCCCAAATACATGTATAGAATGTTCGTCAATGAAGACTTCCATAAGGACCATGATGACTTAGAGGTTTTTTGAAATATCAAAAAGCACATCCTTTACTTGATTTCCGCCAAACCAATAATATTACCATAAAACGATATTGTCAAATCGATATTCAGACACATTAATCTTGGAATGAGATCAGTCATAAGTGAAGGTAGGGTTTCCATAGCTTATTTACAACCCTATTCATTCAAAATAATGTTCAAGCTGAAGAAAATTCAAGTGCTATTGAACAAAACATTTCTGGATGAGTACAGAGCCAAGGAATTCAATCTAGTAAAAAAATTGAAAGATTGGTGGATTGAATATAAGGCCTTCTTAGAAAAGAATAATTGGATGTATTCTACTACTACTACATTTCGACCAAAAATTCGACGGCCATATTGTCAGATTTTCGACACTTCCCTGTCGCATGTACGACACTATGATTTTTTGTAAGCGTCGATGAATTTTCATCGGTTATCCGACATCTTTCCAATCCGTCGGTTAAACAACATCTCAGTTTACCGTCGGTTAAGCAACGGTTGAGAATTTTTTTTTAAAAAAAACTACACTTACTCGTTGCCATCGCTTAACCAAAGAAAACCGTCGCTTAAGCGACAGGTATTGAATTTTTTTACAAAAAAAAAATACCTACAGGTCGTCGCTTAACCGACGGCTATAAGTGTTTTTAAAAAAAAAATACAAATTCTTTTCAGAATTGTGAAATACCATCTGAAATGTAATGGAGTAATGGAGTTGGATTTGGCATAGGTGGAGCATGCTGCTTCACTACCTGTTGCTCCATCTCCAGTTTTTGGCATGGGTGTAGTTCTTCCTTCTGATCCGATTGGAATGATGCATCCATTTAGCATGCATCAACAAGGCATTCCGCAAAACATACCACCATCTGGTGTCCAGGTTCCCCAACCTACGTTTGGACAATTCCAATCCATATCCGCTATTTTTCCTCCACAACAGCTTATGACCCCTCAACAACATCAACAGGTATTTGTATTGCTACCTTGTTAGTACTTTAAGCTTAGAAATTTATACGATTCATGAGGCTAGTTTGATAGTTTGAATGAAAAAATTGCTCTTAGTAGTTTGCCATGTTTCTTTTAGCCAATTCAAAACAATCATCAATATTTGCATCAACATCAGCCTTCAGAAGCCCTGCGATTTCCATTGAGACTGAGCAGTCACATCCTAACTACCAAGTGAATTCGAAATCACAAGTGCTGCATTCTAAGCATCAAGATTTGCAGACACATTCTCAGCAAAACCAAACTGGGGG
>LPNX010046779.1:456616-469277 GCA_001517045.1 Pseudotsuga menziesii
TGCCAATTCATCTGCATTTTCAAACATCTGAGCAGAGTAGAAGATTGGATCAGCAGCAGTTGCCTGCTTTCTCTCAGAATCGAACCAAGATCCAGCAACTAAAAGGACAGATAGGAGTCCAGGACAAAGAATATGAATCACAGAATCTAACAAATCAACAAAGTAAATCCATTAATATGGAGCAGCTAGGCACAGTGCCTCATGCATCTGTTTCTGTATCTCCAAGTCGGTCCTTTGGAGGATCGAGTCACTTTCAGCCAGGTGTACCTGATTGCAAAACAATCTCTGAGGCTACTGATCTACAAATTTCTGCATTACAATTGCCACATAAGTCATCTGCATTGGATGGATACAACAAAGCTTCTGATCCAGTCCTTTTTGATGAAAGATCGTTGTTGGCATGCTTTGTTCGTGTGATTCTTGCAGAAGCCAGTGCACGCATCAGAATTAGTTCAACTGTAAGTTTAATTGTAATTGCTAGCGCATAGTTAATTTCTCATTGTTAAATGGACCATATTATGTCAAATACTATCTAGTATATTGGTTGAATATCAAATGATTGATCCATGGAAAATTTACCTGTGCGCTACATGAGGATATTCTGTAATATATTCTATACTTGAATTATTTGTATTAAAGATCTAATAGTTTGGGCATTTCTTTCACACACTTTAAACAGTCTCATAGTCTTCTTTGATTTCATGTGTAATCAGCCTCATGTTACAATAGAAAAATGCTTGCTACTCTAATTAGTTTTTATGTTTACAGCTACCAAATAGACTGGGGAAAATGCTTGCCCCTCATCATTGGCACGATTACAAGAAACAATATGGACGGATTGATGAATTTGTAGCTTCTCATCCTGAAGTGAGTCATGTGCATTCATTGGTTCCTTATGGTCATTTATTTCCCATTATAATTTACTGCATTCTTGCTATAGAAATTGAATACATATACTGTCTTTGATTTAGTTGTTTGTCATTGAGGGGGATTTAATACATCTACGGGAAGGAGCTCATGCTACGATATCTGCAACTACTGCTGTGGCAAAAGTTGCAGCTGCAGCTTCTCCTATTGGAACAGGACGGTTGCCAACTGTAGCAGTCACTCCTGTAGCTCAATCTCAGGTGCATCGGTTAAGGAAGGGCATACTTATTAGTCCAAAGGATGAAAAAAACACTTCTTTAGATGCCTCATCTATGGTGCAGTTGGTTTCAATTTCTGGCACTCAATACCCACATTTACATGGGATGACATTGAAACAAAGTCAAGGTTCAGTAGTTAATGGAAGCAGTGACCAAAATCATGAGGTAGCTCATGCAGGTATAGAGAATTCCTCCATTTCCAAAGGAGATGGTCAACAAGCAGATGGATCAAATATAAACTCTAGGCTAGATGGATTGGCCATAAATTCAAGTACTGGAGCTATAGTAAATTTTGACAAGGCAGTTACAAATGGCTTTAAAAATACAGTGGCAAGTAATGGGAGAGTCAAAATGTCTTTGCCAAATAGACAAGGAAGGTATGTTATTTTCCTGTAATTTGGCCTGAAAAATTCAATATGCTTCAAAATTCTTTTGTTTTATTCACTTGTCATCTATTTGTAGTGTAATTTATGAAGCAATCTCAGAAGCTTGTTCCTCTTTTATCAGGTTAATAGGATATGTTAAGCAAGAATTTGTCAATCGTCCTCAGACACAAGAGAGTCGTATTACTAGAATCGACGCTCCCACTGCATCAATAAGGTAATCCTGTAAGGTTTTCCTCAGCAAGTTTTGCATCATTTCTTTAATTTGAATATGGTAATATTCTAAACTTAGACTTCGTATTGTTATGATTTATATTTGACACACTGTATGGGATTTCTTCCAGGTAATGGCAGGTTCATGCCCTCAATTTGAAACTTCTGATGAGCTTTCGAAGGGCTAGGAAATTTATTCTGTAGCAGATACAACATACGGGCATTTAGGTTGCCTATGAATTGTACCCTTTTGGCTGTGTAACCATCATGAAAATATTTTGTTTTGTACTCTCTGGTTTAATTTAATTTTTTGGTTTCTGGCGAGGAATGTTTATGGTAGATGGCTAAATTTATTGGAGGAGATGCAATGCTTGGGCTTCTAAGCTTCTCCTCTTGCTCATATTCCTTGATTAGAGAGATTGTTTATGGTGTTGTTGATAGAGTTTTCTAATTTTAACTAGGTTTGTCGACTTCTAATGCATTCATTTATTTATGTGGAATGCTCTTCCAGGAAACCCACCAGGCACTTTTCCCTTCTGTTCAAGGATGGTACTCAGTGCTCAAGTTCCAAGCACCTTTTCCCTAGTGAATGGAAAAGAGTTGAACCTGTGACCTCCCCTACGTCGGGGGAGCAATCTCACGTTTTTCTCATGATCACTTGAGTTAACACCTTGAGCTACTTATGTTAATGTTCCCCCAAGTATTTGGAACACGGGAGGGGGGAAAGACACACTGGGGACGTGTGGAAACCACCCCTAAATTTTAGGGGGATGTCGAGGTCATAAAAGTTATAAAAAATATAAAAAATATAAATCCTAGCAATAACAACTCATCCCATGTAAATATAGTTTAAGTTGATTTCTGTATATACAGTCTAATTCTTCAATGATTAAACACACTTCAACATTGTAATGGGGAAATGTGACTTGAGGACTATTTCTTCATGATTCTAGAGGGCATCACATTATTTGAGGCTTTCAAGTCCAACATACAACTATGCAAGAATGAACTATTAATCCTATATTAGGATCCTCTTCATCAATAGCACCCTGTGCCCACCCCATCTAGGTTCGTACCCCTTGCCTCTACTTTGAATCTCGAAGTTGATCCTTGAAGGACGTTACTCAACACCCTACAATTTTGACGAAATTTCCTAAACCAAACATTAAAATAAGGTAGAACTATAAAGAAATTTCCCATGTTTAATAAGTGATTTTGGTTGACTAAAGGGTACATTTTGATTAAAGGTCATGATAGAGGAGTTCAACAATCGCCTCAACCAACATCAAGGTACATAGAGAGGTTGATGTGCTTGATTAAATTCCCCATCCCTTAACCTCATACATGATAAAATTCATTGGAAACATTGCTATCCTGAAATCCTGAACCTCATATGAAATTTGATGAGGTGGGAACCACCCAAACATTCTGAAACAGTTAATGGTAATGCTAAAAATTTAAGTAAAAGTGGTATTTTCCTTAACTTTCATTTAAAGAAAATACCACATTTAATTCAAAAATTTACCATTACTACTGAACACCTCCAGCAGGAAAACACACAACATATTCCCTGATTCATTCTTCTTTTGAACTCTATCGCGTTGCCTAGATTCCCTCCACTTCACCATTATGCGCTTCAACACAGGTTGACAAGCTCCTCCCCGTGGTTTTTCAAGTTTCACCAAATTGGGGACAAGGAGAAACAGTTCGCCAAGAGCCCCCAAGTTCCTGGGCCATGGGGAGCGGGTGGGGCATGCCCCCAACCCTGGGGAACGTGTACCTGTGTAACACTGGCTTATGTCCATGTCTGTTCTAAAATTATTAGCATGAGTTTGGAGGTGACAACTCTTTTGTGGTACATAAGGTTAGCTGGGAACAATTGTAAGCATAATTCTGAAATTAGTCATGAAATTGGGGACATTGATGGAATTGGAAACAATTGAATTGTTGGGACGCTGGAAACCAAGGAATTTTGGAAAGCTGGGAATCGAGACATTCTGAATACTGTGGCAACACTTTTGATACACATGTTAAAACATAATCACTCCAATCTCGATTCGTTGAATGGCCTTTCCGCTGCTGCACGGGGTTACCCACATGGAATCTCAATCATAACAGGAGCATGATTTGTAAGTTCCTAACCAGGAGGAAGCTTCATCAAAAACAGTTGTAAGCATAAGTTTGTAATTATTAGAGGTCTTTCTGTTGGGAAGGGACTGTGTCACGGGTGATCATTTGGATCCTAGCAACACCTCCTAGTTAAATGATCAAATTATTCAGTGGAGTTCAAATTATGCTCTTGGCATTGTATAATATATTGCATTATGTTGCATACTTTGCATCTTAATGCATTTACATTCTTATGATTTTAGTTTGACCATTATAGATGATACTATACATAAGAATTTGCATGGTCTGCCTGAATATTGCAGTGCTTCAAAATTTTGAACAGGTAGGCTTACCGATACTATACTAATTATGGTATGGTATTATATTACTAGGCGTGTACATCATGGACAATATTCCTGCTCTTCAAAGTGCTTTATAGTTATTTTTCGATAGTCTCTTGACATTTTTTTCCCAGAAAAAAAGATTGTATTTCTTTCTAAGATGAAGGAGATACATTTTGTATATATGCTTTGAAGCATTGCTAGAGAGTCGTTACATTAGTCATCTATGAAGAAGAACAAAATTTAGAACTGAATTAAATACAAATCCAGCTCCGTTGATGGTACACTTTTCCTCTTAGGGTTCGAATTCTCTTACTCCATACATACTCAAGGCTATAATCAGATCCCCACAACTCTTGATATATCCATTATAAGGTATTGCAATGTTTCCAAAACAAAGATTTTAACAATTCCTCCAATGCAGCCTGATATTACAGTTCTAGGGTGGAACATCCTTGCAACATATTCAGAAGCCGGAGCAGCAACTGAGGTTCCCTGTGATTAAAGACATGTTCCCTTCAATATTCTTTTCGGCACATCTATGTCCTACCTGCATATCGTTGGTATTGCGGCTTTATTAAAGACAACAAATCCTAATTGGAGCCCAACAACCATCAAGTTTTCCATTATGACTACAGGCGTACTGTATCTCAAACCTATTGATCAAACCTATGTATCTCAAACCTATTGTTAAAATTGAAAACCCCGCTTTGAATATTAAGCTGAGTATGAACAAATATGGGCAGAAAAAAGCTTTTAATTTTGTGGAGAACCGTTTGATTGGCATAACGATTATATCCCTGAAATTAACACTGGAATTTGACTTGAAACAAAGTCACAATCAAACAAAGTGATATCTTATATATTGTAAAGACCACATGCAGAGGGATGTACCTGAGTTATAGAAGTATGTGGACCACCCTGAATAACAATACGGTAAACCATGTACAACAATATGGTAATTCAATCCAGACATACCTCAAATCAAATCCAGACATACCTCAAATCATGCAAGAACGAATCGCTCACGAAACCTTCACCATGGCTACCTTGCAAACCTGAAGAATGGGGTCGCAGAAAAACAAAAGGGCAAATGAAATAGGCATGTCTCCATGATATTGACCGGAGCATAGTGAAAAACCCTTTCCCCATCTAAAAGAAATAAAGTTGAAAGCAATCATGAAGATAACATACCTGTGAACTCGAAATCAGACCGCCATAGGAAGATAATAGACCCATGAACTTGAAATCACACTGCCATGCGAAGATATCAGACCCATCACTTTGAATCTAGTGGCTCCATCTCCTTGGTAGCACCACGGTAGTGCTCATCGTATAAGTCTCCACTCCATTAGTGCTCTGGTGCTCAGCTGCTTCTACTCAAAAATCAATAAAAAAACCCTGAAATATGATATTTCCCTTTGGGATGCTAAACCCCCCCTCCCCCTTAATATAGGGTACAATATATTTTTAAAATGGAAAACTATACTTTGTTCGCCCGATTGGCCATGCAGCAACTGACCGCTTTGGAATTTATGGCCTGATAAAAGTAGGACGCAAGCTCGCGAGCCCACCCACCTTCGAAGATTATAGGGGTTTGTCTTCCCAGATAGCCAACGCACCCACAGATGCAGAAATTGTTTAACAACAACCTATGCAACATGAGCTCACTCACCCCAGGCCGCTATGGCGTATTCTTCGTATGAATTTGGTGAATGAAGCCCTGTGTGGCCTGCGTATCCTTGGTATAAATTAGGTGAATGAAGCCATTCTTCCCTTCAGAGATACATCCTCAACCTAAGCCGCTCAAAATCAAAGAATATGGATGGAAAATTGCCCCAAAAGTTTCCTTCCCGCGTTCCAAAATTTGCCTTCCAGCATTTTAATTTTTTTCCTTTTGTCTTATTAGCGACGAAAATTAGAATATAAATATTATAAAATAAATAAAATATAGAAATGTTAATATTGAGACATTATGAAATGTTTGTCTTAAATTATCCTCTTAAACCCCTCCTCCTCCTCCATGTACTAGTGATAAAATAATGCAGGCTCAACACGTGTTTCAATCTACATGTTGTCACGTCCTGGTCTTGACCCTGTTACATTAGATGTATATGATGTATATATTGTAAATGATCATGGTGTGGAGCTAAAGGCTAAGGCCCCGCCATTGATCGACTATGCTATGTTTTGGGATTTAAATTGTCACCGATGGTATATCGGGGCATGCGGCACATATTAAGTTTCAGCATCATGTACATATGCATCTATAATAAAAATAAACACAACCAGCTACGGTCGCGGCAACTAAATCGAAGGGGCATGATTTTCTAAGGATAAGGGGGGGTGAAATATTTAACCTATGGGCCAATGGGGAAAAGCCAAATGTCTATGGGAAAACCCATCAAATTGTCAACTACCTTTCTTGTCTTTTTCTTCAATCATTTATTTCTGCCAGAATGTGGTTGAGTTAGTTATTGCATGGAAAGGGAAGAGTATGGGCAACCAAATTCGAATTGGGCAGAGACCCATTTTTGAAAAACGTGTTCTGACTTCCTTGGCAAGAAAAATGCCCAAAAACGTATGCCATTCTGCTAGGCATTCACATTTTTAAGTTTTCTCACATTTTGGGAGCAGCTGGAGTTTTTCCTGTGCATTTGGATCCCACGTTTTGGCTGTTGGCTTCATTTTTCCCATGGATTGGAGGTCGTTTTTGTAATGCCAAGGCCTGGGTTGTCTTCCTCACGTTTTTGGAGCTACTGGTGCATTTTCCATTCACGTTTTTGTGATTTTTTTACCATGGCTGTGAAGAGCCATTCACATTTTTGGCTGTCTCACTGACTTTTGGGTCTCACGCACTGGCTATTTGGGAATTTTTTCCCTGCTGTGAGTTGGTTTCCCTGATAAGCTTCAGGACTGTGTGTTTCCCCATGTTGTGATCCATTTTTGCTGTTACGTATGGGGATGTGTAATTCATTTTTACTGTTCAAGCTGTGTTAGCTAAATTGGTTGCCTGAGTGCAATGGTTGGTCTTTGGACTGTGTGAGGAGGGAGGATTTTGGCTTGGTTGCTTGATAAACCTGGTGTTAGAAACCACACAGACAGAACTAGAGGGCTGGCCTTCTTCTCCATCACCCCTGAATAGCACTGGAAGGGAATGCAGGGCCTGAGGGACTGTGTAGCAGAGAAGGGACTGATTCCTTGTGTTGGGTGTGGATGGGTGCCTTAGAGGTCAGGCTAGTTTTGGTGTGGGTGTTCTTGGCTCTGTAATGAGCTCACCAGCTTAGCAATTTCCTTCTTCAGCTCCTTAATGGCCTGATAAACCCAACTTGGTTGGCTTGGCTATGTGTTTTGTGTATCCTGGCTATGTGTAAGCCTGCTAGTTCCCTTATTCCTTGGAGAATCATGCCCAGCTCGGGGGTGGCAGCGCTGCTGAGAGATTAAGGAGCACGCTGGCCTATGGTTGGGTGGAACGTTGCAGTGGCGTAGCTGGTTGTGGAGCAAATCTTTTATAAGATAAGTGATATTGTGTATTCTACCTCTGCAATTCTTAATTTACTGTAATGAAAATGAAATGAACATGATAAATGCATGATGAATGAATGCTGGCTTAAATGTGTGATGTTTCCGCGGTGTATGATGATTGAATTTCCTCTATGAATGATAAACAATTGTATATGTGCATGTTTTTGCTTCAATGCATTCTACTTCAGCATTATGTTTTGCCATTACTTGCTATACATGTTCATGGATTTCCGCTGTGTAAAATAAATGTTCAATGTGCATGTTTAGGCAATCTGTTTATGAATTTTTATTCCTGCATATGCTTATGGGCGGTTAGCCCGGTCTGATCAAGCTCGTAGATCGCGTCCTCTTTGCTGGTCGGAGGCTTGGGGACATGACAATATGGTATCAGAGCTTCTGAGTTGTAGCATGGGCCTGCATGAGCCGCTAAGATGCAGTAACAGGGGTTACACTCCCTTTTTCCCAGCAAAAGTCTGAATGTGGAAAACTGTGAAAAATTCGAATTGGGAAATTTTTGTGAACAGTCGGAAGATCGGGAGAAGTTCCTTGTCCGCCGTTGCGGATGGTCTCACGAAGTCCCCGTCCTCTATTGTGGAAGGGTTGATAAAGTTTACCATCCGCCGTTTCGGGCGGCAAAGCGATCCCACAGCCGATTGTAAAGACCTCCGATCGCCGACATGTTAAGGGAGAAAAAGCCACGAAATTGGTCTAAGTATCGGAGAAATCGGAAAGGAAAGTGGCCCGACGTCCGACCGTGGCAGAAAGATTCACGGAGTTAACCTCCGTCGTTGCGGGTGAGACAACAATCTTTCCATCCACCGTTGCGGCCGGCGAAGCAATCTCACATCTGACTCGAGATCCCTCCGATCGCCGACGCCGCAGAAAATTTCAAAAATTTGGCTAAGTATGGAACGGTCGGGCCATTGAAGGAAGTTTCCGTCCGCCGTTGCGGGCGAACTGATGAAGTTTCTACCCGCCATTGCGGAAGCTGAAGACATCCGACGTCCGATGTGAGAGTTAGCCGATGCCCGACGTCGGAAGGGTTGGAGCTTCCGGGGAGCTGCCGTTGCGGAAGGAAGATTGTTCCGCGAGCCGATTCAGCGGAAGACAAAGTCATCCGACTTCCGATCCAAAAGTCAGTCGGTGTCCAACATAAGTGCCAAGTCGGAAGGTTCAGATCTTTTGAGTGTCCGCCGTTGCGGAAGCTGGAGGCATCTTTCCAGCCGATCAAAAAGGACTGCCGACGCCGCAAGAGAGAAAGCATGCCGATCGGAGGGGAAAACGTTCCGCGGGCCGCCGTTGTGGAAGGCTGGAACTTCCGGGGGAGCCGCCGTTGCGGCTGCGAAGATGAACAGACCACCCGATTCCAAAAGGCTTCCGACCGTCGATCAGGGATACAGCCGACAGCCGATTCGGCGGAGGAGAGAATGGAACCGGAGCCGATACGGCGGAAGCTTAGAGCTTCCAGGGAGCCGATTCGGTGGAAGGGAGAATGGTAAAGGAGCTGACACTGCGGAGGAGAGAATGGAACCGGAGCCGATACTGCGGAAGGAAGGATAGTTTTTGGGGGCGATTTCAACTAATTTCAGAAGGATTTTTCAGTTGTTTTTAAGGGAATTTCAGGGCTGAAAATGAGAAAACAGGCAGTGATCTAATGCGCCAGATTGCGCGAAAATCAACAATTTACAAAAAAAAAAAAAAAACGAAGCCACAAGGGGGAAAGCCCCCTTGACCCCCGTCGTCCTCCTCAGACAGTCACTCCTTGAGGAAGAAAATTCTATGTTGAGCAAATTTGTTATTTTATGATTATTCCAGGAGAAGGTAAGTAATGTTGATTTATATAAATGTATGCATCTAACAATTGTGTGTTATTAACACGTTTGCAGAGACATAATCACCTTCCAGGGAAGTATTCCAAGTAGTGCAATTGGTAAGTAAGTTGCGGTTCAGTATGAGAACCCAGGATGGGTATGATGCTCAGAATTCTGGCGAGAGAGCAGAAGATGCCATGGGAGAAAATGCCCGTAATAGAAATGATGACATTGAGTCTAATGGAAGGAGACTCCAAGAGACACCGTCTGATGTTGCAGCCACTATGAGAAGCCTGATTAAAGCCCAGGAAGAGCAGCATCAGCTGAATGCTGCAATGTTGCAAAGTTTGATAGACTTGCATAAGAAGATAGATTCTGGACGAGATACAGCAAAGCCAGAAGGCAGTAAGAGCAGTACTGGGAGAAGGAGAAGGACTTCTAGTGGATCATCTGATTCAGAAGAATCCAGCGGGGATTCCAGTTTTTCCTCTCATAAAAGAAAAATGAAGAGACACCATAGGGATCGCTCTCGTGATGAGTTTAAAAAGGCAAAACCTCCTACATTTGATGGTGAGGTAAAGACTGGACAAGAGGCTGAAGCTTGGCTTCTTGGTATTAAAAAGTACTTTCAAGTGCATGACTATTCGGGAAACATGAAGGCAAGAGTTTCCATATTCAATATAAACGGAAGGGCATCCATTTGGTGGGAACACTTCAAGCA
Organism: Pseudotsuga menziesii; assembly: GCA_001517045.1. NCBI lineage: Eukaryota > Viridiplantae > Streptophyta > Pinopsida > Pinales > Pinaceae > Pseudotsuga > Pseudotsuga menziesii. The sequence goes on from LPNX010046779.1 coordinate 466,865, forward strand.
AGTGAAGAGAATCAGTGAAAGGAGACTGAAGTGGAAGCAGTTCAAGAAGTATTTCAAGCAGAAATACCTCTCTGATAGGTATTATGATGACAAGATTAAGGATTTCCATGAGTTGAGATTGGGCCAACAGACCATGGAAGAGTATGCTAATAAGTTTTTGGAGCTGTTGAGGTATGTCCGATACATCAAAGATGAAAAAGTGAAGGTCCAGCGTTTTCTGAGTGGATTACCTCAATCTTATAGAGACAGAATTGAGTTTTATGAACCTAGAACTCTTGAAGAAGCAATAAGAAAGGCTAAGTATTGCTATGAGCAAAGCAAAGGTAAGCCAGATTACCATAAGGCATGGAAGGACAAGAAGAATGAGAAGTTTGACCAGAGAAAGAAAGGTTTCAAACCTTCTAGCTTCAGGAATCAGCAGAAGCAGTCATCTCAAGCTACGAGTAAGCCAGTTGGAGTGACCGGAGAAAAGCCTAAAGATCCACAACAGAATAGAGGACCACTTCAATGTTGGAAATGTGGAGGACCCCACATGCGCAGGAATTGTCCACTCGAGAATGAGAGTGCAAGACCAACTTATAATGTTCAAGAAGCAGAAACAGTGGGTCAAGTAGCAAGGGCAGTTCCTAGGATCTATGCAGCACTGGAGGACCGTCAGGCAGATCACCAGTTAGCTGTGGTTGAAGTAGCAGGTAAGATTGTTGAGCAATCCATTTCTATTTTGATTGACCCTGGTTCTACGCATAGTTACATTACTCCTAGAGTAGTGGATATGTGTGCTTTTAAGAAAGTAAGGCATAGGAAGTCTTGGTTAGTTCAGTTAGCCACTGGAACTAAGAGGAAGGTCAGTGAAGTGGTAGAGAAGTGTCCATTGGTTATGAATGGATTGGTCACTTGTGTAGATCTGAATGTTCTACCGCTTGGTTCCTATGATGTTCTCATTGGAATGGATTGGTTAGAAGCTCATAGAGTGAAGCTTGATTGCTACAATAAGACTTTTGAATGCCTGAATGAAGAAGGGAACCTAGTAGTTGTGAAAGGCATTCCAAAGGTGATTTCAGTACGACAGGTTTTAGCCATGCAGTTGAAGAATTTCTGTAGGAAGGGTTGCCAGTTGTATGCAGCTCAGATTTTGGAGGAAACGAGAGATGAAACTCCTAGGTTGGAGGACTATCAGGTGTTACAGGAATTCAGGGATGTGTTTCCTGATGAGATTCCAGGGCTTCCTCCAAAGAGGGACATTGATTTCACTATTGAACTTGTGCCAGAAGCAGCACCAGTGTCCAAGGCACCTTACAGGATGAGTACACCGGAGATGCTAGAATTGAAGATGCAACTGCAAGAGTTGTTGGACAAGAAGTACATCCGACCGAGTGTATCTCCTTGGGGAGCACTAGTTCTGTTTGTAAAGAAGAAAGATGGTACACTCAGGTTATGTATTGACTACAGACAGTTGAACAAGGTTACTGTGAAGAATAAATATCCTTTGCCTAGGATTGATGACCTCTTTGATCAAATGAGAGGGGCAAAGGTATTTTCCAAGATTGACTTGAGGTCTGGTTACCATTAGGTGAGAATCAAGGATGAAGACATTCATATGATAGCCTTCAGGACAAGGTATGGGAATTATGAGTTTGTAGTGGTACCATTTGGCCTTACAAATGCACCAGCTACATTTATGTGCCTTATGAATAGCGTCTTCAGCAAGTATTTGGACAAGTTTTTTCTTGTTTTCCTTGATGACATCCTTGTATATTCTAAGAATGAGAAAGAGCATGAAGAGAATTTGAGATTGACATTGCAAGTGCTTAGGGAGCATCAGTTGTATGCAAAACTCAGCAAGTGTGACTTCTATAGAGATAGAATTCAGTATTTGGGTCACATTATCTCAGAGGAGGGTATATCTGTGGACCCTGAAAAGATTGAAGCCATTATGAATTGGCCTACTCCAAGAAATGTGACAGATGTAAGATCTTTTATGGGACTTGCAGGATATTATAGGAGATTCATTGAGGGATTCTCTAAAGTTGCACATGCCATCACTTCTTTGCAGAAGAAGGGGATGAAGTTCGAATGGACATCGAGGTGTGAAGAAAGCTTCCAGCAGTTGAAGAATCTTCTCACTAGTGCACCAATATTGAAAGTTGCAGATCCAGAGAGAGATTTTGTGGTGTGTACCGATGCATGTGGGAAAGGGCTTGGAGGAGTCCTTATGCAGGACAACCACGTGATATGTTATGAGTCAAGAAAGTTGAAGGAGCATGAGAAGAACTATGCCACTCATGACCTAGAGCTTGCAGCCATAGTGCATGCTCTCAAAATGTGGAGACATTACTTGATGGGCAGGAGATTTGAGCTCAGGACAGATCACTGTGGACTGAAGTATTTATTTGATCAGCCTACTCTGAATGCT
>LPNX010046798.1:19560-37086 GCA_001517045.1 Pseudotsuga menziesii
CAAATCTGGCTGAATCTTCGCAATAATCGTAAAGCATGTATTTTTCTTGTACCCACTTGAGTTGCATGCTCTGTTTTGCATTAAGTGAAGCGTAGACAGGTTGTTCCCACAACAAAGAGCATCTACTACTCAATGACTGCGGGCCGCTATATTTGCATGCATCAATGTTGAAATTTCTGTATGTGGAAATGAAAGGCGCGTGGCTCCAATCTGTCTTTACGCGGCCACCTTGAGTAGCCCAGTCGTCTGCATTCCATATTGACGAGTAGATACCCATCGGGCGTGTTTGAGGATACGGTACTCCTATTCTTTTCTCATCATTGGAAAATACCCGAACAGGAACATCGTCCACAAAGAAACTGTAAGCAACGTATAACGTTCATCAAATACTGTATTAATTTACAAACAAACAAACAAAGTGGCCGGCATAGAAATATTATATTTGATACTTACACAACTTGCTGGCGATTTCATAGAAAGGAGTAGGAATGGAAATTCGCAGTTGGGTCGAACCATAGGAAAATACACTGCTCCTTGTTGCCAACCCCTTTCGAATAAACATTTGTCTGCACAACGTACGGTTCTCCTGAAGTGTTCCCCAAGAATTCATAGTCGAATTCATCATGCTGATCACCTTGCGAAGACATCTGCAAGATCACCAAGTAGAAAGAAGTATTAAATCATTGCAAGTTCAAAGCATGGCACAACAATTGTATGGGAAATCATGGCAGTTACATAGAATGCCGTAACCGTGCCAGCAGAGTCTCCAGGAACAAGCTTGATCTGCACATTTGCTTTTCCAAACAGGTATGTGCTTTTCGAAGCAAATCCTGCACCTGCAATCACAACACAACAATATTAATGATACTTCATTTCATGAGCAGCCGCATTAGCAAAAGCAGAGGCAGAGAAATTAGGGGAAAACAAAATACCAGAAGTGTGATCGAGCTTGAGCTGAAGAGCCCAACTGGGATAGAAGAAATCGTTGAAGGCTGCACATTGACATCCCCTACCAGGCTGCAGAGCATTACCACCGTAAGAACAAACCAGTACATAAAACGCCCTCCTTCCCAACTGGGCGCGGATTTTCAAATTTCAAATTTGAACTGGTAGATGATACGCAGCTGGCATATGCATGCATAGCATAGACTTTTCAGAGGTGATGGCATGTCCATATGCATGGACTTTTCGGAGGTAATGGCATGCACATGCATGATAGGGATTGAGATGGTCATTGGTTCGATGGCCGGATTATTCTAATTTCGGACGGAGAGTCGAGGTCGAAATCTGTCCAGTAAATAAAGCTCGTCACCAGCTGCTCACGTGAAACCAGTGATGGGACAGAACTGAAAGAACTATAGCTCATGATCATGCATTTAAATTTTATACAAATAATTATCTTCCTTGTAAAAAAATTAAACGAATACAAATGAGTGGTAAAATAACTTGGTACAAAGATGAAGAATAGTTAAAGTATTTATTTGTAGAAATACGTCATAGTGTGGCAACTCTGCTCTCTTATGGTACAACTTCAATAGTGAGACCAAAAAAATCAACGTCACTATCATGATACATACTTTTATAATAAAAGGTTGTAGATTTTAAGAAGTGCATAATAAAGAAGAAAATCAGATCTGCATATATGTTGAGAAATGTTGCCTTTATTGGAAGTATTTATAGTGGAAATATAGTGTTGTCCATTTGCATTTATTATTACAGGATACTATGTTTGGCCAGTCATGTCATCATGTAAGTTGTGGAATAATTATGCACTTGCTTGGCCCAGTTTTCTAACATCGACTCCCTTTCTATTTGTGTCCTATCATTTAGTCCATTAAAGATGCACAATGCTAGCACTATTTTTACAAGCATGCAGCTATATGCACATTGCAAACGTTCAGTCTATCTGGCGTTAAACTAGTTCCAATTGATTAAGCATGGTATGGAGTAGGATAGTAAATGTTACAATTGTTTAGACCCGTAATTTAGGATGAAAGCAGTCGATTTCCTTTTTTATGTCCAACATTTATGTCCTTTACCATACCCTTTTATCTTGAAATGAGAAAATTTCATCTTTTGCATGAATGCTAAGGGTATAGAATATCATATATTTTAGTTTCTTTATAACTTTTTTATAGCAATTTTTCTGTTGGAGAGAAAGTTGGAACATTTTTGTTTTCTGTTGCTATTGAAGCAATGGATGGTTGGTAGACTGGGTCATTGAAGTGACTGATCTATACTCATGTACGGATTGCGTTATGACTTGAATTTATATCGTAGTGGATGATATTCTGTGACGAATAAATGGTCCTCTTCTTTATACGGATTGCTGCAAAACTTAATGACATAATTAAAGTGAATGGATTAAGGGACATTGGCCACGTAGAACAAGATTTTGTCTTCAAGGATGCTGGGACAAAGGAGATTTTTAGTTTTATGAAGATAAAGAAGGTACCCCTGGGCCCTAACCCCTAACTCCAAGTAGGTTGTTCAAATCATTTGGCAATAGAAAACTATCATTTTATCGAGAGATATGCTTGTGCCATATTGAAGATATATTAAAGAACACACTACATATGTATTTCCTTTATATGCAAATTATAAGTACAGAAAATATGTTACGTTTATTGATGATTTATGCGGGGAGTCATATGTATTAAATCACATTGATAAGTTACACTATTTGTAACATTGGATGTTTTTAGACATTTGTAATATTGATTTTTATTTAATTTAAACATTCATATGCTTATATAGATATATGTTTTGGGTAGCCTATATAGATATATGGTTTGGTTAAGATTCTCTTAGGTTTATGCAACTTGAGTGGGCATAATGGTTAAAAATATGTATTTCCTCTTTGAAGGTTATAAGTTTGAATATAGAGGGGTGGTAGACTACGTATACCTTTGTAGACTAAGTAGTCAAATCGGTGCATGGAGGGGTCCTTTTCCTAAAAATAAGAGGATCTTGTATGTGAATTTGGAATTTGGTTGGGTTGTGACGTTAAAGTAGATTATTATAATTTATTATTATTATTACAAGTAGGTTTTTGCTAGAAATAATAGATATTGCAGTTCTTACTAAGTAGAATTCTGCTGCTAATGTTACAGGCAGGACACTATAATTCAACCCATCAATGGAAAAAATTCCCAACAAAATATCGGCATGACTTGGTTGGAAAGGAATAAAACACAATATCAATGAAACCTTTTGCCAGGAATATTTGCTTCAAGGAATTTAGGGATTCCATTTTAGTTCTAGAAAATAACAATATTTCTCAAAGTTCATTACCTTTCAAGGGTTTTGTCAACCAACTTGCGTTTGTGTAGAATATAAAACAATTGTTTTTCAACACTGATTGAACGGGAAATATAGCAAGACAAGACGAAGGGGAGAAGTAGCTCTATTCCTTTTCTTTCGGGTAACCTTGTCGAAACTGAAAAATATGGTAAAAATTGCCAATAAATGCAGGCGCTAAATTCATTAAATGCAATGCCAAATAAAGAATCCTGCAAATCTACTTACTCAACTTAGGATGCATGATTATTGATTCGAGGATGCTGTTGGATTTTGGATTTTTTACCATTATATGAGTTGGGGTGTAGAATTGTTGTAGACTGTGATTTTAGTTTCAAGGTTAATGATGAATATTGACAACTCACCCTGGATTCATATATGAGTGTATGCATTTAATGAAATTCAGGTTGCATTAATTTGTCTCAAAAAATAAATAAAAATAAAATACTTAGAGGCTTCTGAACATACCTGATCCAATGATTTCCACTTGAGGTCCATAGTTCCATACAAACTAAACATCTTGAATTCACGTATGTATCATTTACATGAACTAATTGAGTTTCCATGCCACTTTACCCCTTGCTTCCACTCTTTCCTTTGTCTCTTTCACTACTCTATGATGCCTTGCCCATTGATATAACCACCATAACCTCATCTTTCGAATTGTCATTGTCAACTGTGTACACAAAATCGTCTGCAAAATCCTCTGATGTAGAAAAAGGATCCTCTGGACGCCCAAAAGAGAACCACAACTCAGGGTTTGGCATGCTTTCGTCGAACACTATAATCGTCTCCATAGATGGAATTCCAGGGTTTATTTTGGTGCCTCCTCTTTCTAAACCCAATAATGGAAGGATATTTGGAGAACAAATCCTTGTAATGTAGTTGTTGCATCCTACTATAGAAATGGAGTTAATGGTATAGGAGGACCCTGGTTCCATAATAGACTTCTCTCTTGAATTTGCAAGCAAAAACCTTTTAGAAAGCTATCAGTATTGGGTAGGTTGTCCATATGAGGAATCATAAGCAATGCTGGAACTTTCACTGGAGATGCACGTTCCTGTGATGGAGAAGAAAGCGTCGAAAGGCATTTATATTAGGACGACATTGTGGTACCATTGATACTCGTTTCAACATCCATACTCAGCGCCTGCAAATAGATTTTAAATTTGAACGCAAGGCATCGTCCCGTGCAAATATATTTTAAATTTGAACGTAGGGCGTTGATTTGATTTTGAGGTGGGAATGAGAAGTAATTGACGCAATTCCATAGCCATGATGTTGAATGGAGAGAAGAAATATTTTCCAATTGTGTAAACAATTGTACATGATTTATGTTGAGATTGCACTCTCGAAAAATGTTGGTGTTGTGAGTGTTATTTGCTAGTATATGTTGTCCAACATATTTTTGTTGGAGTTTTAGTTGCAATTTTTGTTAATGTATTCTTTTTATCTTATATTTTGATGAGTTTTCTTTGTTATTGGTTATGATGGAGATTTTAGATTTTAACATTAGAAGGTATCTATTGGCATTATTCAATTTGTGTTTTTTTAATTAAGTGGTTGGGCGTTGAAGTGTCTATTTTAATAAAGTTGCTTTAGACTTTCTTTTGGTCTCAAGAATTGTGATTAAATCTTACCAATATATAGGATCCATTAGCACGATGCACTTCAAATAAGAAGTCACAAGTGGGAGATATATTTTGCAAAAATCAACTATGGTTGCACCTAACACCAACCATTTTTACATGTATTAATGTGCATCCACGAGAACAATCATTAATATTCCTTTGGAAAGGTTTGAGCCCTTATGGGGGGCATATTACATACCCACTTTCATTGATAAAGCAAGCCACAAATGGCTACAACATATTTATCTTCCACCTATTTTCATTGTGATGTTAATTTGGTTATTAGAGATTACCCACATAAAAGCATTGCTTTCCTATTGTAAAAGTTCGTTATGAGCACAAGTTTTTTTATGGATATGTAATATATTCCCCTAGTGTCATATTGGAGTGTGTTAATGAGTGGGAAAACATGAATTTTTTGGTGATATTGTTTTTTTTCCAATAAAGAAAATTTCCCCCTTATCCGATGATGAAGTAGTCTTATTATCATGTTGAAGATACTTATTTAGTCTTTTTATTAAAAAACATGTATACAAGTAAAAAGGTAAAAGTTATATTCATGTTGACTTTTTTATCATAGTGATTTCATTGGAATCATTTATTAATGATGTGGGTACCTGAATCTAGTTTTTTTTTCATAGTTGAAGTGCTGGGCCTTGAACTTACTTTTTATATCAAGGCCTTGCCAAAATCTGCTTACATACTTTGTGACTGACCGGTACACCGTCCCCATTGCGACATCCATACAATAACTCTTTCATTACATAGGGGCTCAACAAGAGAAAACATGTCGCTTATAAGAATTGAACATGGGTCAGGAGGGTAACATTCATTCCTCCCAACCATGCAAGTTACAACCAATGGACTAACTCTGGTTTGATCTTTTGGTAATAAAATGATACATCTAACACATTTGCATTTTGGAATTATTTTTATGACATAATATCCTAGATAGCCTAAGGTATGGAAAAGGTAAATGTAATTGATTTGGGATGCTACTCTAGGTGCTAAATTTTCCTAGTTTGGCACATAGTTTGAAGTTTTGTTGCCATTAGTTCCAAGGGGAAGAGAAAAATGTTAGTAATTTCATGGAGAATGATTATGACAATAACTTGAATGATAATGACAATTATGATGATAATCATGACGAGTACAATTATGATGAAAATGATGGTATGACGATGAAAATCGTGGCAATGACGATGATGTGATTATATGATGATGATGACGATGAAAATGACAATGACAATGATGATGATGATGATGACAAATACAATGACATGAATGGCAATGATGATCATGATGATGAGGACGATGATGGTGATGATAATGACAATGATAATGATGACGACGACAACAATGACGATGAAGATGGCATTGTTAATGATAACAATGACTATGAAAATGATGTTGATGGCATTGATCATGACAACAATGATGAATGATGATGATGGTGATGATGGAAATATGGATAATAATATCATTATATGATGATGATGATGACAATGATGACTAAGACAATGACGACATGATGATGACGAGGAGGAGGAGTAGGAGGAGGAGGAGGAGCATGATTGTCATCATCATCATATAATCACATCATCATAATTTCCATCGTATTCACCATGATGATGATATGATTATGGTGGTGGTGATGATGATATGATGATGGTGGTGGTGATGATGACAATGATGACAACAATGATAACGATGATAGTGACATTGATAATGATGAACTAGATGATAATGATGATGATGATAACATTGACGATGACAATGAAAGTCAATGTTAGTTGGTGTTGTGAGTGTGATTTGCTAGTATATGTTGTCCAACATATTTTTGTTAGAGTTTTAGTTGCAATTTTTGTTAATGTATTCTTTTTATCTTATATTTTGATGAGTTTTCTTTGTTATTGGTTATGATGGAGATTTTAGATTTTAACATTAGAAGGTATCTATTGGCATTATTCAATTTGTGTTTTTTTAATTAAGTGGTTGGGCGTTGAAGTGTCTATTTTAATAAAGTTGCTTTAGACTTTCTTTTGGTCTCAAGAATTGTGATTAAATCTTACCAATATATAGGATCCATTAGCACGATGCACTTCAAATAAGAAGTCACAAGTGGGAGATATATTTTGCAAAAATCAACTATGGTTGCACCTAACACCAACCATTTTTACATGTATTAATGTGCATCCACGAGAACAATCATTAATATTCCATTGGAAAGGTTTGAGCCCTTATGGGGGGCATATTACATACCCACTTTCATTGATAAAGCAAGCCACAAATGGCTACAACATATTTATCTTCCACCTATTTTCATTGTGATGTTAATTTGGTTATTAGAGATTACCCACATAAAAGCATTGCTTTCCTATTGTAAAAGTTCGTTATGAGCACAAGTTTTTGTATGGATATGTAATATATTCCCCTAGTGTCATATTGGAGTGTGTTAATGAGTGGGAAAACATGAATTTTTTGGTGATATTGTTTTTTTTTCCAATAAAGAAAATTTCCCCCTTATCCATTCATTTTTTCATTCATTTTTTCAAATTTCAACAATAGGGGTCATTTTAAAATGGGCCCAAAACCCTAATTGATATAGTTCCATGATAAAAGTTCTCCTCAATCAAGTGGAACCATAACTTCCAACAAAACTCCTATCAGATTTGGAGAATACTTTTTATTGGAAAAAGGTTGAGTCTGTCCAGTTATTGTCTCATTTGCATATTAACATTGTCATGACATGTGGGTTACTTTATCATGTGATTGTTATGTGTGATATGTTTACACCATTTTAATAATAATAATAATTGCAAGTCTTATTTACATAATAATAATAATAATAATGAGAAGAAGAAGAAGAAGATGAAGTAGTCTTATTATCATGTTGAAGATACTTATTTAGTCTTTTTATTAAAAAACATGTATACAAGTAAAAAGGTAAAAGTTATATTCATGTTGACTTTTTTATCATAGTGATTTCATTGGAATCATTTATTAATGATGTGGGTACCTGAATCTGGTTTTTTTTTCATAGTTGAAGTGCTGGGCCTTGAACTTACTTTTTATATCAAGGCCTTGCCAAAATCTACTTACATACTTTGTGACTGACCGGTACACCGTCCCCATTGCGACATCCATACAATAACTCTTTCATTACATAGGGGCTCAACAAGAGAAAACATGTCGCTTATAAGAATTGAACATGGGTCGGGAGGGTAGCATTCATTCCTCCCAACCATGCAAGTTACAACCAATGGACTAACTCTGGTTTGATCTTTTGGTAATAAAATGATACATCTAACACATTTGCATTTTGGAATTATTTTTATGACATAATATCCTAGATAGCCTAAGGTATGGAAAAGGTAAATGTAATTGATTTGGGATGCTACTCTAGGTGCTAATTTTTCCTAGTTTGGCACATAGTTTGAAGTTTTGTCGCCATTAGTTCCAAGGGGAAGAGAAAAATGTTAGTAATTTCTTGGAGAATGATTATGACAATGACTTGAATGATAATGACAATTATGATGATAATCATGACGATTACAATTATGATGAAAATGATGGTATGACGATGAAAATCGTGGCAATGACGATGATGTGATTATATGATGATGATGACGATGAAAATGACAATGACAATGATGATGATGATGACAAATACAATGACATGAATGGCAATGATGATCATGATGATGAGGACGATGATGGTGATGATAATGACAATAATAATGATGATGACGACAACAATGACGATGAAGATGGCATTGATAATGATAACAATGACTATGAAAATGATGTTGATGGCATTGATCATGACAACAATGACGAATGATGATGATGGTGATGATGGAAATATGGATAATAATATCATTATATGATGATGATGATGATGACAATGATGACTAAGACAATGACGACATGATGATGACGAGGAGGAGGAGTAGGAGGAGGAGGAGGAGCATTCAATTGTCATCGTCATCATATAATCACATCATCATAATTTCCATCGTATTCACCATGATGATGATATGATTATGGTGGTGGTGATGATGATATGATGATGGTGGTGGTGATGATGACAATGATGACAACAATGATAACGATGATAGTGACATTGATAATGATGAACTAGATGATAATGATGATGATGATAACATTGACGATGACAATGAAAGTCGAGTCATTGTTGGGTCGTTGGCAATGATTAATGGATTAAACTCCCATGTCGGGTTGTCATTTTGTGTAGGGGTTAGTGCCATCTGCTTTAGCTATAGCAATATTTTGATACATGTTTTTAGCCCCTCGTTCGGCACTATGCGTCTTTAGAATTGATTCTAACATACTATATTAATCATCCATATCACTATTATCAATTCCATGCTCCTCGCTAGATTTCACATCTATGTTATTTTTTAGTTTCTTATTCCTCATCCTCCATAATAATTTTGTAGCTTGCATTATTGCTATCATCAACTATATTGTCAAAATGTTGTACAATGGTGATAGATCCTTTAAATTATTTTGTTTTTTATACTAAAAAAGAAATATCAAGTGACCACGTGTTTGCTTGTCTTGTTGTCTTCTTTAAAATCTAAGTTGTTTCCTTCAAAACTTCTAGGTTGTTCCCATCGAGACGATCCCTCATTGATTCCATGGTCGTCTAGTTTTTCCACAATGCTATCTCCATGTCTTAAATTTTCTTGAAGCTATTTGAAAAAAAAATCTAAACAATTAAAAAAAACTGATAATTTCAAACAAAAAAAATTAAGTAAAAATTAAAAATTAAAAAGTAAAATTAAGTTTATTCACTTATTAAATCACTCCAGTTTAAATGAATTATGGTGAAATGGATCCTAAATGTTCTATGTTTGTTACTGTGGTGATTTGATTCACCCATCCCATAGTGTGACGGCTTATCTATTGACAGCTCTGACATATTGTGATTTGATTCACCCATCCCATAGTGTATGCGCAGATGATTTCAAAGCGAGTTACTTTCGAGTCTGATTTCTGGTTATGTTGAACTATTGCAGTCCCAGTCTTTAAAGAATTCAATGATATCAATGTTTTAGATTGGGTGTAGATTCAAACCAGACTGTTCTTTTGGATCTTAGACTAACATAATATTACTTCTCCCTTAGGATTTACATGTTATTTTTTATTTGTTAATAATATTTCTCTTATTTTGAGGAAGATTCAAATTCCGAACGGATTGAAACTAAATTTAATAATTTCAATCATGCCATCTTGGATTCTACATGTAAATGTAAGACCTAGTATTGATTCTCTTTTTATATGAATGTAAAACGTTTAATCCTCCCTAAACCCTGAATACAAAATCTAAATATATTAATACCCAAAGCTTAGCCAAAATATATTGGTGGAATGTCCAAGTAGGACCTCAACACTTATCCTTTTTCTCTTGCCATTTGAATCTATTTCCGCTACCCTAATGGTTTTATCATTAGAGGATTCACTTCCTCATTTCATGAAAGAAGGCGAACTGGAGTCACCGTGGTTAGGTTCACTTCACTGGGTGCAACTTTTCATTCTGATTCCTTAGAGCATCTGTGTCAGCTTACTGTTTGGGGAGCTGACAGATGTTGTCTACCCACAGGTTATTATGATTTAACTCCCAGTGCCAGACCCAACTTTGGTAACTTCATCACAAAAACTTTAAATGCATATTCATTCAACTGAAGGTCAACTTAACCTCCTTGCCAACCAAATAGCCTTAAGGGAATGATGTATTATATTCATCCCTTTTAGTCTGGTTCTACCAATGAAAATAGTGCAGTCATTTATATTTTGACCTTCCAATTCCCATGATAGAATACAAAACCAGATGTTGATAAATTCATATCTTCTCCCAATCCGAGTTTGTGGATCCTAGTCAATAAGTATGGACTAAAATTAGGGTTTAACCTAAAATATTCATGGAAATGATGCACTATCTTCATTCCTTTTACTACAATTGTTTATATTTTGCTATTCCATAATGAATGAGAGATCTAATACAAAACCAAAAGTTTTTCTTATTCACATCTCCCCAAATCTGGATTTGTTAACGTAAAGTTTTTCTTATTCACATCTCCCCAAATCTGGATTTGTTAACGTAGTGGGTTTGAGTTAACTGATTTAATAAAATCACTATCATATTATGCTTTTGCAGTGATATGAATTGCCAAGTCCTCATTTATTTTTGCTTCCAAGTTATTTCTTGCGCTTTCATTTATGATTGAAACTTCTCAAATGAGTTTTGGTGTTGTTAGTCACGACTGTAAGAAATGCTATAGATTTGGATAATACGAGCTCATGGACATTGACGATCTCAATATAGCTCACTTGTTAATATTTTTTGTTATCTTGATTTGGTTTTGATATGAATGGCAAGTCCTTCCATTTTTTTTTTTTACTGCAAGTTTACGTTTCATGCATTTATTTTGTTACTAACTAAGTTGCACTAAGCTGGATTTCTAAACGAACCGCCAAAGAAGAACAATCACTTGTTCAATTTTTCAAGTTTAGAGGTCTTTGCAGTAGGCTCTTTTATTTTTATTTTTTTAACATGTTCATACCCTATGGGAAATTGTAATAAAATGAGTTAGCATGATGACTTTATGTAAAAGGTTTTCCTTCTTACGACTTATTTATTAAATACATTATTCCAGGGTGTTTTTTCTTTGTTAATTATTTATTCTTATTAAGTGATAAATAATTTTCGAGTTTTTCTCCCAAATCTCCAAAGCTAGAATAATTGTATTATTAATTAAGCCATAGGAGATTATTCAAACCTATGTGTCGATGTATATTACCATGCTAATCATAATTTGTAGTCATTATGAACATGTGCTTAGTGCCCCATAGTTTTTTTTTAATTTCCGGAAAGAAAAAAAAAATTCTGTTCATAAAAGTGTGGCTAGGAGGTTGTTTTTGCCATGGGGATGCTCATTTTCTAACTCAGAGCACCCACTTAATTCATAGACCCACTTTCCTAAGTTTTCGAGTAATTATTCAACTCCAAAATAAATAATTACTCGAAAAACCCAAAAACCCAAGAAAAAATGAAATATTAAAAAATTCAGCAATTAAAAAAATAAAAGATAATTGCCAAAAAAGAGTTGGGTGACTTGGAAAATCAGTTTGGCAAGTACCCGGGTAAGGGAGACAAGCTAGATGTTGCTATTTCAGTGAATTTCACAAGTTGTGAGTTTCCTCTCCAAGTGGGGACGTTAACTTGGGTGGAAAAGCTCATGGATTGGAAAAAGGTTTGAGTTTTAGCAAGTGGCATGGCCATCATTGGATGTTGTCATAAGATGCATCCTTTTCCACCTCACTACACCTCATAGCCACCTCTACAACCCTAGCGCATCCTTGAGGAGGATGCATCCCCTCTCTCTTTGTCGGTTTTCTATTTAAGCAAGGAAACCCCTCCTCATTCTTCACGAATGATTTGGGCATTGAACATTTGCTCTTGTATGTTATAATTTTCATCATTGTGGAACAAAGTGAAAGCTTTGGAGGCATACTTGTGTTGGGAATTAGTGTGTGGTGATCTCTTGTTGTGTATGAGGTATAACTATATCGATTTCTTGCTTCATTCTTTGTTGTTCTAACCGATTTTTCTGAAAGATAAATAAGTAGTTTCTTATTTGTTTCTTGAGTTATTTATGCAAGTAGATCTTAGATTTGTATGTTTTACTTGTTTGTATGCATACTATCTAGTTTTTATTTTGCTTAAATACTCCTGGATAACGCTTTTTGTAATATTGTTCAAATTTATGCAGGAATATCTAGTGTGGAGGATTGATGGATCTTGTTTGATTCCACCACATCTCTGCAATTTGTTTTGAGAAGATTCAAATCCCTCCACTCTCTACTTTAGGACTCCATTGCCCAAGCTTCAAAGATTTGGGGCATCTTTCTTTTCCTTCATCTGTCACATCAAGAAATTTAAATTTTTGGTTACTAGTTTTCATTTTGCATATTCGAATCCCACTCAAATATTGAAATATCTTAGCTTTCTGATTTATATATGCAAATTTAAATATTCAGATCTAATTATTAAAGTTTTATTGTACAAGATCTGATTGTAAGCAAGTACTAGTTTGATTCTTAAAATTTCCTATCTGTAAAGTATTTAAATGTTCTTGATCAATTTTTATGTTTTACCCTGATTTCCCATCATATTTAATAAAAAATTGTTCGTTGTTTTGTAGCAGATATTGGCCCCAATAAAGAGGCATTCTAGCGAAATTCTGAAGATCTGAGTCAAACCAGAAGCCCATCTTCTCATACTTCTTCTATTGGCCATTTATCAAAGCCCTTTAATTGTAAAAAAATTGTTGTTCCTATTCTACAAAGGAACACAAGTACTTCTTTCTTCTAGTCATTGTAAAAAAGAGAATCAAGTGGGAAGCCAAGTGCCCACACCCCATCCCCCCAGGGGAAATTCACACTGTTTTGTTTTTTTTCTTCTTTTTTTTAGTTTTTCTTTACTTTTTTTTAGTTTATTTTAAGTTCCTGAAGTAAAATTAACCAAATCCGGTTGTGTTCTCGGTAACGAGAGTATCAACATCGAGATTTAAAAAAGTCATACTTAGATTTAAAAAACTTAAAATATCCAAGACTTCAAGGGCCCGTATACTCTTGTGACCACTGCAATCCTTTGGCTGGATCGGTGGGACAATCAGAAAGGGATTCTGAGTGACTAGTAATTAGTAAAACATATCAATTAATCCCTACAAGTGAAAATCCAACATTTATATGATTTTATTAAGTTGTGGGGAAATTCTGCAAGTGAAGCGGGAACCACTACAAAGTGACTGCAGGCTACCACTAGGCTACACCTTCGTTTGGTGTAGTGTTGAACACAACCTCGCAACTCCATCTACCCCACATGTCACTGTGAGAGCCACTTCTTGGTAACTCTGGACACATTCCTCGTACCTCTGGGTATATCTGGAATACCCTTTCTCTTCATAAAAAGATCATTACCACATTAATAATAAAATTTACCAAGAATTGACCCACTCCTTAATTACTCACTTAATAATCTTAAAACTAACCAACTTCAATACTTCATGAGACTTCACTAGCAACCCTTTACACAAGCACTCCACTGGAACTGGTATATTTTTGCCATTTGGATTATTTTCTTTATTAAGTTAATCATTATGTTGTGTGGAATGTTATTTATGCTAGTTAATTAAATATTTTGCAGTTATCTTTGTTTCAAAGTTTTATTATATCTCATCCCCTGGATTAATTGTTATATTATCATAGATTAAACACCATAGTTTATTTTATCTCATCCCCTGGAGAGAGCCTAGACGGAGGATTCAAGATCAAGTGACAGCACTTGACTCTTGCTTGCCCCCAAGGTCGCACCCAATGGCTTGAAGATTTCTGCCACATGACCCGAGGTGCGAATTATGTCACAAAACATTTATTTTTGAAATTTCTCAAATAGGAATTGGGGCTTGCTACAGATCCAAATAGTATGAATGGTAAGAGTTTGTCTTATATTGGTGAATTCAACTTTCTACATAGTCTCCTTTGTCATAACATTAATAATATCCCCTAAGTCTATCAAAGTGTTTTAAATATGGACATTGTTGATTTGAACATCAACTATTGGGCTACCAGGATCTGCATATTTTGCAGTGAATTTTTTTTAAAGCATTAGATCTGCTAATTGAGCAATCACATGTACAGTTTGAGGATATTTTTTTACTACCTAGTTTCCATAAGCACATTCTTTCCCTACTTTGGTATATATGGGAACATCCTTGATTGCTTGAAACAATACTTTTATTTATGGTTGAAATTTCTCAAACAGGAATTGGGGCTTGCTACATATATTTCTCAAATAGGTATTTTTGTAGCTCACTTGTTAGTATTTTTGTTGTTTGAATTTGGTTTTGATATGAATGGCAAGCCCTCCCCATTCTTTTTTCCTGCTTGCCAGTTTATGTTTTGTGCTTTCATTTTTTGTTGAAATTTCTCAAACAGGAATTGGGGCTTTCTATAAATCCAAATAGTATGAGCTCACTTTTCCATATTTAAGATTCTGGGGCAGGGTAAAGTTGGGAAAGTAGATAGGCTTTAGAGTCATATAGGGTAAGTTGGGTTAGGTTTTGCTATAATATAGGCCAACTTTGTTAAGTTAGATTTGACTAGGGTAAAGGAGGGAGAGGATGGGCTAGTGTAGGGGTTGGCAGACTAAGGTAGAGTTGGGCTTATGCTAGGGTAAACTAGAGTAGGGTAGTCTTAGGATGAGCCATGCTCCTAATGTAGGGTAGGAAAGAGTGGGATAGATTACGATAGAGTAAGTCGAGGTAGAATAAGCTAGATGGTAAGGTAGGGTTAGGTAAGGGAATATAATCTGCTAAGTTGGGAAAGGGTAGGTTAGACTATATTAGGTAAGAGGATAGGATAAGGTAGGGCAGGCTTGGGGTAAGCCATGTTGTTAATGTAGGGTGGGATAGGGTATGATATAGTTAGTTGAGGTAGAATAAGCTAGATGTTAGATTAGGGTGGATGGAATGGTAGAGTAGTGTTAGGTAAGATAAAGTAGGTAGATTAGGCTAGGCTTAGGGTAAAATATGCTAAGTTGGAATAGGGTACGTTAAACTAGATTAGGTAAGAGGTGAGGGTAGGTTAGACTAGATTAAGCAATAGGATATGGTATGTTAGTGTTGAGGAGGGTTAGCTACCCAAGGATAGGGAATGAGGGAATGGGCTAGAGTAGTTAGGCTAGGTTAGTTTAGCATAGGCTAGGCTAGGCTAGGCTTAGGTAGCTTAAGAGAGGATAGATTGGATAGGCTAGGAGGGGGAGCTGAGGGGTATAACAATGTGGGATGGGGAAGTGGGGTCAAGGGGGTGCGGCAATGGGGGATGATGAAGGGGTGTCAAGGGTGCAACGGTGGGGGAGGAGTTGGTAAGTGTCCAAGATTTGTGGTGACAAGGGAGGAAATGGTAGGGGTTCGAGGTGTGGTGATAGGAGCTATGATGGGGGGCCAGGGGCATAGTGGCAGGGATAGTGAGTAGGAGGGCCTAGGGAAGTAGTGGTGGGTATAGGAGTTATCTGGCCTAGTGCTACGACGATGGAGTCCCATGGTGAGGGTAAGTGGTATTGGCTTAGGAACCAAGTGTGAAGGTAAGTGGGGTGGTAGTGGAAAGGGGTGGGGTGTGCAAAGCTCGCAATGATGGGTCTTGAGGGTTCAAGGCTTGCTCTAGTGAGGTTTGGACCTTAGGTTGGTCGAGGGCTTGTGAAGCTATGGGCTAGGTGCTAAGGGCCCATTGTGGGGGCTAAAGACCTTGTGGTTGTGAAGGTTTCAGGTAGTGGGGTTGAGGGCTTATGGTGGGGGGCCTAGGTCTTGTGGTACTGCAAGCTTGTGTTGGGGGTATCCCCTAGGGCCTACGATGGTGGGGGTTCCAGGTCCCACAATGGGGAATTAGGGTCAAAGGGGTGCAACAATGAGGGATGGTGAAGGGGGTTTAAGGGTGCTGCTGTGGGGAGGAGGTGGGAAGGGTCAAATATTTGGGTTGAGGAGTGATGAGAGTAGCTATGATGGGGGGCTAGGGACATAACAGTGGAGATTGTAGGAGGTCCTAGGGAAATAGTCGTGCGGGTGGTAGGTATGGGGCTCAAGGATGTGACAGTGCGGGCCCATGGTGAGGGAAAGTGAGATTGGCCTAAGGGCCAAGGTGAGGGAAAGTGGAGTGAAAATGGCTAGGGGTAGGGAGTGGCAATGGTTGGTGTTGGGGGTTACAAGGATTGCAATTGTGAGGTTTGTCCCTTAGGTTTGATGAGGGATTGCAATGCTATGGGATAGGGCTTGAGGGCCCATAGTGGGGTGTCAATGGATTGTGGTTGTGGAGGCTTGACGTGGTCACAAGGGGTTGGGGGGTAATGAGAGGAGCTATGATGGGGGGATAGGGGTATAATGGTGGGGATTGTAAGAGGGCCTAAGGAAATAGTCGTGGGGTTGGGAGGTATGGGGCTTAAGGAGGTGACAATGTGGGGCCATAGTGAGGGTAAGTGGGATTGTCCTAGGAGCCAGGTGAGGGAAAGTGGAGTGGAAATGGCTAGGAGTATGGGGTGGCGAGGGTTGGTACTGGGGGTTGCAAGACTTGTAATTGTGATGTTTGTCCCTTAGGTTGGATGAGGGCTTGCAATGTTATGGGCTTGGGCCTAAGGGTCCATAGTGGGGTCTCAAGGGCTTGTGGTTGTGGAGTTTCGACGTAGTGGCGCTAAGCGTTTGCAAGGTTGTGGGTATGTGGTGGGGATCCAAAGTGTGGTGGGGGTTCCAAGTCCCACAATGGTTGTGGGTGGGAGTGAGGGGGCCTAAGGCTTGTGACGATGGCAGTTAGGAGTTGGTGCTAAGGTGTGTAGAGCTTGTGATGATGTTGGTTGGGGATAGGGGGTGCAAGGCTTGTATGGAAAGGGTTGGTTGAGGGCTTGTGGTGTTATGGGCTAGGGGAGTAGGGCCCATAATAGTTGGCTTCAGGGTGTATGGTTGTGGGGGTTGAGGGTTATTTGTGTTGTGGGTTTGAGATGGGGTCTGGGGGGTGGACA
>LPNX010046798.1:38701-87110 GCA_001517045.1 Pseudotsuga menziesii
GTCCATGGTTTTTGTGGATGGGGGGAAGGGGTCCAAGGATTTTATTGATGGGGGTAGGGTGTCGAGGTCCCAGATCCCATTGGGGGTCAAGGGTTGATCAGGGTTAGGTGGGCTCATTCGGGAAATGTATTGGGGGAGCATAAGACTCGTATCAATGAGGGAAAGTCTTGGAGGGTCCTAGGGCTTATGATAAGAATGACTAATATGGTTTTTCATGATTGGGGCTATGGGTTGCGGGGCCTAGGGTCCACAACAACGGAGGCTAGGAATGGGGGGTAGTGCGGGTAAGGTGTGGCAAGGCCTAGGGATGGGAGGCTTGGGGCATGTGGCGATGGGGGTGAGGGGTGGGGGCGCATAGGGCTTGTAGCAATCAGGACTAGCTGGAAGTACTAGGCCCCAAGGGATGAGGGGCTCGAGGCCAGTGCCAACAATAATGGGTGCAAATGGTAGGGGTCTCAGGTGTGGGGCATGGGGTCCTAAGGCTCTTGATTTTTGGGCTTAAGGGTAGGGAACAATGGGGGGCTAATGGATTTGGTGGGCAGTGGGAGTGATGAGGGTGGGGTGTTTAGGTTTGAGGGCTTGCAACAAGGTTGGCATGGCATTAAGTGTTCAGGGCTTGAAATGGTGGGTTTTGGGGCTGGGGGGTTATAGGATGGTAGGCCTATGACTTGTGGAAGAGCAGGTGAGGGGTGGGTGCCATGATGACGAGGGTTAAGGGCCCTAGGGCTTGTAAAAATTGAGGTTGGGGTGGTGGGGTTAGGGCAAGGGACTATGATAGTGGGGGCAAGTGTTAGGGGGGCTTAGGTTCTGTAATANTGGGGTCCTAAGGCATGTGTGACGATGGGGGAATAGGGAAAGGTAGGTGGTGGGTGATTGGGGTTGCAAAGCTTGTAGTGAAAAGGGGGGTGATGCCTATTATGATTGTGGTGAGAGGTGGGGGTCTCACAACTTTCCATGATTTGGGATTTGTGTTGGGTGTCCCAATCCCATGGTAGTGGGGGTTTGGAGTGGGGAGTGGTGGTGATTTGGGGTAGTGGGGTGGTGACACCCAAAGATGGGGAATCCTAGGTGTGGAGAGGGTGAGGGGTAAGGTGGACCACGGGTGGTAAGGGTGATGTCTTACCGTAGTGGGGATTTAACGAGCCCAAGGATGGCCACATTTGAGGATGGGTTTGGTGGAGCCCATGCTCCATGAAAATAATGTCTAGCGGTTCGGGGATTTTGGTTGTGGATCTTGATCTTCCTGATTCAAAGATGTTATTGTTCAACTATGTTTGTACCCAAGTTTTATTATACACTCATCCCAGTAGGGGGGTGCAGGGGCAGCGTCACCGAAAGAGATTTTTGGGGATGTTTGTTGGCCAACAGTTTACAAGCCCATGGTATTGGGTGACCCATGGTGTCTCTATTGTAATGTGTTAATGTGTTTTATATTTACATCTTTGTAATTGATATTGCTCTATCATCCTATTTTTCTAACAGGGGGAGTGGAAATGCTTGGAAATGGAAGACAAGGGCTTACATGGAGGGTCGAATGTTGGTGGTGGTGGGCGTTGGGCGATGGGGATCCACAATTGGGGTGGGGGCCCAAGGCTTGTGTTGGTGGGGGTTGGATGTAAGAAATTCCATGGCTTGTGGCAATGAGGGGTGTGTTGTGGTTAGGGATGTGTTCCAGGGCCTTCTAGTAGTGGGAGCCCATGGTGGGGGTTGAGGTCCAAAGTGCAAATGGCAGGTTGGTCTAGGGATCACAATGATGAGGTAGGAGGGTCCATGGCTTGTAACTATGGAGGTACTACAACCTAGGGCCCACAATGGGGAAGGTTGTCCAATGCTCGTGGTGGCAGGGTGGGGAGTGGGGGGGTATGTGGTTATTTTCCATGGCGACAAAGGTAAGACATGCAACAATTTCAAGTAGGGTAGGGGGTTCCATGACCTTCGACAATGTGGCCTAAGGGAAGGGGCCCAAGTCTCCTTGGGGTGGGGGTTTGTGGTTGGGGCACCTAGGGATCTTAGTGGAAGGGGCTTGGGGTTGGTGCAAACTAGGGATTATGGATCATGATGGAAATGGTTGTGGGTAATGCGGTTCATCCTATATCCATCTTAACTTTAGATCTATCAAGCCCTAAGAGGGATCAAATCACCGAGGTGAAAACTTTCTAGAGTGCAAATCCCTTTAGGGAACTTTATAGATCCAAAGTTAAGATGGATCTAGGATGGTTCTAGTTGGTTTTAGATGAATTTCAACCTTTGAATATGTCTTCTTCAACTTTTCTTATATCCACGTATGTGAAATTTCTCATATTTTCATATCAACCTTATACATAAATACATGAATTTATTTCTTACATTTATTTGCACTTCCTATTTTGGCTTGTGTTTCTTTTTTTTTGCATTTGATATAGTAGTATTTGGGGTTTCTTTCCAATTCCCACTATGTATTGACACTAGATGTACCTTTGAGTCCCATTGAACTACTTATTGTTGGATATTAATAAAATTACATCTTTTCTTGGCTTCTCTTTGTAACAGAGGAAAATTGGAGGATTCTTACCATATATTTCATTCAATAAAGGATGGAGGATTCTTACCATATATTTTTATCCAAAATATTATGTTTAGATGGGGCATGCTCCAGGTGCAGTGGATACCCATTATGGAGCCAATACATTGATGAAAGCGGGGACCATGAATTTGTACAATGGTGATTGAGATGTATAGCTTCAAATATGTTACTTATGAACTACATGCCAGGAGACAGAGAAAAATGTCAACATTGGTGACGTCTTAGGTCAGTGTTTTGTACTTAAAAGGATTACATATGGTCTGAAAAGGTTAGATTCTAATTACATATAGAAATTTTACATATAGATTTAAAATGTTAGATTCTAATTATTCCTTGATTTGTATTCCACTAGGTTCAAGTATGTGATTTCGTTAAGCACTTTTTGAAAAAATGTGACAATATGTTCAACATTTCCACGTGGCATGATCCTAGGATGAGCAATTCAGACTATATAGGTATACTTTTCCCATCGATACTATACTATCAATTTTGGATTTTGTTGAGAAATACACCCTCCAACCATAGAATGAGATCCAAAGTCAATAATATCATTTAGATTAGGTCAACATAATGGGACATATCACATGTAGGCATGGGCTAGATAGTAATGAAGACAAAATGATAATATTGAAGGAGTCTAACTTCTACATAAGTGATGATAGGTGCCATGACCTACATTTTGAACAACATTGCCTCTAGATGTTCTACATGTGCTTGAAAGGGAGAGATATACAAATGTTTGACATTAGATTTGGTCATATGGTTGTGCAAGCCAATTAAAAAATTCCCATGTATTTCAATGGTTGAGTTTATTGCACAAAAAATGCATTGTGTTGCATATTTGGAATTATTTTGAGATTGGGATGGAAAAGGTGATCTCAACATCATTGGTGTATGTGTCAAAATTGCACTATGTAGGGAGGAGTTGAAGTTTATGACAAACTCCCCTATTCGAGATGTGCATTCTATAGTCCAATGGTGCTTTATAGTAATGGAAGAGGGAACAAGAAGGTGAGAGGAATCAACAAACGTAGGACACATGAAAAGGAAATTTTGAGAAGTGGTCATTCTATACCAAGTCACCTAGTTCGAGTTTGTGTTCAAATTCGAAGACCTTGAAATTCCAAAAAAAATCGGCAATGGAAATTTGGCCATAAAATTCGACATTAAGTTCGACAAGCTATATAATTTGGAAATAGAAAAATATATAAAAATTTCATTTAATGTAATAATACATAAATTTTTAAAATATAATAACACAACCTTTTAAAATAAGCTAACTTAATAATTATATTTTCTATTTCTTTAAATATGATATCCTACTTACATTTACATTATTTTATATTATCATACTATGTAGCAAGTTATTTTTTTTCTATATTTTATGCATTGTCGTTATGTGTGCTTTGTTGTGATTTCTTTTCTCCCAACATTATACTCATTAACCTTAGTTGAAATCCTGCTATACTTCTGGTTCCCTCTTCGCACAGTCGTTTTGTGGCTACCTTGTGGCCTGTGGTCATAGTTGTCGTTTATGGTTGTATCCTACAACTGTAGCAGTGATTTCCTACTGTTGCCCTATAATCCCCTCATCTCACAACCCTCACGACAAGCACCTCACAACCCTCATGACAAGCGCCTCACAACCCTCATGAAAAACGCCTCACAATCTCATGGTGGGGTGTTTCTAATTTGACTAAGGAAATATAAACACCTTTCTTTTGATTTCTTCATATTCTATAATGTATGTGATTTATAGAAATTCAAAGAAGGTGAAGGGACGTGGGAATAAGACAAGCTATCTTGATTGTTGGTCTTTGTTGCACACTAACATATTGAGTTACAGTTAGGTATCAATCTCTTTTTAGTATGTATTACATGTGTGTGTCAAGGTAGCATGATTGAACTTTCTCTATACATGAGTTCCAGGTTGCAGTATGAATGTCATAGAACTAAAAATCAATGCTCTCATCACACACACAAAGTCAACTTTATACTATGATATATCTTGAAGTTTTCCATTGCAATGTACATCTTGTTGATGATTCTTCATTGTGATGCACTTTGAATGCAATTACTAAATCATATATTGATTAAAATTTTGCTTGATTTAGACTTTGTCATTCTTTAAATTCTTTCAAAATCAAATTTCTAAGATACATGGTATTATTTGGAGAGTTATTATTCATCCAACACTTATGAAAATAACCCAAAACTGTACTTACTCAAATGAACTTAACATAACATACACCCTTGCAATCATGTACGGATGTACTTACTCAAACTAACTTAACATAACATACACCCTTGCAATCATGTACTGTAGTTTGTTCCTTGCACTTACACTTTGTATACCGAAATAACAATTGATCTTGAATCTCTTTTAATCATTTTCTATCTTCCCTATCTTGCCAAAGTATCATGACTCATTTCATTACTATGTTCGTAACATTTCATTGTGTTTTGACTTAAACTAGTTCATCATAGGTGGTACTTTTCTTGTTGTCTTTCAATCTAAAAACCAACAACATTATTGTTCATTTCTTTAGAATTCAATAACTACACAAAACTAGATTTTATGCAAACAATTGCTTGTGTCTGTGATATATCCAAAGAAACAAGAAGAGTTTAATATTTGAATCATTGTTCTTGTTATTAAATCAGAGCTTGTTTTATTCATTAATTTTCAAAACTAGGGTTTTTCTTAGTAGGAGCAGTGCATATTTTGGATTTATGGGTCCAATGTTGAAAATTTGGCCTCGAAAGCGTGTGGATAGCATGGTCACATAAGCATTTCCAAAAAAAACTTGTAGCAACTTACGATACTTGAAAATGTTGCTCTGTTAAATTTTTATGCCCCGAGACAAAATTGCCAAGAGTTCCTAAATGAGTTCGAGATGCAACTTAAAACTGGACATAAAATGAAAACCATGACTTATATTAATGAAAGATCGACTCCATTGGATTCTTAACAGTGGATTATAGTTGGGGTACCTCTCATACATGGGTTCCAAGTCTCAAATCTTGTATGAAAACTAGGGTTTTGGTTAGTAGAAAGCAATGCACATTTTGGATTTAAGGGCTCAATCTTGGAAATCCTGCCTTGTCAGTAATGGAGCATCCCAAAAGAGTTTTGGTTTTCCAAAGCAGGGCCAAAGTCTTGGTATAGCTTGTCTCTCTTGTGTGGGTGTTCCAAGGGTCATCCTCCAGTCGACCCAGTTCCTCTTCCAACTTTGTAGGTGGCGAGACCTCGCTCCTTCTCCAATTCTATCTTCCATTCACTAAATGTGAGCCTTTGGCGGTGGCTAAACAATTATATAGCACAAAAGGAAAATTTTC
Source organism: Pseudotsuga menziesii (assembly GCA_001517045.1). Classification (NCBI taxonomy): domain Eukaryota; kingdom Viridiplantae; phylum Streptophyta; class Pinopsida; order Pinales; family Pinaceae; genus Pseudotsuga; species Pseudotsuga menziesii. Next base: position 44,604 of record LPNX010046798.1, read on the forward strand.
CCCTCTATTTGTCCTCAATAACTCTGGGGATATGTGTCCTCTTAGGGTCACTTAGTGTTCTACTATTCGTCATTTTCATGCCGACTATCTTGGAATGGTGAATGGAGTGTTGTGAGTAATATAGGACACAATTCAGACAAGGGGAAGGGCCTTTGAGGAGTACGCCAATGTTGAGCTATCTTCTTCTTCATGCCTAGCCTTCTTGTTTTGACCTACCTACTAAAGGAGAGGGATCCAAATCATGCCATGATTGTTCCCCAAACGTGGGATTTGAACTGGAGTACTTCAGAGATGGTTGAGAGTCGAGCTCTCATGATTGAAGATGGATCCATCCAAAAGGAGGTTAGGTTGCGGTACAACCGGTTAGAGGGCGAATGAATGCTACAAATGAGCATGATTAATGTCAACATATGAAAATATTTTGTAGCATGCAAGGAATATTATAAAAACTGAACACAGAAAGAAACCAAGCAAGAACCCAACAAAGAACTCGAAAGAGGAAATTTCTTTGGGCTACGACTTTTAATACAAAGCAAAAATTTCGCCTCTTTGACTAGAGGTCCCTCGGATCATTACCCTATGATTTTAACCCTTATGGATATTGTGAAATACAGTATAAAACAGTAGCAGAAAATCTACAATACAATGTTTGACTCTTTCACAACCCAATCTTCTAGGAAATCCAACAAAAAAAATGATACCAAACTGTCTAGTTAATGTATTGAGGGTTGTAAGTGCTAGCAGACCCCAATAATTAATATCATCTAAGAGATGTCATTGTGAGCTTACCCTTTTGAAAGGTGTTGTCATAAGCTTACCTAGATAATTAAAAAATAGGATTGAGATTGTTGTTGGAATCCGAGAGCTCTCATATCAAGGATACCCAACTATTAAAGAATATAAATGATTGAGGGAGAGATGGTATAATCTAGGATCAACAATTCCGAGGAAAGAACTATAGCTCATGATCATGCATTTAAATTTTATACAAATAATTATCTTCCTTGTAAAAAAAGATTAAACTAATACAAATGAGTGGTAAAATAACTTGGTACAAAGATGAAGAATAGTGAAAGTATTTCTTCGTAGAAATACGTCATAGTGTGGAAACTATGCTCTCTTATGGTACAACGTTAGTAGTGAGACCAAAAAAATCAATGTCACTGTCATGATACAGAATTTTATAATAAAAGGTTGCATATTTTAAGAAGTGCATAATAAAGAAGAAAATCAGATCTGCATATATGTTGAGAAATGTGACCTTTATTGGAAGTATAAGGTTGCATATTTTAAAAAGTACATAATAAAGAAGAAAATCAGATCTACATATATGTTGAGAAATGTGACCTTTATTGGAAGTATTTATAGTGGAATTATGGTGTTGTCCATTTGCATTTATTATTACAAGATACTATGTTTGTCCCAATCACGTCATCTGGTAAGTTGCGGCATAATTACGCACTTGCTTGGTCGGTTTTCTAACATCAACGCCATTTCTTTCGGAGCAGGATAAGCGTTCACCAAATCGCCCCCGACTCGTCGGAATCCGGCAGATCAATTTTGGTGTAAATCATACTTTCGAGGAATTAAATCGTAATTTTAATCATTTGGGTAGTTTTAAAATGGTCGATTTAGTATAGAAAGTGCTAATAAAATTAATAGAATTCCAAAATAATGAAATAAACAATTTCACAGCAAACATTTGACTGATTTTAATCAAAAATCGGCCGGAAAAACGGGGCGATTCTGGCCGATTTTTTATTAAAATCAATCAAATGTTTGCTGTGAAATTGTTTATTTCATTATTTTGGAATTCTACTAATTTTATTATCTCTTTCTATACTAAATTGGGCATTTTAAAGCTACCCAAATGATTAAAATTACGATTTAATTCCTCGAAAGTATGATTTACACCAAAATTGATCTGCCGGATTCCGGCGAGTCGGGGGCGATTTGGTGAATGCTTATCCTGCTCCGCTGGGAGCTCTTGAAGAGTATCTCGATTCTATGCCAGAATCACTCTGAAAATCATGTCACCATTAACTGTTGTATAGTCTACATTGGAATTCGAGCTATCTCAGCTTTTTGGATTTTATGCTAGGTCTTTCTCTCTCTAAGACTTAGCTTCACTTCTCATGAAGGTAAAATCCTTTCCAATTCTCTTGGGGTGAGAGCAATTAGAATTGGAGAGAGAAATAGCTGAGTCTTAGAGAGAGAAATAGCAAATAGAAATGAAGTGCCTTCTAATCATTTTTCCTTGTCTTTTCACTTCCTTTTCTCGGGGTAGTTGAAAGGACACTAGATCAAACAAAGCCCCACTTTTAATCTATTGTTTTCTCATTAATGGATGAGAAAAATCACTTTTCTCTCTCAACCACACTTAAATTTATTCTAAAAGTCACTTTATTTTCTAAACTAAATTAATTACTCATCTCAAGTAATTAATACAAGGGTCATGTCCTTTGGCCCCATTTGGTGACCAAGGCACAAAGTCACTAGGGGAACACTTCCCTAGGTACAAAAATTCATCAATATTTAGGTGATGTTTTTGACAAGATTTCTACATCAAAGGTGTTCACCAATGAAAGCTCAAAGAGTTCTTCTTTTTTTCTTCTTCATGTAATGCCTCCATACAAGATTGCTATTTCTTCTACTGGTACTTCCTCTACACATGTGGATCATATTTAACCAAAGGTAAATCTCCCACTACTTCTCTTTTGAAGTATTTAAATTATGTGATATGTTTTCTGTCACAAGCTATCTTTTGGATCAAGTTTTGTGTAAGTAGACGCTGTATGTAGATAATCCATGTCTTGATAGTGTTATTGAGCTATTATTCTAGGCTAGTGTTCTATTCTTCAATATAGGGATTTGTTAACTTTTTTGTTGTGGGTTGCATTTCTATTACAGTGCTTTGTACTCTATTTCTACCCACTCTGTTGTCTTCTTGACCATAAGTGTATTCCCTAGTTCAAATCCTGCAAGCTCCTAAAACCATTTTTGTGATCTGTGTGGATAACAACAAATCCGTTCCAGCTCTCTCTTTTCTTGGATTTATGTCGATAGGTTTTAGAATAACACCTATCTTATGGGTGGGATGGAGTTCAATCTCCAAAAGTCCTAGTTTGGTGGAGATTCTTCGTTATCGTTTTGCATCACGCGTTTTTCACCAAAAGAGTCACCAAAATGTTCCATATGGCATGAGCTCGATTGCTAGGAAAGGATTTTTACATGAATGATTAGAGAATGCCAAAGTCTATGCTCTTAGAAATAAAGATGATTCCTAGCTTGAATTGTCTGCAAAATGAAATGAACAGGTGAGCTATAGCTTAACAATAAAAAAAATTCACATCAGAAGTTCCTTCATTAGTCAAATTTGAGAGCTCGAAATTTCTGATTGTTAAATTGTGTTTTTTCCAAGTTTCACGCCATTTGTAAAATTTAGTAAAATAAATGTATCATAAGATGGGTAGAGAATTAGGGAAAATATTGAAGAATTCTTCTAAACATGAGCATTTGAGGTAAGTATTGAAGTAGAATATTTATCAGAGAATGTGAATGTGTACTTTTGTTTCAACCTGGCTAGAATAAGAGTCCACTTGTCATTTGATCCCTAGTGGTGTTCAGTTACTGCAAGTTATGTGGTGTGCTAGTTAGTTGCTACTACTCTTGTCTTGGGCTAGGTTGATTCCCAACTATGTTTAAAATACATCTACTTTGTTGAAAACCTTCTTGAGTTGGAGCTCTGTAGCTGTTAGCAGACAATTCCAACTAGTGAACATTTGCAATAATTCAATTAAGCCACTAGACCAATGAATATGTCTAAAATTTGAGAAAATTAAAGGTGCTTGTGAATGTTGAATTGCAACTAGATTTTGTAAGTTCCCAAAAAATATACTTTGTTGAAAATATTTTATATTCAAACTCTGCTAAAGTTAGCGGGCTACTCCATTAGTCAGAATTGTTTTTGCAATGTGCCATGCTTTTTTCCAAGGAAAAGTTCATGGGAAAACCCAAGGGATGCTTCCTGACATTTGTGGATGGGCTACTCCATTAGTCAGGATTTTTTTTGTAGTGTGCCATACTTTTTTCCAAGGAAAAGTTCATGGGGAAACCCAAGGAATGCTTCCTGACGTTTCTGGATGACATTCCTATCAACATTCATTGACTGTGAGTTATGCAGTGTGTTAATTAGTTGCTACTACTCTTGTCTTGGGCTTGGATAAATTCTCTATTGAAGGTTGATTCCTAGCTATGCTAAAATAACTCTACTTTGTTGAAACCTTCTTGAATTGGATCTCAACAATTGTTAGCAAACAATTCCAACTAGTGAACACTTGCAATAATTTAATTAAGCCAAATGAGAAATGAATATGTCTAAACTTTGAGAAAATTAAAGGTGCCTCTGAATGTTGAATCCAAACTAGATATTGTAATTTTCCCACCAACTAGATATTGTAAGTTCCCCCAAAAATACTTTGTTTAAGGTCCATGTTTTTTCCTTTGTTGTTCTTGCGAGAGGGGTCCATTGTTGGGTACGACACTGTGAAAGGGGTCTACCATTGTGGTGTTAGAGGGGACAAGTTGTAATGCCAACATTTGACCTATGTCATTTTTAACCTCAACTTGTGCCTTGTGTGTGAGTGGTGAGACCCAACCTATGCGACTATTGGTTGTTGAAGATTCAACATGTGAGGGTGTTAGAAACCTTATCATTGGATAGTGAGACTTTTAAGTATTGACAATTGTGGGTTGTTGTATTAGTGGACAGGGCTAGATATAAGTTATACCTAGATATAGTGGGCTACTGTAGCTATTGGGTGTTTATTTTCCATTTGGAGGATCTGTTCAAGGAAGGGAAACACCTTACTTGTTTTGTTTTGTTTCATATTTGCAATTTCAGATTTCAATGTTTGAGCTTCAATTATTAATGTGCGACTATTGGTTGTTGAAGATTCAACATGTGAGGGTGTTAGAAACCTTATCATTGGACAGTGAGACTTTAAAGTATTGTGTTGTTGTATTAGCAGACAAGGTTAGATATAAGTTATAACTAGATTATGGGCTACTGTAGCTGTTGGGTGTGTATTTTCCATTTGGAGGTGTTAAGATTTCATATTCTAGACTAGATTCAAAAGTATTCAATTCAAAATAACAGCAAAAACATATCAATAATCACTGATAGAAACACAATCACAAGATAGACACAACATTTATCTTGGGAAACCCTCAAGGGGAAGAAAACCAAGCAAAAACTTCCTCTGTATAAGATGTATAAAAGACAACCCCAAAAACAGGTGTTCTCCTCCTTCTGTTCTCTCTCTCTATCTCTCCTATGCACTACACAAGTGAGTGAGTCTGTGTTCAAATGAGAACCACAAATCCTCTATTTATACACAATGTGTCAATTGACTTTTGCACTAGACAAGTCGGCCCCACTAAACTGTCTGGGCCGACTTCACCTAGGAATACTCAAAACAATATATTATATTATGTATTAGGGTACTAAAGACCTGACACAAGTGGAGGATTTACGTCATGACTTTATGATGACCAAATAAACTAGTAACATCTTGTTGGAGGAATAATAACATCTCCCTTGGGTCACATCAGTAAAATACATTTAGAATATCCTTTGAAGTTACAATATTTCAAAACTCCCCCTTAATGATAAGGCTATTTTACTGACAACATCATCACAGACTATAGGAGAACAGAGAGACAATTACAACATTACATCGAGGTAATATATCTATACGTCATAGAAGTTTTTCACAATCAGTAACTAGAACAGTTACTCTTCATCTTCTGCATCACATGATCACTTGATCCTTTCTTTGCAACAACGCTTCGATCTTTCGATATTTCATAGTAGCACTTTGATCTTATATATCCTTTGTAGTACTTTGACCTTCTCGATCCTTTGCAGAAACACTTCGATCTTCTCGATCCTTTGCAACAGCACTTCGATCTTCTCGATCCTTTGCAGCAACACTTCAATCTTCTTGATCCTTTGTAGCAGCACTTGATCTACTTGACCCTTTTCTATTATACTTCGATCTACTTGATCCTTGACCGCCACGCTACTTGCAGTACACATAATCTATTTGTGGGATGATCAATCTTGATCACTTTAGGACATAAGTCCAAGGATGATGCAATCCTCCATCGGCATGATTCATGAAATTGATCAGCTGAATCATCTACAACTAAATGTAGATCTTGACCGCACCTAGTTCTGGTGCTATCGTCCATGAGGACTCATCGTAGACCATCCATACCACACAGGTTAGGACCACTCCCAAGTGAGTGTTATACTATGGTATCTACACTTTCCTGTAGGATTACTCTTCCAAGCAAGAGTATTGTCTGCAGAGAAGACCTCGATCACATACACAATATTGGCCCATCATAGAACATCCATACCACACAAGTTAGGACCACTCCCAAGTGAGTGTTATACTACGACGTTCGTGAGGACTCATCATAGAGCATCCATACCACATAGGTTAGGACCACTCCCAAGCGAGTGTTTTTCTATGGCATCTACATATGAATCTAGGCATACTCTCCATACAAGAGTATAGTCTGCAAGGCAGATCTCAGCTGCATACACAATGTCAGTCCTGTCATCCATGCGGACTCATCATAGAGCATCCATACCATTGAGTTTAGGACCACTTTTGAGTGAGTGGTTAATCTATGGTATTCACAATTGAATGTGAGTATTCTCCATGCGAGAGTAACATCTTGTAGGGTCATCCTTTAGCTAGTAAGGACCACTCTCATGCAGAGAGTACTATACATGCCATCCTCAAGAGAGGATACTATCATCTACAAATAAATGTCAGACCATCATCACTGTCATCCATCATCGATGTCAATCTCATCATTACTCCCCCTTTCCTAGGAAGTTTCATATTATCAACCTACTCCTCCTTTGTCCGAGGAGGGTTCATGTCTTCGACCTGATATTCCTTTTCGAAGAAGGTCCATTCCTTCATCATTTGTAGTCCCATCACTTTTCCTCCTTGCGAGAAAATTCCTTTTGAACTACACCAATATTGTCATGGAAGTATTCGAACTTCACTTGAGATGGAGGCTTGGTCAGTACATCAACAACTTGCTCATCGGTACTCACATACTGGAGCTTGATGGCTCCCTTTTGTACCATATCCCTTATATACAAATATCGGATTTCTATATGCTTCGATTTGTCATGGAACACCGAATTCTCTGTCATTTTTATACAACTCTGGTTGTCACAGAGAATTACTATGGTTTCCAACTCCATGTCAAATATTCCTGACATCAGCTTCCGAAGCCATATCACTTCACAACAAGCGGAGCAAGTTGCAATGCATTCTACTTCAGCCATACTGAGAGCAACACTGGACTGTTTCTTACTAAACCATGAGATCATGGTAGATCCCAGACAATAACATCCACTTGAGGTGCTCTTTCTATCTGTGACACTTCCTGCCCAATCTGAACCCATATACCCATACAAATTGTAGTCATGATCTCTCCCATAGTACAGTCCTAGATCAATCGTACCTTTTAGGTACCTCATCACATGCTTTGCAACTATCAAGTGAACTTGTCTAGGTTTAACTAGATACTGACTCAAGGTGTTCACATCAAAGCATATATCTGGCCTTGTGTTCATCAAATACATTAATGACCCAATAATCTGTCTATAGTGAGTCATGTCCACTAGCTCGGATGTCTCATCAGACAACAACTTAAAGTTGGTGTCCATGGGTGTGGCCATGGCTTTACAATCCAACATATCAAATCTTTTCAAGATTTCTACTACATACTTTCCCTAATTCAGAAAGATTCCTTCTGGGCTCTGCCACACTTCTAGCCCTAGGAAATAATACATCAATCCAAGATCTTTCATCTCGAATTCTTCAACTAGCTTTTTCTTGCAATCCTTTATTTGTTTCTCATTTCCAGTCATAAATAGATCATCCACATACAACAATAGTATGACTGGTTCATCATCCATAATCTTCATATAAATATTAGGATCAACTTTACTCTTGGTAAAGCCCATGCTTGTCAAGAAGCTATCTATTCTGCCATACCAAGCTCTAGGAGCTTGCTTTAGTCCATACAGAGCCTTTTTCAACTTGCATACATGAGTCACTCTATCTTCGACTTCAAATCCTTGTGGTTGTTTGATGTAAACGTCTTCCTCAATCACACCATTAAGGAAGTATGTCTTTACATCCATTTGGTGTAAGTCCCATTTCATCATGGAATCAAGTGCCATGATAGTTCTGATGGAAGTGTACCTTGCTGCTAGAGCAAATGTTTCTTCATAATCGATCCCCTCTTTCTGAGAGAATCCTCTAGCCACAAATCTTGCTTTGTACTTCTCAATACTTCCATCCGCAACATGCTTTATCTTGTAGACCCATTTCGAAGATACCACACTCTTGTTTTCTGGTTTGGGAACAATATCCCAAACATCATTCTTCATGGTTGACTGATATTCTTCCATCATTGCTTCAATCCATTCTTTCTTCTGTGCAACTTCCTCATAGCTTGTGGGTTCTTGATCTACAAGGTCGCACATTAAAGCTACATAACTAGAATATGACTTTGATCTTTTGCTGGTTCTTGTGGAGCCTTCTAGTGCTCCATATTTTTCTGCTTCTTGTATGATTTCTCTTACCCAAGCAGTTTTTCTCTTTCGAGAGATATCCATAGTAGGGGGATCCTGAGGCTCTAGCATGTCATGATCTTCTAATGCTACTATTTCAGGAGTTGGTTCAGCTTCTGTCCTTCTGGGAGGTACATCCTCTTCATGTACTTCTTCAAGATGACACTTTCTAGACTTCTTAAGAGCTGCCTCTTCATCGAATGTTACATCCCTACTAATATCGATATGATGGAATCCTGAAATGTATATCCTGAAGGCTTTGGAGACTTCACAATATCCTACAAATATTCCCTTCTTACCAGAAGGATCCAATTGGATTCTCTTATCTTTCGGAATATGTACATATACTGGACAACCAAATATCTTGAGATGGCTTACTTCAGGTTTCTTTCTGATATACATTTCTTCAGGAGTCTTGAATCCAAGAGCATCGTGAGATAATCTATTTTGCACATATATGGTTGTTCTTGCAGCTTCAGCCCATAGGTGCATAGGAAGGTCTTGGTCATGAATCATGGTCTTCATTGCTTCAATGATAGTTCTATTCTTTCTTTCCGCAACACCATTTTATTGGGGATTATAGGGAGTGGTTAGTTCCCTCTTGATTCCTTCCTCCTTACAGAATGCTTCAAATTCCTTTCAAGTGTATTCTCCACCATTATCTGATCTTAGTGTCTTGATTCTCTTTTTTGTCTAGTTCTCTATCAAGGCTTTGAATTCCTTGAATTTATTGAACACTTCACTCTTATTATTCAAGAAGTATATCCAAGTATTTCTTGAATAATAATTAATAAATGTGACATAGTACTCATATCCACTCAAGGATATGGAAGGCATAGGACCACATACATCAGAATGGATTAGTTCCAACGTACCTTTAGTCTTTGTGTCACTTTTCGAAAAGGGATTCTTAATGTTCTTTCCCTGTGCACATCCCTTGTAGGTTCTATCATGTTCGATCTTTAGATCTGGTAACCCTGTTACCACCTTGCTCAAATAGGGAAATGCTTTGTAGTTGATGTGATAAAGTCTCCTATGCCATAGTTCACTTGAGCTGGTAGTCTTATGCACAAGGGATGTCTCTGGATGTCCTTTGAGCTTGTACAGTCCTCCTTCTCCAATGACTAAAACATCTTCAAGTGTCTTTCCTTTGGACCACATAAGTACTTGTCCATCTATAAAAGCAACTCTATATCCTTTCTTATCTAGAGCTAAGATGGAGAGTAGGTTCTTTTTCAAACCTGGTACATACAATACTTCCTTCATCTTCATGGAGGTCCCAGAGTCAATATTGTAGCTTTATTTTCCAATACCTTTTATGGGAATTTGATAGTCATCTCCCAATGATACCTTCTACGGAGATTTCTTCTCTTCAAAATTTAACAGAGTTGTCTTCTTTCCTGTCATGTGCTTAGAGGCACCACTATCAATAAGCCATGTATCTTCCCTAGGTGTTACAGACCCAGAGAGTGCAGAGAATAACACATATTCTTCTTCATCTTCACCTCTAGTTCTCTTTCGAGGTCTTTCTTCATCCTCATCTTCAGCTAGATGAGCATGATGCCTTTTGTTGTTGTTGTTCTTTGATGATGGACATTCTCTAGCAAGACATCCTATCTTATGACAGTTGTAGCATTGATACTTTAAGTAACCCTTCTTCTTCTTTTGGAATTTCTTCTTTGAAGGTTTATGATTACTCCTTTTGAAGTTTGATTGATTTCTTCCTTTAGTGTGGGTAGCTAGAGCCCGATCATATTCTCTAAGGAGAGCTTCTCTATTGGCTACTCTAGCTTCTTCTTGTATGCAATCTTCCCACACTATGTCAAATTTCATACTTTCTTTTCTGGCACACAATGTTTGAATGAATGAGTCCCACGGTCTCGTGAGGCCATTGAGAGCAGTCATAACCAATTCATCCTCATCAAGGGTATCTCCAATACCACTTACCTTCTCTTTGATCTGGGAGACCCTTGTGAAGTAATCTTGAATAGATTCTCCTTTTCTCATCTTGGAGCCCTTCAATTGAGCTCTCAAATTCATCTTTCTGTAGATGTACTTTCCTTTCTACATTCTCGAAATTGCATCATACATTTGCTTAGGTTTCTTCTTAGATGACACCTGAGGAATCAAGTGATCCTTAATGGAATCAACAATGATCCTCATTGCCTTGATTAGGTCTTGTTCATGCATTCTTCTCCTTAGCTTCAGCTTCTTTAGGTTCTGCAATCTTATCTTTGATGTACTTCTCAAGACCATTCTCTTTCAGAATGTGGCCAATCCTATACTTCCAAGCCATGAAGTTTTCTAGGCCTTCCAATTTGTCCTCAAGCTTAGTGCTTGGGGCCATCTTATCTAGTAAGTCACTCAAAAATGAGATTTATCAAAAAAAGAGATTGACCTTACCAGTAGATGCGCTTCGAGGAGGAGATTTGGTTGATCCAACTGCTTTCTGTAGATCCCTAATCTCCATTCTTCCAATCCTACTTGCGAGGTTGCAACACTGTAGATTTTTTGGTTATGTTTCACTGCCAACCTAGGGTTTGGCTTTGTCGGAGATCTAGCCACCCAAAAAATTCGATCTAGGGCTCTATAGTTGCAGTCTAGGAGGGTGCAACTTTCTATGCAAGAAGATCTTCAAAACTCCAACTTTTGTAGAAACCCTAATTTCTTCCAGAGAGGGAGGAGGGAGAATTTCACCTTGTGAAAGCTGATCTAATTAGGTTAGCTCTTATACCATGTTAAGATTTCATATGTTAGACTAGATTTAATAGTATTCAATTCAAAATCACAAAAGCAACATATCAAGAATCACTGATAGAAACACAACCACAAGATAGACACAACATTTATCCTGGGAAACCCTCAATGGGAAGAAAACCCAATAAAAACTTCCTCTGTATAAGATGTATAAAAGAAAACCCCAAAAATAAGTGTTTACTTCCTTTTGTTCTCTCTCTCTCTCTCCTATGTGCTACACAAGTGACTGAGTCCGTGTTCAAATAAGAACCACAACTCCTCTATTTATACACAATGTGGATTTTACACTAGACAAGTCGGCCCCACTAAACTATCTGGGCCGACTTCACCTAGGAATACTCAAAACAATATATTATATTATTTATTAGGGTACTAAAAACCCGACACAAGTGGAGTCTTTACCTCATGACTCTATGATGACCAAATACAATAGTAACATCCCGTCAGAGGAATAATAACATCTCCCTTAGGTTACACTAGTAAAATACATTTAGAATATCCTTTGAAGTTACAATATTTCAACAGAAGGACCTGTTCGAGGTAGGGAAACAGCTTACTTGTTTTGTTTTGTTTCATATTTGCGATTTAAGATTTCATTGTTCAAACCTCAATTATCAATGTGTGACTATTAGTTGTTGAAGATGCAACATGTGAGGGTGTTAGAAACCTTATCATTGGACAGTGAGACTTTTAAGTATTGTGGGTTGTTGTATTAGTGGAAAAGGCTAGATATAAGTTTCACCTAGATATTGTGGGCTACTGTAGCTGTTGGGTGTGTATTTTCCATTTGTAGGATCTATTTGAGGTAGTGCAACACCTTACTTGTTTTATTTTGTTTCATATTTGCAATTTCAGATTTAATTGTTCAAACTTCAATTATCAAAGGTCATTGCTTTCAAAGTTTTTACATATTAGAATTTGAAATTTCAGACCCTACAAGCATGAAAAATATTGCATTCAATGACATTATGGTATACCTACAAACCATTTTTGTAGGTTTCCTTCTAAAACTAAACAAACCCAACACATATACACAAAATGAGTTGCTCTTGAAACACCGACAATAGTGATGCAACCAATGACTATGATATTGAGGTAGAAAGCAATGAAAATGTTGGGGAAATGAGAAAAACAAAAATAAAGAAACATAGGGAAACAAATGACCATGATCACAGATAAGGATTTGTATCCAATTTTGGCCCACCGAAGATATTGGAGTAATATGTGAAGGGTTCATTCAATCCTAAAAAACAATTTTTGATACGCAACCAAACAAGCCAAAAGAAGCAGGCCAAACACTAGTGTTGGCTTATGTGATTGGACTTGCAATATTTGTGATTGTCCTTCGGTTGGTAGTTATTGGTAGGGTTAGGCAACATCTTTTTGGGATTGTAGGGAATGGAGGTAATGTATGTCTAAAGTTGATTGCGATTTAGAAATCTTAATTTCTGAGGCTGTAAATGACTATAAATGCAAAAGGAACTTTTTCTAGTTGAAATGCTACCTCCCAACTCAAATAAAAGGTGGGAATAATTTCCCAAAGGAAAGCTATCAATGGTAACCACTCCACACTTATGCCTATTCCATTGGTTATTGGGATTTCTGCATCAAAAAAGAAGGGTTCTACATCTTTCTCTTGTCCAATAGTGCCATATTGACATTGATGTATAATATTCAACAATGAGATGACATATGATGCCATTGGAAAATAGGCAAACAAGAATTCCCTTCCATGTCACCAAATATTATTAATTTAAGGATCAATTACTGCAATTGGAACTTCAAATTCCCCCCTACTCCTAGTGAACATAATCTAATAACAATAATTTTAGAAAGGCTAGTATCAAATATCAATGTGTAGGAGTATTTGCGAGATACATGGTTGAGGGTGGGGTGCTTTAGTTGAAAGAAATGTAAATTTGGAAGATATTCTATTGTACTTTTATAATATTATTATTATTCCTTCCTTTCAGAGATGTTATTCCTCCGATTGTTGATGTCATTGATTTACTTGGTCATGTAAAAGTATTGAGGTAAAACCTCCGTTGTAAGTCGGGTCAATAGTACCAACAAAAGTATTATTTAAATGTTGTATTGAGTCTCCCAAGGAAATTCGACCCTGGTTGAAAAGAGAAGTCGAACCTATTGGGTTATTAGACTACTCAACTGATGAGTATAAATAGACGAGGTGCCTCCCTCATTTGTATACACTCACAACTCAAGTAAGTTCACTAGAGAGAGGAGCAGTCCATCTGAGAGAGAGGAATAAATTGAGTATTATTCTTGGGGTCTTACACTGTACTTCATTGGATTCTATATCGAGGAAGTTTTCCTAGGTTTTCTTCCCCATGAGGGTTTCCCAAGATAAATATTTGTGTTCTCTTTGTGTTAATCTGCTTGTCATTCTTCCAGTGATCCTTTCATTTTTGGCATAAAACTCTTAAAAATATAACATGGTATTAGACCCAACCTGAAAGAAGTCATTATGGAGCAGCTTATCCAACATTACAACTAGCTAGGTCTTGCTTTTTTTGGGTAACTCTCTCTACAGATCAGTTGAAAATGGAATGGAAATTGCACATATTTCCATTGAAGCAGTTTTCAATGCTGTGGATTTTCATTTTTTGACCTATCACTACTGCTGGGAGAAACTAGGGCATTAGATTTTTTGAAGTTTTGTCCACATATTTGGAGGAAGGACCTCACAACTCAGCTTGATTGGGAAGGTGCATTTTTTCATCCACTCACATCTTCAAGATCTCCAAGTTGAAAAATAGGGTTTCCTTGTCAAACCCTAGGTTAGCTGGAAGCAGGTTCCAGAAGAAATATTCAAATTGGTAAGTTATACTCTCTATATTTTCATTTGAGGTTCTCATTCATTAAAGATGACAAATAGCACCAAGCTTGAAGGAGCAGTGAATTTCATAGCATGGAATGTAAATTTTCCTTCTAAGCACAACTAGGGCTAAAACAATATATTTAAATTTAACTAAAATAACCACACATGAACTTCTTTACAACATGCATCGGAATATAAAACTGAGAACCATTTACAACATCAATCACATCAATAGAAATGACACAATATTTTTGGGTAGAAACCCCTAAACAAAACCTAAGATGGGAAAATCGATGCAACAGTATGAGAGGATATTTTATTAAGAAAATACAGAGCTTTTACAATATCAGAAAATTGATTTATGCCCTAGATGGAAAAATTGAAACACCTAAAAATCACTGAGAAAAACCTGTGAGATGGCACGGTTCTTAAGGCAACTGCTATATAGCCTGCTACTGTACGACCTGTTGCGGTTGCTGTACAATGTACCTCCACTGAAGTCTCCTCACTTTGTCCTCTACAATTTAGGGCTTCCTTCCTGAGTTAGTGCTCCTTCCTCTTCTTCACCAAAATTCTCTCTCACACTTCTTCCTCCGTCTCTGTCCGAATGCAATTGTGTCCTCTCCACCAATTGATTTCTCTTTTATAACTTTAGGTAAAGCGAAAAACCTAATTTCACTTTCACTTAAAGTCAATAAACAATTACATCACTTTAGTTATTTTCTAAAGTAAACTTAGGAAAAATAATTAAATACAAGTGGCTTCCTAATTTAAGTCTTTTGCATGCAAGAACACATGCATGCAGGAAGACCTTCCTTGTTGCTGCTAGTTTAACACTCCCTCTCAACGAGGAAGGGATTCGGTAGCAACCCCAACTTATCCCTAAACTTCACAAAAATATGTCTGAAAAGTGCCTTGGTGAAAATGTTTGCCACCTGCTCATCTGTCTGTATGTACTCCAACCGAATAGTTCCTCTCTAAACACAGTCTCTCAAGAAGTGGTACCTGATTTCTATGTGTTTGCTCTGGTCATTGAACATTGGATTCTCAGATAGCCTGATTATCACAATGAACTACTGTAGCCTCTAGCTCACACTCGAACAACCCTGAAAGTAACTTCCTCAGCCACATACCCTCACAAGTAGCCATGCTGGTTGTCATGTACTCAGCCTTTTTCGAGCTCAATGCAACTGAATTTTTCTCCCTGCTGAACTAAGAGACAACCCCTGACCCAATGCTGAAAAAACAACCTGAAGTACTCTTCTTTTCCTTTACACATCCTTCCCAGTCAGCATCCATGAATATTGCTAACTATACACTCCCCCTACACTCATAAACCAATCCATACTCCAATGTACCTCTGATGTAGAAGTATGTGCTTCATAGTCGTCCAATGCACTCTTCAAGGGTCCACCATGAACTGACTCAAAGAGTTGACTGCAAAGCTGATTTCTGGTCTAGTGTTGACCAGATACATAAGTGATTTGATAAGCTGAAGATACAAGGTAGGATCAAATCCGTCTGACCCTGATGCATCAATATTCCTCCACTTGGAAACTAGAGGTATGGCCATAATATTGCAATCCTCCATCCTGAATCTCTTCAAGATCTATACTGCATACTTCCCCTTTCTAATGAAGAAGCATCCATCTCTCTGCCAAACCTCCATTCCCAGAAAGTAATGCATTGGCCCAAGGTCTTTCATCTCAAACTCCACTGCAAGGTTGGAATTGCAGTCTCCAATCAGCCTCTCATCCCCTGTCAAAAAGAGATAATCCAAATATAAGACCAGTATGAGAGGCACCTCACCTGTCAAGAATTATAGGTTTTTGTCAGCCTCACTCCACTGAAATCCCGTCTCCCAATGATAGCTGTCTATCCTTGAGTACCATGCTCGAGGTGCCTACTTAAGCCCATAAAGAGCTCTATGCATCCTGCATGCATGCATCTCCTTGTTCTCCACATCAAACCCCTCTGGATGCTCAATATATATCTCCTCTTCTATCACTCCATTGAGGAAGGAAGTCTTGACATCCATCTGATGGACTCGTCAACCCATCTCTACTGCTAAAGAGATAATGGTATGAATAGAATAATGCATGGCTACAGGGGTGAAGGTATCCTTGTAGTCAATACCCTCCTTCTGTGAAAACCCCTTAGCCATGAAACATGCCTTTTACTTCTCCACACTTCCATCTGTTGCATGCTTCACCTTGTAGATCCACCTAGATCCTACCACCTTCTTGCCTTCAGGTCTTGGCACAACCTCCCATACTTGGTTTTCCATGATTGATTCATACTCCTCAACTGTATCCTCTTGCCACACATCATGTTGTGCAACCTCCTCGAAACTGGAAGGTTTAGAGTAAATCAACTCTATCATCAGTGCTATATAATTGAGTCTCTTTGGTGGTACACTGCGTCTAAAAGATATTTGTGGAAGATCCACTTGATTGGAACCATGTATTGTAGACATGAACTACTTAGGCCTTGGCCTAGTGTCTACGCGGCTGTGGTTACGGCTGCTGGATGTCCATCTCCTGCTACTGCTCATCATCCCCATCAAAGATAGGAGGATCCTGACCACCTAACTCCCTCTAACTACTAGAACTTGTTCCTTGTGTCTGTACTTGTACCTGTACCTATGGCTACTCCAACTTGATCCCTGTGTCTTGTATTGGTTGTTGCTCTGCTGGTAAGTCCATAGATCTCTGCAAGGCTTTGTCCTCATCGAATTGGACATCCCTGCTCACAATGATCCTCTTGCAAGCAGGAATGTAAACTCTGTATGCCTTCGAAGTATTGCTATAACCCTTTCTCTCCAGAAGGGTCCAACTTCTTCCTATTGTCAGCATGAACATGATAGTAGAAGATGTTAATGTATTTGTAACTTTAGAATGTATTCATCCATATATCTTATGTATTGTACCCCGATGTTTATTATGGGACGTGTCTGTAATGTACTTGAGTCATGTCATGCCCCGATGTTCCTATCGGGAGGTTCTATAAGGTAAACAAGTCACGGCAAGTCATTGTGGGTAACCCTCCTATTGATCAAGGGTTAAAGTCCCCGCAGTTCCGTGGCACTAGGGTTATTAGACTCTCCTAGAGAAGTCGGCCCTAGTAAGTTATTGTCAATTTAGGAATTAGTATAAAGAGATAGTGAGTCTCTCTATTTATCACACACTCACTGACACTCAGTTGTAGTGCATAGCTAAGGAAGAAGAAGCTACTGGGGCTAGGAAGAAAGAGACTACTGTTGTCGGGAGATCATCTTACTGTTTTGGGGTTTTACTTTTGGTGTTGTTTCTATCTCTGAAGAAGTTGTGGGTTTTTCTCCATTTATGGTTTCCCCGAGGAAAAACATTGTGTTCATTGTCTCTTGTGTTTGATTGTTGTGCTTGTTATTCTCTTAGTTAAAGATCCTAATATAATGCTAGCTTAATGTTAAAAATCTAACATGGTATCAGAGCTAACTTGAGAATAAGACACTTTGGAGCTACGGGAAATAGGGATTCCTACTTTGTGGATCTCTCTCCACATATTTTCAGCAAAACAAGGTTGGACTAACTCTCCTCCCTATGGCGCATCTTTCTGTCGAAGCAGAATTTGATTCAGAGTTTTTTCAGTTTTGGACCCGACACTACTGCTGGAAATTAGGGCTTTCCGTAGAAGTGGAATTTTTGATTGATCCCAAGCCTGGATTGATCTACTCCTCAAAATCGAAGTTTAGAGATCAAGATCAAAACATTTGGTTGGACAGAACTCCAGAAAAATCAAACCCTAACTTTCTCCTAAACCAGCACTGCAAAAATTCAGCTTCAGATCCATATCTGACACCTTGACCTAGTAATATCTAAATCTTTTGTATTTCCATTTTAGGTTCTCAGTTAAGATGTCTCATCATACCAAGCTTGATGAAAATCTTGATGGAGCTGATAACTTTCGAGCCTGGAAGTATAGGATCTCCCTGGTCCTGGAAGAAAATGAGTTGGACTCCTATATCAATGAGGAGGTTCCAGCTCCAGAGGGAGATGAGGCTAAGGCCTTACATAAGAAGAAGTTGGTTATGGCTCAGAGGATTATTGCTGATTCAATCAAGGATCACCTCATACCATAGGTTTCCTCCCTAAAGACACCTAAAGATATGTTTTATGCCCTAACCAAACTGTTTGAAGGGAAGAACATAAACCGGAAGATGACTCTGAGAAACCAACTGAAGAATGTAAAGATCTAGACTGCAGACACCATCCAGTCTTACTTTACAAGGGTATCTCAGATCAAGGAACAGCTGGAAGCAGTAGATGAAGAAGTGGAGAATGCAGAGATCATAATGACCACCTTGAAGGTCTCCCTAGATCATGGGACTCCTTTATTCAAGGAATCTGTGCCAGAAAGAAGTTACTCAAGTTCAGAAGACTATGGGAAGAATGCTCTCAAGAAGAATCTCGGATAGCAGATCGAGAAGAAAATATGGGAAGTGAAGACCAAGTTCTCACAGTTCACTCCAAGAAAAGCAGAAGAAGCTCTCATCACTCCAGAGGTAAGAAATTTCACCAGAAAGATAACACTAGAAAAGATTTATCTAAATTAATATGCTATACAGGTGATGAAAGATGACACTTTTCCAAAGACTGTCCTAGAAACAAGATTAACTCCCATAAGAAGAAGGGAAACAAGAGAAGAAATCATGCTCATGCTACAGAGGATGATGAACCTTCCATAAAGAGAATTAGACAAGAAAGTGATGATTCTTCAAGTGATTAAGCATATGTGTTGATCTCTCCTCTCACAGGAACTATCTCACATGGAAGCAATGATTGGCTTATAGATAGTGGTTCTTCCAAACATATGACATGATTCAAATAATCCTTTGTGAAACTATCTAAACATGACTCACCTCATAAGGTGAAACTTGGGGATGACTATCAGTATCCAATAAAAGGTAGTGGGGAATCCTCCTATAAGCTAGACTCTGGAAAGTCTATGAAGATGCAAGATGTATTGTTTCTACCAGGATTAAAGAAGAACCTCCTCTCCATATATGCATTAGATGCAAAAGGAATGAGGGTTGAATTTGCAGATGGCCAAGTTCTCATGTGGCCAAAGGGAAAGAATTTTGATGATGCAGTAGTGATTGGGGAACAAGAGGGAGGTTTATACAAATTGAAGGGCCATCCAGAACAAGATTTAGTCCACGACATAGTAGAGCCAAATGAACTTTGGCATAGAAGGCTTGCACATGTGCACTACAGAGCACTACCACTTGCAAGCAAAGCTATTGAAGGTCTTCCATAAATTCAGGCAAAACATGATGGAGTCTGCAAAGAATGTGTGAAAGGAAAGAAAAAAAAGAAGACATTTCCAAGTAGCAAGAGCGAGGCAAAATAAATATTGGAAATCATTCACTCTGATGTATGCGGTCCAATGTCATCAAGTTCATTAAGTGGGTATGTATACTATGTTTCTTTTATTGATGATTTTTCTAGGAAGACATGGATATAATTCATGAATAACAAAGATGAAGTATTCAGCAAGTTCAAGGAATTCAAAGACTTGATCGAGAACCACACAGAAAAGAAGATCAAGACCTTTTGATCAGATAATGGTGGAGAATTCACTTCAAATGAATTCAAAGCATTATGCAAAGATTCAGAAGTTAAGAGGGAGTTAACTACTCCATATAATCCACAACAGAATGGGTTGCAGAAAGGAAGAACAAAACGATCATGGAAGTTGTAAGGGCTATGCTTCATGATCAAGATCTTCCCATGCATATATGGGCAAAATATGCCAGAACAACGATGTATATACAGAACCGTACTCCACACAGAGTACTTGAGAACAAGACACCTGAGGAAGTATTTTTTGGCAAGAAACCAGAAGTTAGCTATCTCAGAATATTTGGCTATCCAGTGTACATACACATTCCAAAAGAAAAAAGGACAAAGTTAGATCCTTTAGGAAAGAAGGGTATATTTGTGGGATAATCTGAAAGCTCGAAGGCTTATAGAATATACTTCATAGGATTCAAGAAGATCGATATCAGCAAGGATGTAACATTTGACAAAGACTTAGATTACAACAAATCCAGAAAGAGACCTACTGAAGATCCTAAAGAAACAGAAGCACCCAAAATTCATGACACAACCATGAATGCAGAATATCAAGAAGAAGATCGGGAAATAGAAGAACCTCAAGAACCTATAGATCCACCTCAAGAGAAGAACCCTCATAAGAGGAAACATGCTTGGGTACGAGAAGCTATCCAAAGTGTGGAAAGATATGGGGATCCAGAAGAGAATCACAGAGAAAGAAAGAGAACCAGGTCTTGCTCTGGTTATGTAGCCTTATTATGTGATTTCATCAATAAAGAACCTTCCAATTATGAAGAAGCAACAGAAAGGAAAGAATGGAAGGATGCTATGATCAAAGAGTATCAATCGATCATGAAGAATGATGTTTGGGATGTTATCCCAAGACCAGAAGGGAAGTCTGTTGTAACTTCCAAATGGATCTATAAGATCAAGCATGTTACAGATGGTAACATAGAAAAATATGAAGCAAGATTTGTGGCCTGTGGCTTATCCCAGAAAGAAGGAATAGATTATGAAGAAACTTTTGCACCTATAGCCAAATACACTTCCATTAGATTAGTACTTGCTCTGGCTACAGTGATGAAATGGAAGATACACCAGATGGATGTCAAGATTGCTTTCTTGAATGGTGTAGTGGAAGAGGAAGTGTATGTGGAGAAACCACTCTGTTTTGAGACACATGACAGGGAGACTCATGTGTGCAGATTGAAGAAAGCCTTGTATGCTTTGAAACAGGCACCCAGGACATGGTATGGCAGAATTGACAGCTTTCTATCCAGTTTGGGATTTACCAAGAGTAAAGTAGATTCCAGCCTTTACTACAAGGTTGAATATGGAAACCCAGTGATGCTCCTATTGTATGTAGATGATCTGTTTGTAACAGGTATGGATGGGTTGATTTATGATATGAAGAGGAAGCTTGCTTCCAAGTTTGAAATGAAGGACTTGGGTATGATGCATTATTTCCTAGGCATGGAGGTGTGGAAAAATGCAGATGGAATTTCCCTGGGACAAGGGAAATATACAGTAGAGATCCTGAAGAGATTCGAGATGATGGACTGCAAGCCCATGACCACACCTATGGCATCAAACCTGGAGCTATTGAGTGATGCTTCATCAGAAGTGGTTGATGCTACGATGTATCGTCAGATGATTGGGTCCTTGATGTACCTGACGAACACGAGACCCGATATTTGCTTTGCTATGAACACTTTGAGCTAGTTCCTGACAGATCCGAGACATGTTCACATGATTGTTGTAAAGCATATTCTGAGGT
Organism: Pseudotsuga menziesii; assembly: GCA_001517045.1. Classification (NCBI taxonomy): domain Eukaryota; kingdom Viridiplantae; phylum Streptophyta; class Pinopsida; order Pinales; family Pinaceae; genus Pseudotsuga; species Pseudotsuga menziesii. Next base: position 66,248 of record LPNX010046798.1, read on the forward strand.
ACCTAAAGGGTACAGTTTATTATGGTCTCAAGTATGAGGTGAATGAGAATATTAACCTGGAGGGTTATGTTGATTCAGATTGGGTAGGAAGAGCCATCAATAGGAAGAGCACTTCAGGGTGTTGCTTCAGTATGGGATCAGGTGTGATCTCGTGGTTTAGTAGGAAGCAATCCTATGTGGCACTGAGTACTACTGAATCAGAGTATGTTGCAGCCTGTTTAGCTAGTTGTGAGGCTGTCACAACCCCAAAATTTCATAAAAATTTAAAATTTTTAAAGTGACATAAATGTCTGAAATCGCAGTTTAGTAACTACTAGCAGTTAGCGGAAAATGAAACAGTTTAACAATTTGTAATGATTAGTTTCAAATACAGAAAAACTAATACAACTTAAATTTTTATCAGTTACATAAAAAATGACTTGCATTTAGTTGCTGCTAGCTGTACTGATGATTTAATTTTTGTCAAGTAGGTGAGAAACCATGTTTGAAATCAAGGCTTACTTAGCATTCTGCTATCTCAAAGTATTTCTAGTTCTTATAGGTTCAGTAGGTAAGCATTTTCTCAAGTACGATTTTATTTTGAATTAAGTCAAGATGTACTTCTTAAGCATGATAAGATGCTAGTACATAAATTGATTATTAAATGCAACATTCTGATGAGGTAAGGTAAATTTCTTCATTGTTTTGGATCTATGACAGCATTTCCAATTTAGCCATAATGACTTTATCCTTATCACATTTAATGTTGTTTACATGATTGGGTTACTTCAAGGCTTCTGTTGTGAAGATTATAGTACCTAGTCAATTATAGATTCTTACAGTGAGCATAGATCTCAAGATCCTTTCATAAAATATTTCTATTGTATTATGATATTATTGCTATTGTCATGTTTTAAAAACTCAAGTGCATTACTTTTTATGTATGGACATAATCCTATATTTTTCAAGATAAAGTTTACCATGAGTTGTTAGTTTTGTTAAGAGAAACTCTTGCAATGAGATTTGTCTTCAGTCTTTTTGACGACTCCTTCATTTAGCAGCATTGAGTTTTATGTGAAAAGTTTAGATCTATTAGTTTATGAAAGATATTTTAATTACAACATATCGTTACTCTAATTCTCTCTTACTAGTCGTGAACAATACCAACATGTTTGATTTGTTTACAAAAGCGATTATCTTCTTACACAGCTAGTGGACAAGCTGTGTACATAGTATTTGGTTTGTAACCATAATGCAATTGTTATTGTAATGTTACCATACTATACTGAGTTGTAGTTTATAATAATAGGCTAAAAAAAATTACTATGTGTAACATAAGGTAGTTTCAATACCTAAAAACTTCTATCATAAGGTCGACATAAAAGTAGAAACAATACAACTTGTGTTGTTCCTATCTTATACTAGTTCTAAAGCAAAGCTTAAACAATAACATGATTGTCTTTGTAAGCAATCATAAGAACTATCCAAAAGGTTGTTAAAAAAGTTGACATGAGAATTAATATTAGGAAACGTTATACCATGGTTGACTCTTCGTGATTGTATTATTGGCAAAGGTTATGCACCTTTCTACTATAGTCGATGGCATGATTAGAAATAGTTGGCAATAAAATAATTCATTTTCGATGTGCAATGTTTGACTATTGAAAATGACCCACGCTTGGTTAACAAATTTGGAAGGCACATGGTCTAATCTCCTCCATGCATTGGTGACTTATAAAGAAGTGAAACCCTACTCCTTGGAATTTGGCTCCGAGGCTTTGTATGGTTGTCGGCTGCACTGAGAGGTTCTTTGCGGCCATGAGAGGCCTGCTCCTTCTCTGCTTTCTAGCTTCATAGTCTGTATTCATTGTAGAGTTGTGTTGATACCAAGACTTGTAGTCTTGATTTCTCTTGGGAAAAAAAACATTTACTGTGGGAGTAGTCTTTACTTCCTCGCTTGACTCGAAGCCTGTACATGGTTTAACCTTGTCACTGCTTGTTCCTTGCCTCGACATCGTGGAGTCTGAGTGTTTTAACCTTGATGCCTATGTTGTAGGGTTTGACTTGAAGTTTTCCTTGGTTGGTATAGATGAGATAGGTGGCCATAACTTCCTGGTTTCGAACTCTTCATGTTCAACATAGGTATACATTGCTACTTAACTTGCAATTCTTTTTTCCCATGATTTATGCAGTTTAAGGTTAATAATTATTAATATTAGTTTTAAATCTTATTTGGTTTAAAACTTACAGGCTATGCTGACAGCTCCAGACTTGAATGGAGAACAGGCTCGTCCTTCAGTCATCTTTGTGGGCTTTCAATCCGGTAAGCCTCGATCTCATCGTGCGTTCTCCCTACTTGTGAAATGAGTTGGTTGAAGGTTCCTGTGGTTGGAGGCCTAGATGCGAACTCTCTGCTAGTTATGATATTTACTTTGTTGTTTATAATCCATGTTTTTCTTTTTAAACCCTGTCGATACATTGCTGGGTTGCACAAGATTTTAAATCTATGAAGTAAGTGTTATTTTGGTGAAAACTGTTCAGCCTTATGGCGTACAGATGTAATACCGTCTTAAGTTTATAAAAACTCCTCTATGCTTACAGTTATGTGATATATGTCTCGTTTTCTTTGGTTTTTCTATTCGAATTCTAAGAATATGGAAACTGTGAAAAAGAAGAGCCGGGGTTTCCCTAACCTGACAGTAATGTAAAATTAGTTAAAGTTTAAATGAAAATACTTTTTTGTAATTGGTTTTATTAAGATAGAAAGGGTTTCGACCCTTGAATTCTTACAGGCTATAAGCCTACCTGGATTTGAGATTTATATTGTACAAGATATATAATTACTAGTGTAATTTGTTCGTTATTTACCTGTATATTTTATTCATTACTACTTTGTAAATTATAAATTATTTTGAGCTCTGTTTTAGAAGATAAAGCTAATTTCTAGAACTCGGTTAAAGAAAATAATATAAACCCTACAATGTTATGAAATTCTTGTTTCTACTTATACTGTTTTTTTTTTACTCTGTTTTTCAAATAGAAAATAAAAATGATGAGATAAACTTATAGTTAAAGTTTTGATACTACTTTTTAAGAAAACAAAAATAGGAAATCCTGCATAATTTTTATAGTCTCTTACCTCTAAATTATAGTTAAGAAATACTTAGGGTTTTCGTTGACTGTTAGTACTTAATATACAAAGATTATAAAAGAATCCTTTGATTCTGGTTGTAACACACTAGTCTGTAATGGTAATGTTTATAAACAATTTTACTAATTCTTTTTTTTACATATTTTCTTAAATATTAGTTTCTTACCTTACTTCTATTAACTATGATATTTATATTTTTATCAGTTAACTAATACTAAAAAATATTTATAATATTTACTGCTTCTTTTATACCTATTTCCTTTTATTTAGTTAGTTATAATAAATTAAAGCAGTCAATACATAACACTGATATTTAGTATAAATTATATACTTTGAAGTAAATTCTATCTACTGCTCATAATCAAATAAAAGAATCCTATCTACTATTTATATTCCAATTAAAAGAATCATTTCATTTATCTAAGAAATCCAACTGTGCTAGAGTACGACCTGATTTCAGGAGTGGAAAAACATAGCTTGGAAATTTAATTTCTATCTATTTCACTATTTACAAAATCATTTCCATTTCTATAAATAATCTATAAGTTTACTAAACCTAACATTTCACAGTTACCTTGTCTTGGGATGCCTCTGCTCTGGCTGGAAGAACGACGCTTTGGGAACATTGTCTTGCTCAGACAATCGTAGTGTTTCTGCTCTGCAACAAGAAATTGCCGACCTCTGGAGTGTTTACTCAGTGTGCTGGGGTGAGAACCAGGACATTTATGTTTTCCCTCTGCACATTCAATTTTCTCGAATAGCAATAACGCCTGATTCTGGAGGAATGGCTCACTTTGGTGATAATGCTGGACTGCTGGACATAAAAAAGAATATGCGCAGGCTGTACGAGATGACTACTATAGGGGTAATGGACAACATAGATATGGCCAAGGAAGTTAAAAGTATGAGTGAAACTGTGAGTCACACATCGCTTGAGGTCAGTAATAATGGCGCCCGAATAGAAGATCTCGAGAGCAACCTGCGCGAGCTGTTGGGCAGAGTGGAACAAATAGAGGAAGACCTCGAGAAGCTCATCTCTATGAACAAGGAGAGCAGGGTTAATGGAGTAAATGAAACAGCTGAACAACCCATGGAAGAAGAGTCAGTTCTGTAGTCCAAGACTCTGAGAGGCAATTAAAATTATGTCTCTTGTTTATTCTGTTTCAATTTTGTTTGGGTTATGTTTCTTTGTATTTTGCTTTGTAGCCAGTTTGTGAGGGTATATACTACCCGCATCTTTTGTAATTTTGGAACGATCATATGCTCTGCCTTATGGGAAACTTTCAGGACAAGCCAGATGAGCAGTAATTTTGACCTGCCGGCATTATATTTCCTTCTTTTGTTGTAATGAATGGCTGTGCACAACCTATTAATATAATCCCCCTTTCTGTTTCCGTTAAAAAAAACATTTCACAGTTACCTTTCATTCATAGACCCTAAACATTTAACATGCATGTAATAGATAAAGTAATATTTACTTAGCTAAGACAGTAAAATAAAAATAGAACCTGTTGAGGACAAGACGACAACAACTTAAGGAAGTTGTTCCTCCCTACCAAACTCCTGGAGAGCACTCAAAAAATGGTTCCTCAGGACCCCTGAGCCTGTTCCTGGTCTTCTTGGCTGAGAACTGGGTGGAGAATGCAACTGTAAAAAAAAAAACTCTGTCACCTGACTGGTTCAATTACCTCAGTAATAACAATCTCTTCTCAGTAGTATGATCTTCGGATTAAAATATGCAACTAGATCAATCTCAACAGTTATCCCCTCAAACACATTCCAGACTCCCCTCCATTGAATTTCTCTTGAGTAAATTCATTCACCCTTAATGAGCAGCCTCAGCTCTCTTGAATGGGAAATTTTATAAAGATGCATAGGTCTTCCAGGTCAGTTTTCATTAAATGAGCCACCTGCTTTGATTCCACTTTCTTGGGGAATCATGAGCACAAATATAGGGAGGTTTCCACCTGCAACAGTTGGAAGTGGTTTGAGGATGTTGCCACATGTCAGTTTTCTCTCCACCTAGTATTCTCCACCAATTAACCAGTAAACACTCTTTTAACAGCTCTCCTAAGCTGTTGTCTCCTCATTTATTTATTTATAAATAAAATATTCTAAATTTACATTAAATATTCTTGACCCCACTCGGTCATCAATTATGACTTAGCATAAAATTTAACATAATGTTCCTCAAATAATATAAAATTGTTTGTGCAAATTGGGGTATGTGACATACACACCCCCTTAAATTATAACATCGCCCTCGATGTTATTTAGTCCTCGTCCTCAGATTTTCCTGGAAATGGAATTGGATATGCATCCCGCATATGACTTTCCAATTCTCAGGTGGCTTCCTCTGGACTAAGGTGCTTCCATTGCACCTTCACTTGACCAATGGTACGGTTTTGAAGTGTGATCTCCCTCCACTTGAGGATACAGTCCGGTTCCACCAGAAAATCTCCTTCGGGTTCCACCTGTACATCATTCCAGTTAATAACATGAGTAGCATCATGCACATATTTTTTTAATACATAAATGTGAAAAACACTGTGAACTCTTAAATTTGGTGGTAAAACTAACTGATAGGATACCTGTTCGATCCTGGACATAATTTCAAAAGGACCACAATAACGAGGTGCTAGTTTGGCACAACTACCCAACCTCAAAGAACTCTTTTTGGGTCTCACCTTAATGAAAACATGTTCACCTACCTGGAACTTTTTTGGATTTCTTTTAAGGTCTACTTGACTTTTCTGTTGATCTTGAGCAATTTTCAGATTACCTTGTACCTGGTTTACAATTTCTTCCATTTATTTCAATAATTTAGGTCCTAATACTAAACTATCCATCGGATTACTCCAAGAGATGGGAGTGTTACATTTCCTTCCATACAAAATTTCGAAAAGACTATATCTAGATGAAGCTTGATAATTATTATTATAGGAAAATTCTGCCAGGTGTAAATAATCTTCCCATTTACCTGGATGATCCTTTACATGCATTCTTAGTAAATCTTCCAGTGCTTGATTTACTCTTTTAGTCTATCCATCAGTTTGAGGATGGAATGAGGTACTAAAATTTAACGTAGTATTTAATCCTTTAAACAAAGATCTCAAAAAGTTACCTATAAATTTAGGGTCTCGATATGAAATTATGACCTTCGGTATTCCATGTAGCCAATTTTTTTTTTTTTAAAAGATATCAGCTATACTTGCAGCTTTATAAGTATTTTTTACAGGTATAAAATGGGTTACTTTACTCAATTTGTCAACCACTACCATTATGGAGTCATTTAAGTTCTGATTTTTAGGTAGTCCAGTAACAAAATCAAGACTAATTATCTCCCATTTCCAGCTAGGAATGGGCATAGGATGTAGTAATCCAACTGGATGTTGATGTTCAGTTTTTACTTGTTGACATTCAAAGCATCTAGCAATATATTCTACCAGTTCAGTCTTCATGTTGGGCCAAAAATACTTTTTTTCGTAACATGGTTATAGTTTTCTGATAACCCGGATGGCCTGAGTAAGGAGTTTTATGGATTTCATCTAGAATTAATAACTTAACCTTAAGTACATTAGGCACATATATTTTGTCTTTATATAGTAAAAATCATTTTCCATTCAAGTTGTACCTTGTACTTAGACTTTCTATTGGATTTTCTTTTGCTTTTGCTTGTAACTTTAGGTAATTTTCATCTTGTTCTGTCCATGCTTAAAGCTGTTCTTCCAAATCTGTTATACAAGTGCTGATAGCTGCTGTAAAATTCAGCTTTGCATTTCTACTTAATGCATCAGCAACTTTATTTTCTCTCCCTTTAATATGTTGAATTTCGAAATCATATTCACTTAGAAAAGCTAACCACCTAGCTTGTCTAGCATTCAGGTTAGGTTGATCTAACATATATTTTAATCCCTTATGATCTGTCATTAAGATAAATTTTCTTCCAATTAAATGATGGCGCCACATCTTTAATGCATGTATGACAGCAGCTAATTCCAAGTCATAGGTTGCATAATTATTTTCATGAATTTTCAATTTACTAGACTCATAAGCAATGACATGTCCTTCCTGAGTCAATACTCCACCTAAACCATCATTGCAGGTGTCAGTACATACTAAAAAGTCTTTATTTGGATCAGCTATTCTTAAAATTGGTGCACTAGTTAATAAGGTTTTTAACTTTTTAAAACTATCCTCGCACTTCTGCTTCCAATCAAATTTCTTTCCCTTTTTTTGCAAAGAGGTTATAGGATTTACGATTCTCGAAAACCCTTCGATGAACCTCCAGTAATAACCAGTAATCCCCATAAATGATTAAACATCAGTTACGTCTTTCGGAACTGGCCAATATTCGATTGCCTTAATATTTTCGGGATCCACTGAAATTTCTTCTTTAGTCACCACATGACCTAAGTACTGGATTTTATCTTTAAAGAAGTCGCTTTTACTAAACTTTGCAAAGAGTTGATGATCTCACAACTCTTGCAATACAATTTTAAATGTTCTGTTCTTTATGTTCTTCTTCATATTTCGAATAAATTAATATGTCATCGATAAACACGACCACAAATTTATCTAGATATTTATGCATTACATTATTCATTAGACACATAAAAACAACTGGAGCGTTAGTAAGCCCGAATGGCATGAAGACAAACTCGTAATGTCCATATCGAGTTCTAAATGTTGTTTTAAAGATGTCTTCATCTTTAATTCTAACTTGGTGATATCCATACTGTAAATCAATTTTTGAGAATACCGTGGCTCCATGTAGTTGATCAAACATATCATCTATGCCGGGTATCGGGTATCTGCTCTTGATAGTCATCTTATTCAATTGACGATAATCTATGCAGAGTCGTAGAGTTCCGTCCATTTTCTTAACAAAGATGACAGGTGCCCCCCAAGGAGACACATTGGGTTGAATATTATTCTTGTCAACAAGTTATTTTAATTGTGACTTAAGTTCATTAAGTTCAAGTATATTCATCCGATAAGGGGCCTTTGAGCTAGGCACTACACCAGGTACCAACTCAATGGTAAAATCTAATTCCCTCTTCGGAGGCAATCCCAGAATTTCATCCGGAAATACATCTGCATATTCCTTTAGAACTGGTATATCCTCCAATTTTAATTGATCTATGTTGTTTAGATTTTCTTCATTGGTTACTGTTACTATATAAGCCTTACAATCTTTCCTAACATCTCTCTTAAGCTGCAGAACAGAAATCTTCCTTACGGTTGTTTTCCTAAGGATTCCCTTTACGCTTATTAGTTTTCCATCATTATTTATACAAGTAAAGGTTTTATCATAATACTTTAAGACCACCCTATGCTACTCTAACCAATCCATACCAATTAGTATGTTGTATGAACCTAGAGGTAGTACATTAAGCTTAACAAAAGTTTCAAATTGATCCATAGTTACTACACAATTCTTTACAAAACTAGTTACCTTTCTCTTTGCAGTAGTAGCTAATTGAACTAACCAAGAACTTGCAAACTTTTCAATAGGCAGTTTACACTTTTCTACCAAGTTAGAAGAAATATAGCTTAAACTAGCTCCTAGATCAATTAAAATAGATATGGGTGTTCGGTTTATCTTACCTTATACTTCCACCATGGAATTTTGATAGTCTGCTTGTCAATTCTCCAAAGCTACATTGATCTTGGGCATAGTCCTCACTAAATCACCAACAGTCATCTCCTCCTATATTGTGTGGATATTTATGACAGTATTTTTCCGATTGGGATAGACTAAGGCATAATGTGAACCATTGCATTCCCAACACTTTATGGGTTCTTTTTGTTCAAAGTTATTTATGTAATTACTGTGATTGTTAGTAGGCTCTTTATTTTTTGATGTTCTGATTGTTCTGTGAATTATTCTTATTCCGCTGGAAATTCTTATTAGAAAATTTTTTGGCATTATTATTTTTAGAATTTCGATTAGGCACAAACTCTTTCTTCTTTTGATCATAATTATTATTCCTTTTGTCCTTCCAGTTGGCCATACTCTCCTTTTTCCGATTCTATTCATAACATAAATTTGCTTTTCTCATAGCTTCTTCCAGGGTTTTTGGATTGTCATACTCAATCCTATTCTTTATGTGATAAGGTAAACAACTGAGAAACTGCTGTACCTTCAGTTTTTCATCCATAAGGTATGGCACATACTTAAGCAGACTTAAAAACTTACTATTCAAATCTTTCATAGTCATTGTACCTAGTTTTAGCTCATAGAATTCTTTAGCCCTTTCTTCATAATACTGTTCAGATAAAAATTTCTTTTTAAAGTACTTCTTGAAGGTGCTCCAATTTATGTTCTTCTCTCTTGTACCTTTCACTCTCTTTAAATCTTTCCATCATATATCAGCTTTCCTTATAAGATTATAAATAGCCATTCTAGCCTTTAATTGGTTAGAATAGTTATAAATATGAAAGTACTTCTTCATCCCGGATAATCAGGATTCCGCTTCCTCCCCCTTTTTAGTTTCTCCATTAAATGTTGGCAGTTTGATCTTCTTAAACTCTCCATAAATTTCTTCATAAGGTTTATATTTTCTTTTCCTAGTATGGTGCTTATCCTCACTACTGTCACTAGTATAATGAGAACTACGTTGATCACCAAATACTTCAGAAGATGAGTTACTTTCATTTTTAATATGTTTAGTCTTTTTATACTTATGTTGGTAACTTATATCTTCTGAATCATCTCTTTTACCTCTTCCCTTAGTATGAAATCTTTCTATTACGATCTGATTCATCTCCTCTTGAGCTCTCAGAATCCTCTCATTTTCTTTTTTAACAGATTCCATTTCAGATTTTAATTCTTTTGCTGTTTTTAAAAGTTCTAAGGAATTAGTGGTTATGTCTTCTTGTATAGGTTCTCTTTGTAAATTTTCTTGTTTAGTATAGGGAGATTCCTCTTCCGCATATTCCTCCAATCTTTCTGTACCTGTTGTTAAACTTAGAAAAAAATTTCTCTGTTGATAACATTAAAAGAAAACAACATCAACAAAATGATTTAAATTCACTGTTCCATACAAGCAAGTTGAGCTTCATTAACGCCTAGTGTTTGAACCTTGTGCTCTGATACCACATGTCATAACCCCAAAATTTCATAAAAATTTAAAATTTTTAAAGTGACATAAATGTCTAAAATCGCAATTTAGTAACTGCTAGCGATTAGCGGAAAATGAAACAGTTTAACAATTTGTAATGATTAGTTTCAAATACAGAAAAACTAATACAACTTTAATTTTTATCAGTTACATAAAAAATGACTTGCATTTAGTTGTTGCTAGCTGTACTGATGATTTACTTTTTGTCAAGTAGGTGAGAAACCATGTTTGAAATCAGGGCTTACTTAGCATTCTGCTAACTCAAAGGATTTCTGGTTCTTACAGGTTCAGCAGGTAAGCGTTTGATCAAGTAGGAGTTTATTTTGAATTAAGTCGAGATGTACTTCTTAAGCATGATAAGATGCTAGTACATAAATTGATTATTAAATGCAATATTCTGATGAGGTAAGGTAAATTTCTTCATTGTTTTGGATCTATGACAGTATTTCCAATTTAGCCATAATGACTTTATCCTTATCATATTTAATGTTGTTTACATGATTGAGTTACTTCAAGGCTTCTGTCATGAAGATTATAGTACCTAGTCAATTATAGATTCTTACAGCGAGCATAGAGCTCAAGATCCTTTCATAAAATATTTGTATTGTATTATGATCTTATTGCTATTGTCATGTTTTAAAAACTCAAGTGCATTACTCTTTATGTATGGACATAATCCTATATTTTTCAAGATAAAGTTTACCATGAGTTGTTAGTTTTGTTAAGAGAAACTCTTGCAATGAGATTTGTCTTCAATCTCTTTGACAACACCTTCATTTAGCAGCATCGAGTTTTATGTGAAAAGTTTAGAGCTATTAGTTTATGAAAGATATTGTAATTACAACATATCCTTACTCTAATTATCTCTTACTAGTCATGAACAATACCAACATGTTTTATTTGTTTACAAAAGCGATTATCTTCTTACACAGCTAGTGGACAAGTTGTGTACATAGTATTTGGTTTGTAACCATAATGCAATTGTTATTGTAATGTTACCATACTATACTGAGTTGTAGTTTATAATAATAGGCTATAAAAAAATACTGTGTGTAACATAAGGTAGTTTCACTACCTAAAAACTTCTATCATAAGGTCGACATAAAAGTAGAAACAATACAAGTGTTTTTCCTATCTTATACTAGTTCTAAAGAAAAGCATAAACAATAACATGATTCTCTTTGTAAGAAATCATAAGAACTATCCAAAAGGTCATTGCCAAAGTTGACATGAGAATCAATATTAGGAAACGTTATACTATGGTCGACTCTTTGTGATTGTATTATTGGCAAAGGTTATGCACCTTTCTACTATAGTCGATGGCATGGTTAGAAATAATTGGCAATAATATAATTCATTTTCGATGTGTAGTGTTTGACTATTGAAAACGACCCACTCTTGGTTAACAAATTTGGAAGGCACGTGGTCTAATCTCCTCCATGCATTGGTGACTTATAAAGAAGTGAAACCCTACTCCTTGGCATTTGGATCAGAGGGTTTCTATGTCTGTCGGCTGCACTGAGAGGTTCTTTGTGGCCATGAGAGGCCTGCTCCTTCTCTGCTTGCTAGCTCTTTAGTTTGTATTCGTTGAAGAGTGGTTTTGATACCAAGACTTGTAGTCTCTATTTCTCTTGGGGAAAAAAAAATAGTTACTGTGCGAGTAGTCTTTACTTCCTTGCTTGACTCGAAGCCTGTACATGGTTTAACCTTGTCACTGCTTGTTCCTTGCAATCCGTATTGTGGAGTCTGAGTGCTGTAACCTTGCTGCCTCTATCACAGGGTTTGAATTGAAGTTTTCCTTGGTTGGTACAGACAAGATAGGTGGCCGTAACTTCCTAGTTTCGAACTCTTCATGTTCATCACAGGTATACATTGCTACTTGACTCGCAATTTTTTTTTACCATGATTTATGAAGTTTAGGGTTAATAATTATTAATATTAGTTTTAAAGCTTATTTGGTTTAAAACTTGTAGGCTATGCTAACAGCTCTATACTTGAATGGAGAACAGGCTCTTCCTTCAGTCATCTTTGTGGGCTTTCAATCCGGTAAGCCTCGGTCTCGTCATGGGTTCTCCTTGCTTGTGAAATGAGTTGGTTGAAGGTTCCTATTGTTGGAAGCCTAGATGTGAACTCTCTACTAGTTATGATATTTACTTTGTTGTTTATAATCCATGTTTTTGTTTTTAAACCCCGTCGATACATTGCTGGGTTTCACAAGCTTTTAAAGATATGAAGTAAGTGTTATTTTGGTGAAAACTATTCATCCTTACGGCCTACAGATGTAATACCGTGTTAAGTTTATAAAAAATCCGCTGTGCTTACAGTCATGTGATCTTTGTCTCATTTGCTTTGGTTTTTCTATTCGAATTCTAAGAATATGGAAACTGTGAAAAAGAAAAGGGGTTTCCCTAACCTGTCAGTAATGTACAATTAGTTAAAGTTTAAATGCAAATACTTTTGTGTAATTGGTTTTATTAAAATAGAAAGGGTTTCAACCCTTGAATTCTTATAGGCTATAAGCCTACCTAGATTTGAGATTTATATTGTACAAGATTTATAATTACTAGTGTAATCTCTTTGTTATTTACCTATATATTTTATTCATTACTACTCTGTAAATTATAAATTATTTTGAGCTCTGTTTTAGAAGATAAAGGTAATTTCTAGAACTCGATTAAAGGATATAATATAAACCCTACAATGTTATGAAATTCTTGTTTCTACTTATACTGTTTTTTTTACTCTGTTTTTCAAATAGAAAATAATAATGATGAGATAAACTTACAGTTAAAGTTTTGATACTACTTTTTAAGAAAACAAAAATAGGAAATTCTTCATAATTTTTACAGTCTCTTACCTCTAAATTATAGTTAAGAAATACTTAGGGTTTTCGTTGACTGTCAGTACTTAATATACAAAAATTATAAAAGAATCCTTTGATTCTAGTTGTAACACACTAGTCTGTAATGGTAATGTTTATAAACAGTTTTACTAATTCTTTTTTTTACATATTTTCTTAAATATTAGTTTCTTACCTTACTTCTATTAACTATGATATTTATATGTTTATCAGTTAACTAATATTGAAAAATATTTATAATATTTACTTCTTATTTTATACCTATTTCCTTTTATTTAGTTAGTTATAATAAATTAAAGCAGTCAATACATAACACTGATATTTACTATAAATTATATACTTTGAAGTAAATTCTATCTACTGCTCATAATCAAATAAAAGATTCCTATCTACTGTTTATATTCCAATTAAAAGAATCATTTCATTTATCTAAGAAAGCCAATTGTGCTAGAGTACGACCTGAGTTCAGGTGTGGAAAAACACAGCTTGGAAATTTAATTTCTATCTATTTCACTATTTACATAATCATTTTTATTTCTATAAATAATCTATAAATTTACGGATCCTAACATTTCACAGTTACCTTTCATTCATATACCCTAAACATTTAACATGCATGTAATAGATAAACTATGATTTATTTAACTAAGACAGTAAAATAAAAATAGAACCTGTTGAGGACAAGACAACAACAACTTAAGGAGGTTATTCCTCCCTACCAAACTCCTGGAGAGTGCTCAAACAACGCTTCCTCATGACCCTCGAGCCTATTCCCGGTCTTCTTAGCTGAGAACTGGGTGGAGAATGCAACTATAAAAAAAACCTTTGTCCCCTGACTGGTTCTATTATCTTAGTAATAACAATCTACTCTCAGCAGTATGATCTTCATCTTAAAAGCTGCAACTAGATCAATCTCAGTAGTTATCCCCTCAAACACATTCTAGACTCCCCTCCATTGAATTTCTCTTGAGTAAATTCATTCACCCTGAATGATCACTTCTCTAGAGTGAGTAGCCACAACTCTCTTCACTGGGAAATTTTATTGAGATGCCTAGGTCTTTTGGGTCAGTTTTCATTAAATGAGCCACCTGTTCTAATTCCACTTTATTGGGGAATCATGACCACAAATATAGGGAGGTTGCCACCTACAACAGTTGAAAGTGGTTTGAGGATGCTGCCACATGTCAGTTTGCTCTCCACCTAGTCTCCTCCACCAATTGACCAGTAAACACTCTTTTAACAACTCCCCTAAGCTGTTTTCTCCTCATTTATTTATTTATAAATAAAATATCATGAATTTACATTAAATATTCTTGACCCCACTGGGTCATCAATTATGACTTGACATAAAATTTAACACAATGTTCCTCAAATAATATAAAATTGTTTTTGCAAATTGGGGTATGTGACAGAGGCAGTATGGTTGAGGAAGCTACTGTCTGATTTATTTGATCTCGAGTTAGATGCTACTTGTATATATTGAGACAAATAGAGTTGTGTGAAGTTGTCAGAGAACCCGGTGTTTCATGACAAGTCGAAGCATATCGAGATCAAGTATCACTATATCAAGGATACAGTGCAGAGAGGAGCAGTGAAGCTCCAGTATGTTGCGATGGATGAAGAGATAGCTGATGTGTTGACAAAGCCATTAGCCAGAGTGAAGTTTGAGTACTTCAGGGAGAAGCTTGGTGTTCTCAAGATCGAGGTTCCTTCCAAGGGGAAGTGATGAGTCCGTGAGCCATTATGACATGGTGAGAGGATTGGGTCCTTCCATGGTCAGATGTAAGGGCTGAGCCATTCTGTCATGGTGAGAGGATTGGTTCCTTCCATGTTAGATATGAGTGCTGAACCATTCTGATGTGACTATAGGATTGGTTCCTATATGATCAGATATAAGTGCTGAATGCCATTCTTGGAATGGAGGCACCTGGTCAGTTACCAGGAATACTCAGTCTGGGGCTGAGGTCCATTCTAATGTGATCGAGGGATGTGTTCCCACTTGATCAAATATAAGTGCAGGGCCATTATGATGTGATTGAGGGATGTGTTCCCACTTGATTAGATATAAGGGCTGATGCCATTCTCTAGGAGAATGGAGGCACCTGGTTAGTTACCAGGAATCCTCAACCTAGGGTTGAGAGCCTTTCTAGGATGGTTGTAGGATGTGTTACCTCAAGGCTAGATGTAAGTGCAGAGCCTTTCTAGAATGGTTATAGGATGTGTTCCCGCATGGCTAGATGTAAGTGCAGAGCCCTTCTAGCATGGTTGCAGGATGTGTTCCCGCATGGATAGATGTAAGTGTAGAGCCCTTCTAGCATGGTTGCAGGATGTGTTCCCGCATGGCTAGATATAAGTGCAGAGCCCTTCTAGCATGGTTGCGGGATGTGTTCCCGCATGGATAGATATAATTGTTGAGCCTTTCCGATAGGGTTGTGGGATGTGTTCCCGCATGATCGGATGTGAGTGTTGGGCCTTTCTGACAGGGTTGTGGGATGTGTTCTTGCATGGTCATATGTGAGTGCTGGGAATGCATTTCTGACATGGTGTTGGATGTGTTCCTCTCATGGTCATATGTAAGTGTTGGGTGGGTCATCTCGACTTAGGGTCAGATATAAGGGCTGAAGAAGACCTACATGGAGGCTAGGCCTACAACCAACATGAAAAAGGGATGGATCTGTAGAAATTCCTGTGATGAGAAGAATCATGAGATAGAACCCGTGATGATGATCCAGCGGTGATGATCCATATCGAGTGATGATCCAGATCCAGTGATGATCCAGATCTAGTGATGATGATCCAGATCGAGTGATGATCTAGATCCGAAGATGAAGACGACTTGAAGATGAAGATAATTTGAAGATGAAGAGGACTTGAAGATGAATATGACTTGAAGATGACGAGGACTCGATGATGATCCATATGATACAGAGAAGAATAATTGTGCTAATAAATTGTGTCGAGAGAATACCTTCCTAGTTAAGAGGGAGTGTTAGTGTATTTGTAACTTTGGAATGCATTCATCTATATATCTTATGTATTGTACCCCGATGTTTATTCTGGGATGTGTCTGTAATGTACTTGAGTCATGTCATACCCTGATGTTCCTATAAGGAGGTTCTATAAGGTAAACAAGTCATGTCAAGTCATTGTGGGTAACCCTCCTATTGATCAAGGGTTAAAGTCCCCGCAGTTCCAGGGCACTAGGGTTATTAGACTCTCCTAGATAGGTCATCCCTAGTAAGTTATTGTCAAGTGGGGAATTAGTATAAATAGAGAGTGAGTCTCTCTATTTATCACACACTCACTCACTCTTAGTTGTAGTGCATAGCTGAGGAATAAGAAGCTACTAGGGCTAGGAAGAAAGAGGCTATTGCTATCAGGAGATCATCTTACTATTTTGGGGTTTTACTTTTGGTGTTGATTCTATCTTTGAGGAAGTTGCGGGGTTTTCTCCATTTATGGTTTCCCTGAGGAAAAACACTTGTCTCTTGTATTTGATTGTTGTGCTTGTTATTCTCTCAGTTAAAGATCCTAATATAATGCTAGCTTAATGTTAAAAATCTAATAGCAGACACTGCCGAATATGCAAATGTGACTCACATCTTACCTAGTGCCTCTGAAGACCTCCTCTGGTGTCTCCCTCCCCAAACCTGTGTGGGGACACCTGTTTTGAATGTACACTGCATTCTTGTATGCCATGTCCCAAAGGAATAGTTCCAATCCCTGATCAAATAGCATGGACTTGGTTGCTCCTACCATAGTCATGTTCTTTGGCTCTACAACTCCATTATGCTGTGGGCTATGGGGCACAATGTGCTCCTTCTTGATCCTCTTTGCCGAACAATACTCCATGAACTCATTGGAAGTGTACTCACCCCTATTGTCTATCCTCAAAACCTGTATCTTCTTCCCTGTTTGGTTCTCCATGAGAGTTCTGAACACTCAGAACCTCTCAAAGACCTCTGACTTGGCCTTCAAGAAATAGATCCAGGTCTTCTTGAAATAGTCATCAATGAAGGTTACGCAGTAATTATAACCACTAAAAGAGTGGACACTCCCAGGTCCGCATACATCCAAATGCACCAAGTCCAAGGGCTCCTTAGACTTGTGCACACTCTTATGGGAAAGGCTTCCTGATGTTATTCCCCAAAGCACAGCCCTTGGAGTGGTTATGCTTCTCCTCTTGTATCTGAGGAAAGCCAATGACTCTTTGTCTTAAGTGCATTAGTGCTCCATGGTGTAAGTTTTCCATCATCCTATGCCACAACTCACCTTAACTACTGCTGTTGCTATTGACTAGAGCCTTTACAGGCTCGAAGTGTAGTCTATATACTTTCCCAATCCTTCTATCAATCACTTGATCCAAGGTCCTATCTAACCCCTTTGGATTGATATACACTCTATGGTCTCGAAACTTCACCTAATATCCCTTGTCCTCTAGAGTGGAGACTGATATGAGGTTCTTGGTCAATATCGGAACATATAACACATCAACAAAACTTAGGGGTTTTCCAGACTCCCTCTAAAATGAAACAGTTCCAACTCCTTGTGCCTGATACCATACATCATCACCTAGCTCAACGTGGATCCCTGTTCCACCATCCTGCAAGTCTCTGAAGAATCTCTTTTGTTGAGTCATGTGACTAGATACTCCACTGTCGATGTACCATATACTGATCCCTGTGGTGCTTTCCATGCAAGCTATCAAGCAAAATTCCTCATCGAATTTCCTCTTGAACTCATCCACCTCTGTAGATCTGACTATCTGAGTGTTACTCTTCTTCTTCATGTCTGGGAACTGGGAGGAAAAGTGTCCCTTCTTGTGGCATATAAAACACTTGACCTTTGACACATCAAGGTTCTTCTTACCATCCTTCTTCTTTTGTGCCTTACCCTTGCTCTTATTTGTAAGGGCTAGAGCCTCCTCATCCATAATCTATGGGGCACTACTAGATGAGCCTGATCCTTGACCCATGTGGGTCTCCTCCTGCACAAATCCATCCCATAGTCTCTGGATAAGTGCATGGACTCATACTCTTAATAAAGTAGAAACATCTCGGAACCATAAAACCTTGCTGCACTTTGGCAAGTCACAATGAAATTTTCTAGTGATATCATCTCCATGATCCCTCGAATCACTAGGTGATTGATCATATAGATGTTGTCTTCAATGAAGTTCCTTACCCATGGCTTGCTGGGATCTTTCACATATTTCTTACAAATGTTTCTTTAGATATGTCCTAAAATGTTTTAGTGGATCTATCTCCTTTTTGTATGATGTTGGTCCTCTTTCTACCTACAAGGGTGCTTCTTCTCATAGTTTCCCCACACTAAATGGGTGGATAGCTAGGGTTAAAGAGCCTTATTCGATATTTTTCCATCTCCAAACTTGTAGAAATGTCCTCTTCTATGAAATTTTTTTCTTTCAATACTCCTTCAATGGATAACCAATTTTCTAATGGCACTCCAATACATGAGCATATTAGTGATGATGATGAAGCAAACATCCCGAGACATCCATATGATCCAACTACTCTTTCTTCTACTACGTCAAGACTTATGCCCAAGAGGGCCATATCGACACTTGTAGACATTAATAATTATTTTGCAAGTCTGTTAGAGAATCATCAAGAGTCTCCTCCACCATAGGCTCTTATCTCTCTTATCAATAAGATGCTCATCAAATTGGACCTTCACTCACCTCTCATGCTCTAAGGCACAATTTCTAACACATATGAACCAAATAAGTACCTCAGGGAGTGATATGGTGCTTGTTATGGGGGTTCATATGTTGTGGCTTTGGTATGTGGCATAGTTACACATATTGTGTCTGTGAATATATCATTGATGGTTCAGAATGAAACTTATCGATAGCAACAGTGAAAATATCAGAAAATATCGACAAATGTCGTAAAGCATAAAAAAATACAAAAATAAACATTTTATTTTTATTTTTTTAACATCTAAAGAAACAACATCAAATAAACACATCTCCACATAAATATTAAAATACAACTCATATATAAGATGCATAATATGTCAAATGGTGGATCATGATCAAATATCAACTATAAACTGAAAATACCAAAATGTGTTCTTAATGGAATGATAGAAAATCACATCAAATGATCAAAATAAATCTCTCAAGAGATGAATCATCATGACTCATGAGGCATGTAGATAGTGTATTGAGTCTAGACATAGGGAACCAACATAGTATGATAGTACAATAATAAATAATAGGAATCGAGTCATCGATTCCCTGAGGGTGACCCTCTTGCTGATTTTTCTGAGCAGCATCGAGAGCCATTCTCTTAGGAGAATGGGGACACCTGGGCTGGGACCATGGTGTGGAATCAACCTAGTGCCGAGTGATCATTCTTTCGAATGATGATATCTAGACATTGACCATGATGTGGACTCAGCTCTGCCCTAGGAGGACTCAATCGAGTGACCATTATGTTGAATGGTAGACATCTGGTCTGGGACCACGATGTGGAACAGTCTAGTACCAGTAGACTCAACTTAGTTCTGAGTAGCCATTATTTTAAATGGAGGCACTTGGTCAGTTACCAAGAATCAGCCCAAGGCTGAGGGCCATTCTCTTGGAGAATGGAGGCGCTTGGTCTGTTACCAAGTATTTGACCTAGTGTCAAATTATGCATCCTATGGTTGAGGCACCTGGTCTGTTACCAGGAAGGCACTATAAGCCCTAGACTGGGTCTAGGCATGTGTGAAACTTTGACCCTTGATCAGTGGCATTTGAGATATTCTCCAAGGCTTAGCTACCCTTGGTTAAGACACCCTAGTACCTAATCTTGGTGTCACACAGAGTGTGAGATAAAAGCATTAGTAATTCTCTTAGTTTATGATGATGTACTTTGAATGAAAATAAAAGACCACGTTGACCACAGGGGCACTTGAATAAGGTTAAAGCAAAAGTAAAAAATACATGAAGACCCTTAGTACCACTAAGGTGTAAAAATGAAAGTGCAAAAAGACCTTTAGCACCACTAAAGGAAAAAGTCAAAATTAGAAAAGAATAAAATATTATTATTTTGAGATTTCTAGTTTTGGCCCACTTACAGGTGACTTAAATGATATAAAAGAAGATCAATCCATTTCATTATTACACACACACTTGCTCTCACAGATACAATTTCTCTTCAGAAGATCTCACAGGTTTGAAGAAGAAAGTTTTTATGATTGTGCCCTAGTATGGATGAGTCTAGCTAGGGCATCATCGTTCATTGAAGGAAAACCCTAAGCTACGGTTTTTATCATTGTTCTATCATAAGGGTTTTTATCAAACCCTCCTCTTTAGCAATAAACTTCATTCGAGCAACTCACCTCCACCAGGAAGTTGATAGATCTTTACGGGAAGCCTTATCTTCTTCTCAGGATGCCTGCATTTTCTCTCAGGCAACATTCTAAGGGCTCGACCCTTCCTTCTCTGCCCTCGGGAAACCAATAGCAGTAGCTCGTAAGGGATAGGGCCTGCTGTAGACCCACGGGTGTTGCTAGGGTTTTAGCCCTAGCTTGTGCAGATGAGCACCTACTAAGGAATATGGATTCCTTAGTAGCAGTTCAATGATATATGAATTAAAAGCTATAACTGAAATAAAAACTAAATCTAAACATTCATGGAGCAAAACAGTAGAAAGTAAATAACATAAAACAAAAAGCAGTAAATGGTAAATAATGAACTTTATTGATGTTACCTCCAATGAGGAGGTTGATGGAGTC